>JAODLD010000044.1:3633274-3658609 GCA_026781065.1 Mormyrops boulengeri | reverse complement strand
TTTTTTATAATCGTTCCTGTATTACTTTGGACTGGTGTTTAGGATCAAGTCCTGCTGAAAGGTTAACTTTTTCCTCACTTATTAATAAAAAGTATCGTGCTCAAATGAAGACAATATTTCAGAAGTCCATGTAGTTGTGCAACACACCCTCTTATATCATCATTTTATCATATTGGCAGAGAATAACAATATATTATAAAAAGCACCTCTTACTATTTTTCAACAGAAATCAAATCATCTCAGTCATGCCAATGAGTAAAACATTTACTGAAGTGAATGTCAACAAATGATAAATGCATGTCTGGAACAGATCACACCAAAAGATGACCTACAGAGCTATTTTTTTCCAGTTTATGAGGATGTTACACCGAATGCTTTGCTTACAATCTGCAGGTATTTTTTTCTAAGCTACTATTTTGGGTGATATTTTTTATTTGTCAGTTCACAGGCAGTGTTTTCAACTTTTCAGTATGTTTACGTCCCTGATTCACATTGTGCTGCTTTTTGAGAAGCTCCTATAGTTATGGAGGTTTTAGCCTGGCAGTAAAAAAAAGAAAAATGCACATATAGTAAACACAAAAAAAACGACAATACAAAAAAAACAAGATCCAAATAATCAGGTAAAATGCAAATGACAAAGCAGAAATGTAGAACTGGGAGAATGCAACAAGCAAGAATACTGAAAACAAACTCAGGTGTGTTGGGAGCCCTTCGATCAGGAGCAAATCATTACCACAGTACAGTCTATGGACACATTTGTGGTTTCCGCATGCTGGCAGTGGCATTTTCTAGGGCAGTTAAAGTTTATTAGAGTAAGCCTGTTCGGGAGGGGCACAAGAGTGTGATAAGAAAAACAGTATAGAAAAAGGTCTGCTGGCAGCACAATCCTCTCATCTCAGGCTATAAAACCACAGTAAGCAGCTCAGAAAACACTGTGCACCAGCTGGTCCCCAAAAACACAGAGATCCAGGGCCAGCCTAGAGTTTTGGTCATCCATTACACTGTGTTGCACAATAAATGTAAGTGATTACTGTCTGTAGAGCTTCTTTAAACCTGGGATTTAGAGAGGAGAGAGAGTGTCGGATAATATCCAGTTATAAACTTATTGTATTATAGTTCTTGTATATATTACTTCTTTCAATTTCCCTCAATAATGTGAAAACTTTCTCAAATATTGAAAAGTGTAACAAATGTGTCATAGGGCATCAGCTGGAAGCCATTCTATATCATTGTTATTTATTATTAGATTAATAGTTATTTTTAAATTCTGTATTTACAAAAAACAGCATGCTAATAAAATAAAATGATATATTACATTATTTATAGTTTCTCTCAGAAAAGTTATCTTTTTAGCATTTTCTGACACATCACAGCCTGTTTTGTACACACAGTTTGTAAAATATATTTATCGTTACTTCTGTATGAATGTACATTTTGTTTATATGTCAACATGGGCACACAAAACAATTGTATTACATTATTTGCTGCATTGTTTATTATTATTATTTTTTGTATTTGGCGTTTAATTGGATTTAGTCCGTACCACCGACAATTCAGAAACCCATGGTTCAGAAAAAGGCAAGGGTTTAGTGTATAGGAGGTCAGGGAGGACATTTGATAGTAAAGATAAATGCCTCAATGCCAAGGTGAGGTATGCCTTGGTCTGAATGAAAAATGTCAGCTTGGGTGTTGTGTATTATTTTCCTTTGTTAACACACAGTTTTGTGAGGCCCAGACTAACCTCTGGGCCTCCCGCCATACTGATGATACCAAGAATAAAACTGCTTCACAGAGATAAGACCAGAATTTTCTTTGTCTCCCACCCCCAGCTCCTCAAACTCCAGAGGCGGGGGTCTGAACATCTAAGTTCAATGGCAGTTAGGAGACCTTAGAACTACACTGATTCCATAAAATCCTGAATGAGCCTGGGCTTATGTCAGCTTGCTGTCTTCTAGAAGGTTCGCTTTGACCTCAGATCCTGTAGGGTGGGACATTCACCAGTGCCACATATTTTGCTCAAGGCAGTGATCTTGCTTTGATTTTTTTTTCTTACAGCCCTTCTAATGAGTAGGTTGGCAGCTTCAGAAGCATTGATTCTTCCAAAATTAATATCATAGTCCCTTTTCCCTCCACACTAAACTTATACTTCCCTATACCTGCTGTACCCCCGTCGTGATCAGTTCTGATTATCATATCCTCTAACAACACTGGATTAAGCTATTTTCTGTGCAACATACATTTTCATTTGTCATCTTGAGTATAAAGCACCTCAGATTTACTCATTAATAGGAAAACTAACCAAAATGAAAAGATGCATTGAAAAGTTCCAAAGCTCAAGACAGCTAAAAATATGCACAATGATGGCAATAGTGAACAAAGAACACAGAGAAAGACTGGGGGCTGGAGCAAACGCAGGGCCAAACCTAAATAAACCAAGTCAGCTGCCACTGCTTCAGGAGTTTAATCTTGTCATCGTCATTACTGCCTATCAGTGCTCCTTTTGGGGAAAAATAAAAACAACACACATCTAGTCAATCAGACCCCTCAACAGCTCTGTGGCTAAAGACAGCCAGTATATTGCAGACCACATAGCCAGCCAGTGTTTGTTAGCTACACCCTAGTTTTGACGGGACTCTTCTCTGCGTATAACTGACATTTTCTTCCCAGTGCATCTTTCTTATTTACCTTCTTCTGTTGTTTAATGTGGCACATTGTTAGTATAGTCAAACAGCACAAAGCCGTTTGCCTTAAAACACTAGTGAATTTTCTCTTAAAAATGTGGGTTGGACAGTAATATCTGTGAAGAATATGATTTATAATAACTTATTTTCCGATTATTGTGAATCACAATAACAACCTGTTTTTAATATATTATTCCTTTCCAGTGGATAGCCTACAACTTATGATCAAACCACTGCTGTGATTTGAGTATTAGTGTTGTGTGGACTATGATATTCATGCATGATTCCTGATCAAAACATGCCATCATGCAAGTCATCTCTATGCATTGAACGAACACAATTATTTATTCACTGGGAACTCAGTATGAGTAAGTCCCCTCCAACCCAAGTAAAAACCCTGAATAATTTTCCCCTCTCCTATCAATATGAAAGCCCATATAGAAAATGTCCATTATGTAGGTATAACAAATATAAGATGAAGACACTAGTGACAGGGCTGTTCGTTCCATTTCAAATAATGTGGATGCAAGTATATTCAGCACAAAGACCTTATATTGTTCTGGGTCCTTCTGTCTTTTTTGCCTTCTACACAAACTTAGTCTTCTTCATATGGTTACTGTTGGTCATGCCTATTAAGGACAGACAAAAAAAACCCAGACTACTTGGTAAAGTCACTGTAAAAAGCCCCGGTGGTGCAGTTTCCTTTAGAAGAAATCCACAGTCATTGCTTTTGCACCAGGACACAAAGGGTCTTATTTCTTTGTATATCTCTGTGTTCTGTAGCAGATGGTCCCCAGTAAAAATAATGAAATAAATAAATAAACAAACAAACAAACAAATAAATAAATAGATTTGTCATGAACCTGCACAGATTTTGTTTTGCTGTTCAAGCTGGTTGTCATTTTTAAACTCTCACACAACAATGTCACATACTTAGCTGATTAAGTTTCATTCAAGTGTCTTCGAAGTTAAAAGAAGTTTTTCTTCCACAGACACTTTTCCAAATGTGTGTAAACAATTTTTGTGTTATTCCTTGATTTTTCTTTACTTAAAAATGAAACAGTTGTACATGTGTTGTGTTTGATTGAGAGTTACATCTGGATTTACTCCACCAGCTACCGCTATTGGTTCCTAACACTTTGATTCCCTGATATCTTTTTGGGTTTTTCCCTTCTCTTTTCGACCCCGTCCCTCATTTTCCTCCTGTTTCTCTTTGTCAGGTTTCGTTACACTGTCATAAGAAGGAAGGGAGGCAGTGGAAGGTGTGCCCTCTTTTTTCTCCTGGTTGGCCCCCCCGTTCTCTAATTTGTTGCTCTCGGGCCTGCGCTTGCAGATGAAGCCCTGCCGGACCAGGTGGGCACGGAATGCACGCTGGATCCTGATGGCTGACACCTCCTCCTGCTTACGCCGCAGTGTGGTGGTGATGGGCTCATATGATACTTTGGATGGGTTGGCTGCCACAAAACGCTCCTCCATCTGCTGCCTCAGCATGTCCAGCTCACCACTGTCACCCAGCACACGCTTGGTGAAGGCAAATAAGATGTCCAGGCAGTGGATGCGATCACCACTCACCATAGGCATATCCATGGCAATCAGCTCAATGGTGTTAGGTTTGGGCACGCGTAGTGGGTGCTCCAGCGCATCCGCAAAGTCCGACAGTTTGGCAAAGGTTATGAACTGTGAGGCATCTGGGTCAAACTTCTCCCAGATTTCATAGAAGGTCTCAAAGTCATCCTCACTGAGTGGGTCTGCACTCTCTTCTGTGGCCACACTGAAGTTTTCCAGAATGATGGCAATGTACATGTTGACCACGATGAGGAAGGAGATGATGATGTACATTACAAAGAAGAAGATACCAACAGATGGGTTGCCACAGTCACCCTTCACTGTGGTGCCTGGATTTTCTTTGTCTGGGCTGCAATCTGGTGGGTAATTGAGGATCGGCAAAAGCAAACCATCCCAGCCGGCCGATGTCGTGATCATGAACAGACAGATCATGCTATTTCCAAATGTCTCAAAGTTGTACATATCATCGATTCCAGCTTCCCTCTTGACATAGGCAAAGTTGGACATACCAAAAATAGAGAAGATAAACATTACCAGGAAGAGGAGCAGGCCAATGTTGAAAAGGGCTGGCAGTGACATCATCAGCGCAAAAAGTAAAGTCCGAATTCCCTTGGCTCCTTTGATCAGACGCAGGATGCGGCCAATTCGGGCCAGACGGATGACTCTGAAGAGAGTTGGTGACACAAAGTACTTCTCAATCAGGTCTGCCAGGAACATACCTGAAGTTTAGGGTAGAAAAAAAGATAAGTCTCAAGAATAGGTCTTATAGTGTCACAGGATTTTCACTGTTCATTGTCTACTTTATTTCTACCACAATTTGCTATGACCCTGAGTGGATCTATGGCCCTGTTCACATCCTGGGTGATCCAATCACAAGTAGACAGGCTAAATATAGGTGTAAACACGCCCAAAATGCATTGAGGATGCGTTGAGATTGGACCACTCAGACCACATTTGGAAGTGGTTTGGGAGGCATACGGCCACATTCTTATAGCAGTGTGAATGCGAATGTGTCCCAGGCTGTATCGAAGGACTGCCTACTTAACTGACATCCACATGTGAGCGGAAGAAAGTACATACTCATTAAACACGTGTATTTGACATATGATCCATGTCAGAACGTCTGTCAGTGCAGAGTGGTCTATTGTGAATAACAATGGATTTTTTTTTATGATACAAAAAAATTAGTTTGATTCTGCTGGGAAGTTGGTGTAGTATCAGTCTGTCACGACCCATTCGCATGGAATCCTTGTCAAAAGTGCGCATCGTTAATGTTCCGTGCAAATTTGGGAAAAATAAATTGTGTTAGAAGTGATTTATTAAAGATGTTTTGGAACGTGCACAGATCATATTTAATGTGCACTTTGATGAAGCTTATTTATGTCAAAGCTGGTTCATGCTTTATTAATATTAGTGAACCGTGCCGGTAAAAATTACATTTATGTAAAATCAAAGAGTGTAGGTAACAATGTGTGTACAATAGCCTAGAAAATGGATATGTCAATACAAACATATAATAATGGTATATTTGTTTATATAGTTTTATATTGGACTGTCCAGGGGCTTGAACTCCTGTTCAGAAATTCAGTCCCACTCCAGTGAAACAATGAACCTCTTCGATGAAATTTTCAAAAATTTTGAACTTCATTGGTTATGATTAAAATATCATATGGCAACTAACATAATGCATTGCAGACTGAACTATTTTCCCTTGAATAGAAAAGCATTAGCCTGCCCTAGATATATAGACCTTTTGAACACGTGTATTTGTGCTGTGTTGACGCAGTATAAAAATGCATGTCTACAACGTGAAAAATCTAATATTATTGTGAAATATAGTTAGATTTTTAAAGTAATCATATTTGCATCATGTGAAATATTTTATAATAATGACTAACGAAAATCACATCATTATGAAATACAATTTAAAGATACGTAGATGCATGTTAATACTAGGTGTGAACAGGGCCTATGAAACCCACTCATCTACAGTACCTGCCTATCATGGTCAGAGCTGCCGGGAGCTACCTAACTGCATGTCTTTGGACAGTGGGAGAAAACCCAAACATAATGGGTAGAACACACACACACAACAGAGGTGAGAATACAACCCCCAGCCCAGGGGGTGTGAGGCAAAAGGGCCATTCACTATACCATAATTATACCATGTCCCTTCATTTACTTACCCACAATGGACAGGATAACAACAACCACGTCAAAGATATTCCAGCCAATAGTAAAGTAGTAATGGCGCAGGGCGAAAAGTTTGAGCACAAATTCAGTAGTGAACACAACGATGAAGATAAAATTGATCCAGTAGAGGATATTTTCCATCTCCGGTGTCTGATCATCAGTCTCCACCATCATGGTAACCATGTTTAGGCAGATCAGGATCATGATGGAGATATCAAACACCTGCTGCGTCACAAAGTCAAACACCATCCCCTGAACTTTATTCTGAAAAAGGAGAGAAAAATCAAAATATCTGGTATAATATTTACCTCTTTCACTGGGCCATGGAGCGCTTCATTGTATGCTCTTTTATTAGATTAATTTCAACAGTAATACAAATAATGTCAGTATGAATGGTGTTCATTGACACTGTAAAATGGTTGTAAATCACTATAGGTAATGATTATAAAGTCAGTGCTGAAGCTTACTGGAGAATACTGGATTAACAATGTAACCGATACAATACTGCAATCTCTAACAACATAATGACAGACATGTAAAACCTTCAAGGGTACATTTCCCAAAAGCATAGTTGCTAAGGATGTTAGGATGTGCAACTTACATAGTCGGCACCATGCAACGTTGGTACTCTGGTACCAACTATTTAAGTTGCCATTGTGAGCTTTTGGGAAACATACCCCAGATTGTTCAAATTGTTGATTTTGATTCAAACATAAGGAAAGAGACGCAGTACCAGTGGCCTGGGGATAGGTTTCTGGGGTTTCTTGGACCCCAGTTTCTTCATGGCATTGTAGTACTTCTTCTGTTCTTCTGTCATGAAAATATCCTGACCCCCAAAGTATAGGGATAATAAAAGCTGGTTATAATCTTTCTCATACGATATTTCTCAAGTCATGAAAAAACACATTATTTTAAAATACTGTAATTAGTAACACTTTGCTTTGAGGGGGCACAAAAAATAAGCTATATTATACTATTTTTTGGTTAATAATTAATTAACCAGAAACTATGTGTTACTGTAGTTACCTACTGGTCCCATTTTCATTCATCATTAATCAATCATTCCAGTTAATGTATTTCACGCAGTTACTTTATTTGCTCATGATTTGTACTTGAGTAGTAGCTGAGTTACTAAGTTACTTACCCCCTAAAGTAAAGTGTTAAAAATAATATGTAATATTTTATTTATTTAAATACCATAGTCTTTTAGAAGCATTACTTGCTCAAATATGTATAATGTATTAAAACCATATACAGTATATATAAAAAAGGGACAGAGAAAGTAAGGACATTTGTCTTATCTTTTTCTTTTGCTGATTGAAGTTGTCAATGATGACACCAATAAAGAGGTTCAGAGTGAAGAAGGAGCCAAAGATTATGAAGATGACAAAGTAGATGTACATGTAAATATTGTCTTCATAGATAGGCTGGTCTTCCACCTGTAGAAGAACACATGTTGCTTAACAGATTCTCCCACCGACAACAGACCAGAATATTATTGGATTGCATTCAAATCCTCAAACCATAAATGAGAGAGACTGTCTAAATATACTGTCACTGCCCGATGAAAATCATGTATGTCCACTTTGTGACGATTGTGACTTTTTGCTATAAATGGAATATGCCTGTTCTCCTCTGTCTACTTGTATCATTTGACCAATTATCCAAGGAAAAGGTTTTTCATGAAGTAATCTATTTAACTAGTATTTATTTTTGTACTAGCTTAAGATTTCATGGCTTACTTAACTTCCATTTCCATATGCTTAAAAATTCAAGAACATCTTTTTTCAGACACAGAATCAGACAAAACCTACTCACCTGTCTGGAGTCAACTGCTGCATACATGATGTCCATCCAACCTTTGAATGTAGCCTTGACAAGTGAGTAAGAATAGCATAGGGTCAGAAAATTATGAACTGTATTTCAACTGAACATGACACAATTCTTATTTGCAACTAAAAATTACCCAGTGAGAGTGAATTCAAAGTTGAGACTATTTCTGGAAGTTTCAAGCACAGTTATTATCGCTAGCGAATACTGAAACTAAATCAGTAACAAAAGTATTTCATTGATAAGTTAAAAATAAACTAAAAGCATGAGACATGAATATGAAACAAAAATGAAATCAACAAACTCCAAAATTAACTGAAATAAAACAAAAATTATTATAAATAAAAATCTGTGGTATGTATTTCTTATGTTTTAAAGCCTGTCTATAAGCTATCAGCCTATATTGACTGACCAGATGTCCCTCCTCTAAATAACATTTTTTAAGAGTCACAAAATTAGAATCTGAGTCAAGTCTCAAGTCTCCATCATGGTTCCAATTTGACGTTACTATTTACCAAAAATTTTACAGCTTATTTGTTTTTTTCTATTAGTAACTGATGCGACTAAATGGGAATAATCACTTGAAGAGTTGAAGAGAACTGTGAGTAACATTACTGTTAAATTGAATTATCTGCTGTCGTTATATTTTTACTTTATTAACAATCACTAAATTTGAATGCGTGATGGAACTCACGATGGAACTCAGGTTGAATGTGTGATGGAAATTTATGACATAACACTACACACCGTACGTGGGGCACGATGAAGAGGTGTGGGCACTTTCTGTAACAGAATACAGCTTGACTTGGAAGGGTATGTCAGAAACAAAAAGGTGTTGGGACATATCTGCTAAATTATCCAAATTATGGCAATCTATGCTGATCTGTGTCACTGCATAACACAATGTATGTATAATTTACGATACAGGTTAAGAAATACCTAGTTCTAAGTGGTGCCTTTTAATGTAAAATCACACTCGGAATAGCATGCGGAATAGCCCGCGCTTTGTCACATCGGGTCCTTAATTTGTACTATTCGCAAAACAGAAAAAGCGTGTTGCTCTGGTACCTATGCTCTGTGCATAGTTGCACATCGTGATGTTTAACACCTTTATGGTTTGGAGAGAGTTGTACACTCAATGCTTTGCATGTGTAGGAATTTCAACAGAGCCTTAAAGATTTATTCACGAGTTGCTATCAACGAGTTGAGTCCAAGTCAAAAAATAATGAGTTGCAAGTCGAGTCTGAAGTCAATTTAAGAGCTGCAGAAACTCAGTAAAAACACAAACTGAAATCTCAAAATTAACCAAAAAAAGAAGCAAAATTAAAAAACTAATCAAAAAATGGAACAAAAATGACCTTGGTTTTGCGGCACATTTTTGGCTACACTGATACAAGTAAGGAGTTCACAACGGATACAAACCTCTGTTTTCTGTGGACCTTCTAAAAAAACAACACGGACCATGGACTTCCAACTTTTATTTGGGAATGAATGGGGGAGAAGATACAGAAAAAGACAAAACTGTTGGAGGAAAAGGGTCAAAGAATGGATGGGAAAGCAGAGGTGCAAGGAGAACAGACACAGGGCATTAGAAAGCTGAATGAAGCAAAAGAGGTACCTAAATATAGCAGAGGTGGTGAAGACATGAAGATCCAAGGCAAAGAGGTGAGAACTGGTTACATGTGAATGCAAAGTTAGGGTAAACTCACCACTTGCAAAAGAGCCAGGTATCCTGCACCAACATTGTCAAAGTTGATCTTGACATTCTTCCACCTGACCTCAGTTTTGTTGGCATTAATTAAGTTGAAGCATTCAGTTTTGTTATTGACATCCTCAACTTCGAAGCGTTCTTCTGAAGTCTCATTAAAGCAGTAGTAGTACTTCCCCGCAAACAAGTTGACCCCCATGATACTGAAAATCAGCCAAAAGATGAGGCAAACCAGCAACACATTCATAATGGAAGGGATGGCGCCCACCAAGGCGTTGACTACCACCTAGACCGGGAAAGACAGGGCACCACATTGTGAGAACAGCCAGGTGCTCTCATGGACACACGCACTCATACACACTTCTCAAAGCTGCTCCATATCTGTATGCCATTTCCAGCATTAGATTTAAAATGCAGGCTTCCATATAAACTGAAATATAGCTTAAATGGAAAAAAACTATAAATGTAATATTAGGCTATTATGGAAGCTGTCATTATTTAAATTTGGGAAAAGTACATTTTTGTCAGTTTCTAGTCATTACAGCTGCAAATGAACCCATGCTTGCTTGTTACCCAATGCAGTTTCTCCATGCACTCTGCCAATCAAGCGTTTATTTAGAATATTACTCATATTTGGTATCATTGTACCTAATGGTTAAAATGCTAAAATTGTTAATTCTGGCACACCTATATGGAGCATCAGCTCTGTCTCATCCCACCCATTCAAAACATTTGCAATAAATAACTTAAGCAGTATAATAATTTCAGCACACACTCCCAACTCCCCCTCCCCCCGCCCCCTCACTCATAGACACATCAGCAGTGAACCCAGCAACACAGTAACAGATCACAGTATTAGAGTATTATGCAGGCTGGCCGGTAACTCTCAGGCAGACAGCTGAGCATGCATGACTTTCCAAAACCTAGTTATAAAGCCATATTCCCCCATTGAACAGATCTGTGAGCTACTTCACTGGATTTTCTCAGCAGCTGAGGCATGACCTCTGTACTGTTTGTCATGATGGTCTCTGCCATCTGCTTCTATAGTAAGTCTCCTGCCAATATATATGAGTAACAATATACATTATACAATATTTACGTTTTTAGCCATTTCCACTACACCATGGTGTTATTTTGATCTTTGTATTCATAATCCTCTAACACACACTATTCTCTTTACAGGGCAAAGTATATGTACCCCATGGTGAAGAGATCAGAGTGTGTGTAAAAGGACAGTACCAAAATTAAATAAGGGCCGTCATATGTCCAAAAATGTGCTCCTTTAAAGTGGAAACAAATGTTCACAATGGAAAGAGATAATATGCTGTCCAGGACTAACAAATTACATTTTTTTTTCACGGCTATCATTTATCTTGGCCCCAACTTTCTACAGTAGTGAAGTATCACAATGTTTTGGGAACAACACAGCCATCCATGGACATACCATGCTGTAAAAGACTGTATTGCTTATTGAAGACTGTTCTATCAACATCTCCAAAAAACAAATTATACAATTACGCAGCAAAAATATATGACTAAAAAAGTAACAAACAGTACAATATATTTTCTGTCTGGGACATGCCTGAAGTTGCCAGGAGAATCACAGCTTGCTCTGACTAGCGATAAATTTAATATTGGGAACTCAGTTATGACACTAAAACATACATTAACATATTACTAGAAAAAGAGGGAAAATGGCTCTCAGAAGTACATAATGTGCATTGACGACTGAAAGGTACATGCGTGTTACATGGCATTGTTGTGCAATCCTGAATCTTTAACAGAGAGGCACATGGTAATAGCAAACACCCCAAGTCAATTCAGTTGCATATTGAGTGGTATTGTGCATGGAATGTCAGACACTGGTACCTTGCACAAGGACCTGGGTTTCTGTGCCTCACAGCCATGCCCTTCTTGGACTCACCTGCAGCACACTGAGAATGCCTGGAGATCTGATAAAACAGTCCCTCATCACTAATTCTGAATCGTCCAAGTCTCCTTAGAACAATTAGGAGCAGCATGCTGCTGAAGCCATTGCAAAGATTCAGAATTTACAACACCTGCTAAGAAAGGTGTTATAGGGCACTAAGGTATTCATTATTTAGTTTTATGCATTGTGTAAATTGAACATTTTCTGTAGGCCATGGTGTGTAGTCCCATATGATGAAATGCTAAACAAAACAGCTCATTGACCAATGTAGTCAGATAAAGACCATGTGATTAGTCACTATAGCTACACCTGGCATCCACAGCTACTTAGGTACTTCAGAGTGTGCCTTTTGGAAATGAAACAGCATATAAAATAAATATATATGTATGTATTTAATTAAAATGAATATACTATAGATTAAAATGTCTTAAAAACTATTTTGTATGCTAGCATAATTTCTGACACATCTGTAGATCTCCATCATTTCTAGTGCTCCACAAACAATGCATGGAACATGCCAAGGCAGAGCTCTGCAAATTCTGCCAGTGCACCATCCCTACTCCATTATCAAGCAAAACTTTCAAGTTTTATTTACCCAGTCATTTTGAAATACAATTCCAACTCCCTAGTGACTCACTTATAATACATTGTTTTCATCATATGTTTCAATGTGGAGGGAATAAGAATATTGAGAATATTAACTGTGCTGTGTTATACTTCTAGAGAATCCCCACCTTCATTTTCTGTATTTCTGTGCAGCAATTACAGTTTTTCAAAATGACAGGTACAATTGTATTAACCTAAAAACGTTTATGCTATATTCGGCTATGTGTTCTTTGAACTAATGATCACAGAATGATATGATCTATGTCAAAACATAGTAGGTAGTTTGGAATTATAGCTTTATGTAAAAATTTGGGCACCCACGGTAAAATTACATTACATTACAACTGCCACGGAAAAATGTGTGTTAAAAAACATCATATTTGCAAAAAATAATGGACAGTTATCTTTTATTCAAAGAACAAGAAATGAAAGAAACAAATAAAATAATAATTGTGCCATGTGCAAAGGTTTGGACACCTCAACAATATTTTGTTGGATTCTGAGGTATGTTTAGGACCTTTGCCTTCTTGTAGAAGCCTTCTCCTTTGCAGCTTCAGCTTCTTGGCTGACTGTTTATCACTGCCATCCATATTTTTCTTATATTTAGTGGAATCCACTCCTCCCTGTGCAATGTTTCCTGTGCTACTGGCTGCCACACAAAACCCAAAGCAGAATGCATCCACTCCCATGTTTAACAATTAGAAAGGTGTTTTTTTCATCAAATACTGCGCCTTCATTTCTTCAAACATACCTTTGGTGATTGTAGCCAAGTAGTTCAATCTTTATTGCATCAGTCCACAGCACTGGTTTCCAAAAAGCCTCCGGTTTTTCTAGATGCTGTTTTGCATACCTCAGATGCTGAATTTTGTGATATGGCTGCAGGTAAAGTAAGGCTTCTTCCCAATGAAACTTCCATGCAGATCATGTTTGCGCAAGTTACACCGCATCATGGAAAGGAGGTGGAAAGTTCAGGTACAGAAAATATAAATCCAAACCAATTCTGTTTCAACCATCCAGTTAAGAACTCTGTGAATGTGAGTCTTTATATTCAACTAGCTGGTTGAAACAAAATCCTGGTCTGGATTTGTACTTTTTGAACCTGAACTTTCCACCTCTGCTGTGGAACAGTGCACCACCACCCCTGCGTAAGCGAAACCTTCCTGCAGGTCCTGCAATCATATGAGATGCTTCCTTTGCCTTTCTGGCCAGCATAAATGCAGATCTCTCTGAAAGTTTTCTTGCTCTTCCAGATCATGTTTTGGCTTCCACAGTTCCCCTTAACTGCCATTTCTTGATTACATTACGGACAGTATAAATTGCAAGCTGGGAGTGTTTTGCAATCTATTTAAAGCCTCCGCTGCTTTGTAGGCATCATTTAGCTTCATTTTCAGATCCATACTCAGTTGCTTACACTCACTCAGAGGTGACAACTCCTAATGGCTACTATGGCTTAATGAGGTAACATAGCAAAAAATTCTTAATCATTGGCCAAGTAGAAGGGTGTCCAAACTTTTGCTCATGTCACAATGACTATTTTTTTATCCTATGTTTTGATGTTCATGCAATAAAAGGTGTGCATTAACATTTGCAAATAGTTTTTTTTTGTTGTTTTCCTGCAGCAGTTGTTTACTGCTTTTCACTTACATAATTGACTAAATATGTAATTTGTCCAAGGGGGCCCAAACTTGTTCATGTATTTGTACTTCATAATATTCAGAGAACACATTTTCACACAAAAAATACCATATTGGTATTAAGAATATGTCATCAGTTTATCAAGGTTTAAAAATGTATTTTAAGTGGTTATGAGAAGACACAGGTTTTTTGACTGCAAGTCTATTACAGACTAACACATGGTCTTCTTGAGAATCCTATCTTTATATTAAACTACGAAAAAAGCAGGTAAGCCTCACCACAGGTATGACAAGACACTATGTTTAACCACATTATAAGTGGCACCATGGGATGTTCATTAAACAACATCAACATGGAATTCTGCTGGCATGTATCCCATGTTATTGGGGCAGCATTATTTTTGTCTATGTGAAAGATCAGTCTCATGTCTCAGCTGTGAGACCTTATCACACAATCGGAGTTCCCATTGCAAATGGAAGGAAAAATCAAGTTCCCATGACTTTCCTCATGTTGTGCTGTGAAGCACACTAATGTGTTATTCATGTGCCAGAAGACTTGGCCATTTCCTAAGCTTCTGTTACAAGCGGAGTGAAACTTGTGAATTATTGCGGGTTTGCAAAATATTAATTCCAGTGACCATTCAAAATAGCCGCTGACAAAGTAAATTGTAAATAAGTCGGATAAAAAGTTGGTTAAAAAAGTTGGTGATTGTGCTATGGCAGAAGCTTAGTAAATGCATACTTCCTACATCTATAGCTAAGTAAGTGCTGCAAAGATCCCACATATCCCAGACCAGAGGGAGACTTGGGCGTAGCCATCGGCATGTGAACCTCCAGCCCTGGAGGAGGCAATGCAGGGTCCAATGTGCTAAAGTGGACAGTGACAAGATGAAGAGGGTTGAGGGGATGACGAGGTGGGGGGTGGGATGGGGGCAGACTTGGAGGTGGGCTGTGGGGATGAAAAGAAGCTTGCATTATGAGACAAGGCCACCAGTCCTCAGACAAGAAGAGACTGGAATGACAACAACCAGGTGCAATTGGCCACAACCATCAGGAAAAAAAGTAAACAAGTTATTCTCATCTACTGATATCACAGATGCTACACAACTGATGCACAATTTTTGTGCTTGTTCTTCCTCCTCATTTTTGCCTACTTTTTACAGAAAGGAACAGAGTGTCCCAGTCTGTGGATTCTACCATCTTTTTGAAGAGGGGGATTTGGAATTGGTGATGGTGCACCTTTGCTGCTGGTGGTTCTCTGAACAAGATGCATCAGGGTATGGGGTGAAGTGGGTGTTAACTAAGGGGGGAACAGTACAGAGTGGGGGGGGGTCCCAGTTAAAAGCAGTAGAGGTTGATTATTCAGGCCAAATGGACAGCCAATTGCTGATTTAATGTTCTATGAAATGGCATGAAATTTGATTTATATCAAGGGGCTTTTTGGGGCTTTACTTATATTTCCTGGGCCAATTTAATTATTAATGCAATTAAAAAATATAATTTTCATTGTGATGAGGCAGCTTGGCAACAAATACCTCAATTTTATAACTTATCCCCATTTTTCATACTTTATTAATAGTGGTGTTTGCAAGAACATTGCAGGCTAATACTTGGGTGGTTCAATTCATATTGGGAAACACTTCATTGAAAATATCGTTTTAAAAGCAAATACATTTTCATTCACAGCTGCATCATGACTTGTATCTTCAGCATATGGCAGAAAATATGTTTATGAAAGTCCTTTTTAATCCCCCAATATATCTTTTTTTCTTCTTTCTGTTTGATCAGTTCTAGCATGCTTAAACTGTTCAATAGGCATGCAGAAGGATCAGCTGCTTAGCTTTGGATCTTACCCTCATCCCTTCAAAACGTGACAAGGCTCTGAGGGGTCTCAAGGCCCTTAGTGTCCTGAGAGATTTAATAGGCCCTAGATCGGAGTAGCCCAGGGCATTAGCTATAAGGCTGACTATAGACACCTATACAGAAACAGAGAAGCAAAAGAGGTTCCAAACTGTTAGAGGTGAGAAAATTTTCCCTTACAAGGAAATGGGCCTAGCATTGGTGGAAAGTTCTGTTACACACAAACAATATATACATATATAATATTCCATTTATATATGTATATACTTATATAAGTTCTTTCATAGGTCATAGTTGTGCAGTATTAGACAGTGGCCCAAAATGTTTTTCTTTTTTTTTTTGCGCAGGCGACAGCACTTGAACTTCTTTGTACCTGGAAAGAAAGTTTTGATTGAGAGAAAGAGAGAGGCATGAGAATCCAACAGAAGGGAAGATAATAGGCAGTGAAGCGAGCACACAAGGCTAGTTTCATACAAGGAAGCAAGAAGATGGGATTCACGAGGGATGGGGATGAAACTTTAGGGGAGGAGTGTTTAAGAGGGAGGGGTCCCTGTGGAAAGAAAACAAAAAAAATCCCAACAGAAAAAAAACCCAAGAACCTTACCCTGGCCCTTACACTGTCCCTCCATGTCCCTCTGGGCAGAAGCATAAAATCCCACATAATTAAAGACAGACAAATTAAAGGTACCTATGAGAAAGAATACAGGTAAAATGTACATGTATTTCATGTTTTCAGCCACATACATTTATCACAGCACTGATAATTCAAATGGGGGAGAACCACAGTCACATAATCACACAAGAAAGGAGAGGGGGAGAAAGAGATGCCAAGATTGGTACTGAACTCAAACAACCGAATACCTCAAAGAAACTAAAGCCCACCCAGGCCTCTCTGCACCACCCGCCATCGACTGCACCCGCGAACTAATGCCGCATTCCATTCTGGTGATTACCAGGTAAAAACATGTAGTGCAACTTTAAGGAATTCTGAATGTTTAGTATACTTATTCAAGTATCTCGCTCATTATTTATTCAACAAAAAGTAAGCGATAATGCAGAAGCTATGTGTGCAAACCCCTGGTGCTTCCATGGGAAGAAAGAAGTTGATTAGCAGCCAGGTGCTGCTAATCAAATCCACCTGATTATCTGATCATCAAAAAGTCTGACCAGTTTCTATAAGGGCATATCCCTTGGAAGCTTGAAGCATTTTGGTCTGTGTTTTTGTCATGCCAAGTAAACAAAAGACATCAGTGATGATCCCTGAGAAGTAACTGTGACTAATCACCAATCTTACCCATTTAAAAACAATCCGAAATTTGGGAAGGACAATTCAAGAAAGATTATTTGTAAATAGAGAACCTTCAGGACAGTTGCCAGTATTCTAAGGAATGTACTCCCCACTAAAATCATCCTGAAGTCAGAGAAACAGCCACATCTAGGGATCTCCAAAACGTAAATCATGTTAAACATTAAACTGAATGACTTTGTGATTGGAAACAGAATGAATAAATGTGGTTTTCATGGAAGGGTAGCTAGAAGAAAGTCCCTTTTCTCTAAGAAAAACATGGCAGGACAACTTAAGATTGCAAAGTTGGATCTGAATAGAGATTTCTGAAAAAAAACCGCCATTGAACAGATTAGATAGAAGTGGATATGTTTTATCATAATGCACATTGCCATGTTTCGTGAAAATCAAAAAACCTATCACCAGAAACATTAATAACAATGCCAGAGTGGTGATGATTTGAGCTTGTTTTGCAGCCAAAAAAGACCTGTGCACCTTACAGACAATGAGTCTAGGTGCCAAAGTATCCTAGAGACAAATGTGAGGCCATCCTTCTGAAAGCTAAACCTTTGCCAAAATTGAGTCACACAGTGATTCTAAGTGCACCAAGTCTGCAAATCTACAACCAAATAGGTGAAAAAGAAAACAGTAAATAAGTTCAGATACTCTGAGGTATTGTGGTGGGACTTTAAGAGAGCTCTGCATAAATGTCCTCAAGCATCAATGGACTTAAGTAATATTGTAAGGAAGAGTAGGCCAAAATAATGCAAATGTAATGTAATAGTGTAAAAAATAATGCAGGAGAATGATGAACTCATGCAGAAAATGATTAATTTAAATTATTGCTGCTAAAAGTGGTTCTACATGCTACTAAATCATGATTAATGATTAAGAGTGATGTTAATTTTTCACATATGGCTTCTGCAATTTGGCTTTTTATTAGTTAAATAAATAATGACATGATGGAATCTGCTGTGTTGTTAGTAACCTGAGCTTGGATTTACCTAGGGCAGGTAATATCCTAATATATAAAGCTATAGCATAGAGAGACCTTCCAGGGTGTTCTCTCATGCAACTTACTTTAATGATGTGCCAACTGACAGTTACAGACTATGTGTCAGAGAATGTAGCCTTTATGGGGTTTTTTAATTATGGCAAAATTTCTGACAGCACCTGAGATAAGAATAAGTTAACATCAACTCTTACAATAACAAAGTTGAAAAGAGTGCTTGCTGTCACTCCATGGATAAGTGGCATCATACTGTCACTTCAGCCCCTGCCACATTCACTATTTGTTCTTACATTTTTCCTCTTTCTGGGCCATCAAAACACTTTTGCCGATCATACTAAAGCAGAGCACAACATTTTTTACAGAAATACTTTTGTGAGTAAACCAGTCAATATATGCTTACTAAATAAAACTGGTTTAAAACTATGGCCAATATACTGGCATAAAAATGAGCCAAGAATCATGCTGATTTCTGGCTAAACTGTTTGACTTCCGAGTTGCTTAGACACATTTTGACTTTTTAACAGCAGACACATCAACTATGGCTCAGGAGCCTACAATGCAGTTTATGGCGGGAGCTGTTATTTGTTATGCAAATTTTGCAGGGCAGTAACTGTCGAAAGTTGAAAGTGGATGGGCAGAGAAGCCAGCACATAACTCAGTTATAAACAGTCATAAAGGATATAAACAGACCTGAGAACCTCCACCGAGCCACTACTTGGTAAAAACATTACAAAAGGACACAACACCCAAAGCTGACCAAGGTCACAGATAAGGGAGTCAAAGGCGAAAGCTTTATTGTGGTTAGCCACAATATTGTGATTGCTAATTATACAGAACTTGGCGTTTGTTTCATCTCAGCTTTGCAAGGACATTTTTATTTGACGAAAAATTCAAACGCTTGGCTGCTGGAGGGGCCTGACAGCACATGCTCCACTCTCAAGCCCCAATACGTCATTCCCGAAGATGTAACGACCTTACGGCAGGATCCGTGGTTTACGATTTGCTACTGTGCCAGACATTCTTTAAATGTGTGTGTGCTCTGGCTTATTAATTTAGAAATTAATTATTACATCGTAATGTACGTGTCAAACAGCTCTCCTAACTATAGGCAACAGGTGTTTTCCTTCAAGTATGTCGGAATAGTTCTACATCACAAAAAGATCTAATATTAACAATTCTGTTCATCTGCAGAATATTCTTATTTATTATTTCACAGTTATGTCGATATGACCACACTTTTGTAAACTGACCGACTAAAAAAAGGTCTAAAGTCTAAACTAATGGACTAGCAAATAAATATGACATGGGGTCTGGTGCAGCCTCCGGGGATTCCAGTATCTCTTTTGTACAGAAACACAGGAATTCCTTAATCAAAAGGGGCAAAACATGTTAGGTTTCTTCGCACTCACAAGCTCAAAATTGAGATGTTAACGTGCACATTTTGTAATTTTCAGCTTGTTAATGCAAAAAAAGCAGTACGTTTTGACGCTTTTGGCGTGCTGTAAAATGCCATCTTGCGGAATGATGTTTTGGGGCTTGAAAGTGCTCTGGGGCTGACAGAGGACACACTCTCTCAGGCCCCTCCTGCGGCCAGATGCCTCTCGAAAAATGATATTACACAACATTATAATTTGCATACTTCCAAAAAAATCTTAGCTGTTCCATCAATGATTTTCATGATATGCAACATACTGAAAAAATGTATATTAGGAGCAACACTGGAATGCTGGAATTCTGTGTGAAGCACAGGGGTCTGTGGGACGCTTCCTGCCAAATTCTGGAATGCTTTTGTGTTTTATGGTATTGATCACCGGACAGCTTCCACAACAGCTGTCTGAAGAGTTCCACCCAATGATTTTTTTCTCCAGCATAGAATGAGAAAAATAAAGATTCCGCCTTTATCTACAGAACAGTCTTTGGGGTAATTTTCACCTTCAGCCTGCCCCCATGGAGAAGCCCATGTTTGGGGGCAAGGACCCCTGGGGCCCCCGAGGCCAGCAGTATGGGTGTCTGAGGTGCCTCCTTCCTCTGACAGTACTCTGCAAGGCAAGGTTAATGAGATCTGTGGCTCTGTAACCACAGCAAAACAAAAAGAAACAAGGCAAAAGGAGGGCCCACAAGCCTACAGCCTGCCTGTAACCCTACCCACTCTCACATCTGGCGCCCAGGACCCTGTCGCCGCTTCAGCAGTTGGCATTTCGTGGACCACATTTGGTAGCTACTGAATCTACTGATCACTGCATACCTGGAACATGCTGTTTTGGAGATGATCTGACCCAGTCGTCTAGTCATCACAATTTGGCCCATGTCAAAGTCCCTTGGGTCACTTGCCCATTTTTCCTGCTTCCAGCACATCAACTTCAAGACCTGACTACTTACTTGCCTAATATATACTGACATCCTTGACAGCTGCCATTGTAAAAAGATAATCAATGTTATTTACTCTACCTGTCCGTGGTTTAACGCAATAGCTGATTGGTGTATATACAGTACATCAATCTCCCTTGTACAGCATAGCAATCACCCCTGTTTGTTATAGTAAATATAGGGCCCTATGAAATCCGTTTAAAATTTTCTTAAAAAAAAAAACTACTTTTTCCAAATTATATCCGATTAATTTTGATCCGTTTCAGAGTTTAAGTTTTTATAAACCGCCAAACCAAAAAAAAAAGCCTTTAAGGAGACAAGCCTCATTTTCAGAGTATGACGTGTTGCGCTCTGTCTCTATTGCTTATATCCACTTTTGTCTCCTTGTTTTTCTGCTGTCCTTTTAAGGATTGCACAATAACAGGCCTCCTGTCCACCTCACAATGTCTTTGCCACTTGATTGCCACAGCATATTATTTAATGACCTGTGACATATTTATAATTCATTAGAAAATCTGGCCAGCAGATAAATCTTTTGTTTTCCATCGAATAAAAAATGTTATTCCGCTAATAAGCACTGGCAAGTTTCATTGCTGATGGCAGTGATATTAGACAAAAATATATTGGTTATTCATTGAATTTTCTGACGCAGAATTATCGAGATGCAACCAAAAAGGTATTTATTAATGCATTAAATGTAATTGAGATACAAGAATAATTCCATCTGCTCAGTTTGTCCTCCACAACTTCAATCTCTTTTCCCCACACTTGCATGTAACTTCCAAGTTAGTGCTGGTGCTTGTGGTCAACCAATCTATCCCTGTAAGTGCCTTCCCAGTAATTTGAGGTCAAATAAGTATCTAGTCCTAAGTAGGAAGTAAAAAATAGGTTCCAGAACAACCTATGAGGAACTACAATCGGACCAAGTTCCTGTCGTGGAAACGCAACAGAAGTATCTGATACCTAAAAAAAAGTTCTGGTTCTGGAAAAAAGTTCCTGTAGTGGGAAAATGCATAATATCCATAAATTCCGTACAATCCCGCGTTTATAAGTAAATACTGTTTTAACGCCTTGATTCCGCCTGTTTTTCGCATCACAGAAATCATAGGGCCCCATAAATATATATAATATTTTGCTAAATATATATTTAATTTTGCAGTTAAAATATGTAGATGACAGTATCAGATTATCCCTTTTAAGATAAATTTTCAGTTCATACAATTATTTAATATTTTCTTGGATGTAGGAGATAATATAATACTATTTGCATTGTAGTAAGGAAAACCAAGAGCTCAAATATGACAAGCCAGCTAATATTATTAATGATTAAGAGTGATGTTAAAAACAACAGGCCATAAAAAAGTAAAACATAAATTCCTCAATCACAACACCCATGTGGCATCTCCATAGCAACAAAACTATAATCACATACCTACAAGAAATACACAAGATAGTGAAACATAAAAGGACTGAAATACAACGCACACAAAAAACATGGACAAACGCTCAAAAATGTAACCCACTCTCTCCGTCTCACATTAGGCCCAGTATGTACTGCACCACACAAACAACAAAGACTGTCAGTAATTTGTTATTACATCTGTCAAGAAAGACCAGCTATGGTCAATCTTATCATTGGTCCATAACATAACAATTTCCCATTTCAAAAACACAGGTAGGAGAGACAGGTGTTGAAGGACAACCCACTTTCACTGGGCTCTTAAATGACCGAAACACCAAGACACAATTATAGCTTGGATGGTTAATTTTTCATTAACAGTCAAAATGTCACATAGCTATAATTTCCCTATAGAGTGTTTACAGAAAGTGAAGCAAAGGGAATGGTGGGAAGAGCGGGCGGCATGTACAGCTCACTCCTCTTAATGAGTAAGCAAGGTTAGAAGCAATATGTGGGCTTGGGGATGTGCAGGAGGAGAGTGATGTGACATCAGCCACTAGCCATAGCAAGCTTAGCTCAGGCATCTCACAAATTTCAGAATTCTGGATAGGTAGAATACCAACAACAACATAAAACCGATTAAAATCTGTCAGGTAGACTAAAATCGGATCCTTATACTGACCTCAGGGTAGTTTATGTACTTTTCCATGTCTCTTGGTTGTACATATTAACCCAGAAATACTATGCAGAACAGCAGGCAACAATTACAATAGTAGGAAAACTAATTCTATGTCTGTCAAGTTGCAAAATAATTTGGGTGGATTACAGAACAGCACATGCCCCATCGTCCAAAGCTCTTCTTTTAGAGATCAACAGACTTTGTCCTGACCAGCAGGTTCTCCTAAGAGGGGTTAGTTAAACGATAACATCAATTATTATAACAGTGAGAGCTTTGCGGTTGTTTTAAATATGACCGAAGTTATCTCCATAGGTCGTCCACATACTGTAGCAGTGTAGCGGTCACACAACAGTTAACCATTCTGTGTGACCTTTCCTTTTCATAATAACAAACCCCTCAAGATGTCTGCTGCATTTGTTTTGTTTTACAGTAGACAGCAAGTGTGCTTACATTTTAATCACCTTTCCCATTAAGCATCATTCATTTTCTACAGACAGTCTCCAATATTTAGAGGTAGCTTTTGTAACTAGGTCAAAATGTTCGAGTCTCTGTCACGCACAGGGCACTCAGCAGACCAGTCATTCCAAATCCCATATCTCAAATTTAAAAGGAGTTCAGAAGCTGACTTGCAAGAGGGACATGGGATGAGAAACATTGAGGACACGACCACGATATGCAAACAAATTGGAGACATAGTTTAACATTGACAAACAAACCTCCTGCTGGGCTGAGTGATGCTTGAATATTAGTCAGCAATTCCAATGCACTGTTTTGGGCATCAGTGTTTTTGCAGAGGCGAATTACAGAGAAATACCAGTACTTGAAGCTTCTAGAACAGGTGTTTCTATAATAAGAATAGAGTCTAGTGGATTTTCAAAATTTAATATAAATCACATAATAAGAAAAAATGTTTCCTGAAAGACAACCGCCAATGACACTGTGACCCAGTACTGGAAAAGTGAATATGAAAGATATGGTATATATAATTGTCAAGTACATTAGAATCTATTAGCAGATGATTACCTTTTAATATTAAAGCATCTCAGCTCTACATGTGACTTTGGAAAATGCAGAATAAGACAAGACTTTATGTAACTGCCATGGAGATGAGCCAACCAGCAAGATACAACCAGCATCAACACATATTGGGCCAGAAAATATATATAGCATTACAGTGATTCTGGACCTGAAAGAATAAATGTCCTTTAGCAATTTCATTAGTCTATATTTCCAGGCTTTATCACTGCATTGAATCTGTCACAGTAGATGTTTTATGCTTAATGTGGGGAATGTATATAGTACTTTTCCTCACTAACTGACATGACTAATTGATTTCACACAGATAGGTCAAGATAAGATAAGAAAAGATGTGATGAGCTGAGATAAGCTTTACTGACCCCAGGGGAAAATTCTGCAGTGAAAAATTAGTCCCTATTGCATGTCAGGATGCCATATTTCATTCTTCAGTCCTCTCCTCTTTAATTCATGACCTCTTGTTTTCTGCCTAAGCCTGTCAATTAACAGGACTACCCAAGTAAAAGCTTATCATGGCAACCCAAAGAAAATCCATAGACAGTGTACGTCCTTATATAGAGAGGGTGTCAGCGTGTTTGTACCTGTCGTGCAATTTTTGATCTGGTACACAATTCATTGGCTCAAATTAATGGAAAGGCAGAATTAAAAAACTATTTCATATAATTTTGCAGAATAATTATTCTCCCATGTAATAAAATGTGATACAATCAGTAATTTACATTGATATCAATCCATCTCCAATGCCATTTATACAGCATAGGGTTGCAGCATATATCTAAAGGATGTAGCTAAAATTTTCAGCTTCCCATTTTTCTTAGACAGACTAAAATCTATAGTTTCAGTGATATAAGTAAAATCAACTATACTTAATCCTTAAAAGAAAATCAGTATCCAAGATTCTAAAACATTCCTATAGAACTAAAAACATGTCCATATGAGGAAAGAAATTATTTTTATAACCAACTTTACAGAAACAATTCTTTGTAATGAAAGGGTGGCACTTTTTAACGAAGAGGTGTCATGACTGAACATGTAAAAACCAATACTTACATCCACAATGAAGAAGTCCAGCCAGCACCAGGCATTGGTGAAATACTTCACAAAGCCGTAGGCTACCCACTTAAGCAACATTTCCAGGATAAATATGTAGGTGAACACTCTGTCAGCATACTCCAGAATGATGCGAATGGTTTTCCTCTGCTCAATATACACATCTTCAAAAGCCTGGGGGAACCAAGAGGCATGATGAGGGCACAATGTGTTGAAAGCACTGCTCTATACTAACCACACCTCAGTTCATCCTCTAGAAATATTATATGACACTGAATGTTGTCTTTTGCATTGGAAGGTGGCCTAGACAAAGAGCCTGCCAAAGTTACACCAATGTAATCAAGTATGTTTTTCCTATATCTGATACAAGTCATTGTTTCTCGTAGGTTTGGCCTGGGTGTACAGGCACAGGGCATTATACTCACTTAAGAACATAAGAAATTTACAAACGAGAGGAGGCCATTCGGCCCATCAAGCTCGTTTGGGGAGAACTTAACTAA
>JAODLD010000044.1:3602696-3624442 GCA_026781065.1 Mormyrops boulengeri | reverse complement strand
CCCCCCCCCCCATCAATGTGTAGAGTATAACTGAATGAAAGTATATTACAAATGACGGTTAGTATTACTAGTGGTAATTCTGAAAACCTGGCCTACGCGTTTGATTCCTGTGTCTTCCTGTGCATGGAGTTTGCATATTCTCTCCATGTTTATGTGGGTAATTTGCAATTATATAAGTTTGTGTTTATATATTCTCCATGGTGCATGACCTCCAACAGACTGGCATCCTTCTCAGGGTATCCCCCACCTTGTGCCCTGCGCTCCAGGTTCACCTTGACTGTGTTCTTTATGGAAGGTGGATATTTCTGGAACATTAGGACATTATAGGATGCCCTCTTTTGAAACCTGGAGAACTGGTTTAACCAGATGTGAGACCACCTTACCAATCTCTGATAGTGATTATTCAGATACCATACAAAAACTAACAAATCCATCTGAAACCAAACAAGTATTACAAAAAGCCACTCACTAGGTTGCCCACAGAGAGAACCTGCTCAAAATGGGGCGTCATAGGATAGTGCTCCATCGCCATGAAGAGGGTGTTCAGAACAATACAGATGGTAATGGCCAAATCCACAAAAGGGTCCATAACGATCAGGTTGACAATCTCCTTGATCTTCAGCCACACCGGACAGCACTCCCAAATCAGGAATGTGTTTGCGAACTTGTACCAGCATGGAGGACACTTGCGCTGGGACTCCTCCAGCTCTGTGAGGTCAATAAATGGAAATAGTAAAGATGTCATGCTGGAATGTCACAAGCTTATTTCCAACAACTTGGATTCAATATCACAGTTTCTGAAAAGAAATCCACCCATATCAGTTCCTGCCACTGAAGGCTTACATGAAATTCAGCTAGCTTTCAAAGAGGCTCCGTTTGTCTTTTTCCCACCAAAGGAGAAAAAGCAATTCATGGCAATTTGATGAAAAACAGAAGGGAAGGAGCAACACAAAATACTATTACCCTCAACCAAAGTGTTGGTGATGACACTCATGACACTGTTCGCTCGTTCTTTGCGGCCAAAGGACGTGTTGAGTTGGTCCATAGATACCATTAAGGAGCCTGAGAGCTTCTTCTTCACCTCCACCTCTGTAGTGGGCTGTCAAAAAGGAAAATAGCACTGTGAGAAAAATATCTGGGAAATTCTGTCTTTACTGCCATGCGACACCAGGGGTAGCCCCAAAGGAATGCTTCATTTTGTGCCTCAGTCAGTACTTTTTTCCTTTTTGTAGCTATCAAGCATCACTTGAGTATATAAAATGTAAGTACTAATTTTTACTCCCAATTGAAGTGTCTACCTTTAAAAAATAACATGGCGGGTTCAGACACAGAAGGAGCAGTCATGATGATTATTTGAGTTGAGACAAGCTTAACCTATGATGCAATTTGTCTCTTATGTTCTGAAACACTGCTGTAAGTATGTGGCTTTCAACAGAAAAGGTAAGTGGTAGAACATGCAGCTGCACCCTGCTGAAAAAAACAGTTTGATCAGCTTAAGCTGGTTAAGCTGGTTGACCAATTCATGATAGTTTACCAGCTTAAGGTATGTTTTCGCATGATGGATTAATTGTTTAGCTGGTCATACTAGCATGACTAGCTTGATAATCTGGCCACACCAGCATGACCAAGGGGTCACCCCCCAGCTAAACCATCAAAGAGGAGCAAGAGCTGGGACATGACCATCTAAGACCATCTTACACCATCCTAGACCAACTAAAACCAGCTACCAGCATAACCTGGTTTTTAGCTGTTTTTTTCAACAGGGCACTCATCATATCCCTTACTCTGCTTGTGAAGTTAGTTTTAAAGGTTTAGATTAGAATCCACAATCAAATTTAACCCATCTCATCAAAGTGCACAGTAGATGAAAAATCCCTGTTCCACTAACCCATAGTAAATGTTAGAAACCATGTATAGGAAAGATTTGCAGTACTTGCAGAGGTTTGCATGCATGGTCATGCATCAGGTTAGACAAAGTATTACAGAAATAAAAAAATGTGTGCAAAGCATTGCTTTTTACTCATGCCAAATGAGAATTATACAGACACTTGGTTGGTGAGGTACACGAGGGTACTAAACTACCAGGTTAATTAGGATGAAAAAATTATTGTGAACCTGATTTGCCTAGTAGATGAAAAGATCTAACAAATAATTTTTTACATTGTAATACATAAAATATAGGCAGTGCGGTAGCTAATAATGCAGCCTCACACCCCTAGGCTCGTGGGCTACATTTACTGATTTAGCAGACACCTTTGTCCAAAGCAACATACACATCCCACCTCTTGCGGAAGTTCCTGGAGTCTCCCGCATATTGACAGCAGCCCCCCGACAGCCACGAATGATGTAATTCCGCAGAGAATTAAAGGCGCTATAATATCATTCCGCTATTCAGCAGAGAAGTTCTCACCCCCTCCCCCCTCTCCCCCTCGGTTGAGAAATCTTACTGCCAGCACCCCCTCTCCCTGTTCTCCCTCATCTACCTCCCTGAAATCGATGTGCCTAAGGTGGGGTGTCTGCATACAAGTTAAGGTTGGTGCCTTGCTCAAGGGCCCAAAGGTGATATAACTGGCCTGCTATGACCTTCTGAAGATGGGTACAGATCCCAAATTTGCAGAACTACACCCCTACCTCTCTATGTGGATTTTGGTGGCTCACTGCAGCCATGTTCTGTTAAAATGATCATGGAAGAATGAACAATGTAAAAAGATACAAAAGAAACACCTTCTCATGCTACTATGGGTTAGCAGGCCTTTCCTGTATCTTCTTCACACATTCCCATATTCCCATGCAATCAGTATTGAACTAACACTATGCATTCCTCCAGCTGACACAGTCAAGTGAAAGACTGGTTAGCAAATCCTTGCACAGCCACTTAAACAAACCAACAGGCTTCAGCTTTGTTTGTGGCACACATCCTGGTCAATTTCCTCTGGTTGCAAACCCCTATTATATACATTAGCAAATTCAGAGAAATGGAAGGGAACAAACAGGAAACAATGTATCAAATGTCTGCTTGCTATGCCTATGTACAGCATACTGTTTTTGTTTTTTTAATCTGGCATTGTGGGGCAGCATACAGAACATTCAGATAGGAAGAAAAGAGAGGAGACAGAGAAAAAAATAAAGGGACATCCCAAAAAGAGAGGAAGATACAGTGCCATGCCTAGACTGAACTAGTCATTGACTTCCTTACACTGTCATCAGAAGCTGCCTTATCTATTTTCACCTCAGGCAGTAGGCGTCCGGGGCCGATGAGTGACACCACTCCGTTGCAGTCCACCGTGCTGTTCCTCTTGCCATGATATCCACTGTAGCTGCTGCGACGGTAAGGGCTGAACAAGGAGCCGCGTCGCTCGTCGCTCTCCTCCACTGTGCTGTGCTCGTCATCTGCAAACTCGTTTTCAGATCCCACGTCTTTGCGGCCTTTAAAACTAAAGATGCTACTCTTGCTGTTGCGCCGAGAGGGAAAGGGCGAACCTGGGATGCTAAGGAGAGACTGGAAAGACGAGTACAGGAGTCAGGGAGAGAAGGATGGAGACATAGTACAAATTATTATAATTACATGAAATCACATCAATATACCAGTCTTTTCCAGGGACCATGGCACTGAGTAGACATATCAGTAATTACTTCCCACCTGCTAATGTGGAATCTACTTCTTACTAATTATTGCACAGAAATTAGATACCGATTGACAGCTTGCTACCTTAGTGCACTTTCAATTGGTATTATTAATGTATGACTTCAGGGTTGGCGTCATGGGGGGCATTTGCAGGCCATGCCCCCCCAAATTAGCCACTGAGCCCCTTCAGACACCACCCACTAAGGACATCTTTTATTTTAATTTCATTTTTTTTGAAGAGCTGTAATAGCTTACCATGACCCTCCACCCCCCAAGGAACAACTTTTAACAGCACTGCCTAGAGCAGAAAGTCTTGGGTACAGCCATCAGACATATTTTGGTAACAACACTGCTTCAGATTAAGTTCTTTTTAGACTTTGTATAACATTTGTATAACAAGCAGGCAGAATAAAATCAGATCTTAGGGTATGTTCACACTAAGGAAGACAAAAAACATTTTTTTCCGCATTTTTTTTGTGCGTGTTCTTGTGTGTCGTTATACATTTTTAATATTATGTTTTATTATGCGTTTTCATTACTGTACATATATAAATATTATTGAAACATGCAAGTCAGAAAACCAGATATATCGAAACGACACTGGAATTGTAGTGTAGGTTTGGGAGATTTTGGTGTGGAGATCGCAGGTTGTTTTTGCCGTAAGATTCTGACTTGCTTAAAAATGTATTCAGAGCTTCTTTTAGGTTTTAGTGCTCATAGTGGAAACTATATGCCGCAGAAGGTCTACCCGCAGATTCTGGGTCCAACCCCTGCTGACTGAGAGAGAAGACAAAGGGCAGTTCTGGACCCTGTATGAGGATTTGAGGAGACATCCAAACATGTCTGTGGTAAAAAGAGGGAGTAAAAACACATACAAACGCTCTGGAATGCATTTGTATCCATTAGTCATCAACAGGAGTGCACAGCACAGAGAAAAGCATGCAGCAGTGCGTTTTCCAAATGCACTGCAACGCAGCTCACTAGTGGGAGCATCATACATTGTTTTCTTTGCTATGTATGATGTTCTACCTTATCATGAACCATGTGCGTTGATGAAAAGTGCAATGTAACGTGCATAGTTGGAACGAGCCCTAATAGGCACTGTCCTTACAAAATGAACTATTCTGAGTGTAGCGCTGTTGCAACATATTTTTTTTCTGAGATATTCCCTCTTTTCACTCTTCCGCTAAGGTTGCAGTCCAGACCAAATGAGGCTCACCAAGGTGTTCCTCTTTTCCCATACCTGGTTCATGATGGAAGACTTCCTGCCCAGCCGGTTGTCTGGGAAACGAAATCTGCTCCTCTTGCTGCCATCATCAGACTCTGACTTGACAAACTTCTTCTCACTGTCACCCTTCTCCTCACTTTGAGATTGCTCTTTCTGCCGCCACTTTTTCTTGCGATTGCGTCGCTCCTTGGCGCTCTTGGAGCTCAGCTTGGACATTTCAGATGAACTGCAGGACAAGCGTCCACCGCCATCATCTTCCACCACATCCTCGGACACTGTCCCAGCAGAGGTTGCCATAGCTGCTGCCTATGATGTGGAATGATAGTGGGGAATCAAACAAGGATGGTAAAATGGGAAAACATGTAAGTCATAAAACTGCTATTTTGAATGTGCAATAAATAATACCGGTAACATTTCTATGAATGTCTTATCTACAACCCTGGTTCCAAAAAAGCGGGGACGCTGTGTTATTATGCAGTCTTTCACAGAGTGGTGAAACTCTCCCCATCTTCACTGCAAAGACACTCTGCCTCTCTGGGAGGCTCTTTTTATACCCAGTCATCTTACTGACCTGTTGCTAATTAACCTAATTAATTGTGAGATATTCAGTCAGGTGTTTTTATTTTAGCATTACACAACTTTTCCAGTCTTTTGTTGCCACTTTCCCAATTTTTGTGAAACATGTTGCTGGCATCAAATTCACATTGAGCATATATTTAACATAAAACAAAAACCATTCTCAGTTTCAACACTTGATATGTTGTCTCTGTTCTACTCTCAATTAAATATGGGTTTATAAGATTTCTAAATCATTGCATTCTGTTTTTATTTACATTTTACACAGTGTCCCAACTTTTTTGGAGACGGGGTTATATATGAATCTATGAACACATTCATAATACATTATAATGCATTCATAAAGCATTATAAACATGGCCATAAATATTTAGAAAAAGACATAACATGTTATAGCTATGTTCATTATGCATTGTGAATGCTTTATGAAGCTCTATGCTGCATAGATACCTTCATAACGCAGTACAAAACATCCTTAATTCTTATACTGACTATTATAATGCATCATGAAAGTAACAATAGTGTATTATAAGATGAGAGCTTCATTGGAGCTTATGAAGTATTATGATCAACACTATTAATTCCTTATGACTGTTAATAGAAGTGGCCGTAATGCTTTATTAATTCTTATACCGACCATTATAATGCTGTATGAAAGTATCTATAGTGTATTATACATGACAGCTCAAAGTAAATTGTTACTATAATAAGAGAAAAGCTGAAACAATTATATATTACACATTTTGTAGGAAAAGAAGCATGATTATGGTAAAGAACCAAAGGAAGTAAAAACTGATGCAAATCCTGAAGCACACAAACAAAAACAGACATGCTCAGGGAAACACGGCAGTAGCAGCAAACCTGGGCATCCTCCTGCTGCTTCTTCAGCTGCTCCAGCATGGCTTTGAACTCGGCCTCTTTCCGCTCAGCCTCCTCCATCGTGGCCTGGTTTTGCTCCTCGTAAGCCATGGCTACCACAGCTAGAATGAGGTTCACCAAGTAGAAGGAGCCCACGAAGATCACCAGTACAAAGAAGATCATGTACGTCTTCCCTGCGGCTCTCAATGTCTGCAACAAAGTGGTGAAACAACAGTCCAATACTTATAGTGTGCCTTCCCTACTGTGCTGAATGCTGTTCTGAATGCAGCTCCAGTTTCTCAAATTACATTACATACCCAATAAATGCTAGAAAAATACAGGATAATAAAGGATTAATATGAAGTACAGACAGTACGACAAATCAAAACGCTAAAGTTTCAGGTGCTCTGTGATACCAAAATAATACCAAAGTGCAATAATCAAATATATCAATATATCCAATACAACTGCAGAGGTCCAACATGCTATATATTGTGATATTCTGTTAAAGGGGAACTTATCTAGTTCATCAACTTGAAATTGAACTGCTATTGGTATTTTGTCATAAATTTATATAACTACCTATAATACTATAAGACATGTAGCCAGGAGCCAGAAATAACTAAAACAGCAGCAAGAATATTTGCTGGAGGTTGTGAGGGAAGAACCTTATATTGGTCTTTTGGATAATATTCTCTTAAATGAAAGAACAGGTGTTAGATCACTCTTATTGTGATTACAGTCGGCTTCAAGCAATCCTCCATTTTCAGCTGGTTTCAGGATGGTGCATTACCACACTTTCTTAATTTTGTGCAGATGGATCACAGCTATGGTATGACCCGTTATACTCACTGAGCACTGAGAGGTGTTCCCATTTAATTTTATAATGTATTATATGAGGTGGGTAATACTCATAAATTAAAATTTTTATTTTAATGTGATACAATTTTTCATAAATAATTGCTAATTAATTCACTCCTTCTGGTGAAATATTTGAATGTACTGCAACAGAAGACACAAAAATTCGAGCTGCTTGTACATTAGGAAGACTAAGTGTTTGCCGTGTTACACTAAAGACAAAAGGCACTGTGTGAAATGTAAGACCACGGCACAAACTACAAAAGACGGTAACACTTTACTAAAAACACAGCCTTAAGTAAAGTGTTACCCAGAAGTCTTACTGGGAGGCAGAGATAAGAGCTTCTGCACATGACACTTCAAAAAGTGAAGACTCTTGTGTGGCATGAGCTGTTCTATGACATCGACAGGACACCTTTTAACTTGCTGAGGAGATTCAGATTCATGTGACCTCAGTTACGTCAATGACAAAAGATGCAATGACAGTAATGACAGTAATAGTACACCGATCAGCCATAACATTAAAACCACCTGTCTGATATTGTGTAGGTCCCCCTTTTGCCGTCAAAACAGCTATGACCTGTCGAGGTTTGGACTGCCACTGTAATGAGATAATAAATGTTCTTCACTTCACCTGTCAGTGGTTTAATGTCATGGCTGATCGGGGTACAAAATATGTGGAATAACTTCTCATGGAAAAACATCTCTTCTACATATGCATCTAAGTCTAAATTCTGATTTTAAAAAAAGCATTATTTGTGACAATGCCCATCCAAGACTGTGTCACTATTTCTGGTAGTATACACTCCCCTTCTGCTGGGCAGCGAAGCTGAGCAAGCAGCTCAGCATTCAGAAACAAAATGATTTCACTGAGCAGCAGGCAGTCAGGCCATCTGGTATGTTGCATATGTGCACTGCCACAAAGGCACCTCTGGGACGCACACACGCATGCCGCTCCGGCCTACGGACAGCACCTCAGACAGCAACCACCTGTCACGTTTTAGGACAGCCAGCTAGCAAGCTGCCGCAGAGCCTCGCCACAGCCACCCGCGCCGAATGATCAAACCGGCCGCAGTTATTTCCCCAGCACCACAGCCCACTTTAAAAGGCACTCACTGAGCAGGGGCCTGTATCACCCAGCAGGATTTCTTGCTTAGCAGGATAACTTGTCGGATTTAAGGTAGTCTGGGCTAAATGTTAATGAACAAAGATTGAGTTCATTTAAACTGGGGCACCTTAACCGACAAATCTCGCTTCATGATATAGGCCCTAGGTCTGTAAAGCTGCTGGAACATAGAGTAGTGGTTCAAATTGGAACAATCTGTTCTCTGTTTATTTGTGTTTTCATTTTTCTATTGTGGGTTTTTATTCCTCCTTTGTCGTTTCCTTTTAAAATTGCCTATTGTTGGAGTGTCATCCCTCCTCCTGGTTGGTTCCTGGATACATACAGGCTATCCAGGGCTGATGCACATTGATCCACTGTTGCCAATGCTTTTATTTAGCTTGGCCCTGTGACAATAGGTGCTTTTACTCCAAACCTGGTCCCGGGTTACAAGTGCCTGGGCTGTCTCTTGTAGGTCAAACTACACACAAATTTTCAAAATTACACCACCATCCAAAAACCATGGAGAATGAACAGGCTGTTTTGTTAAGCTATTTGTTAGTTATTTGTTAGTTACTGCGGGGGGAGGGGGGGGATTGCTCTCAAAATGGGACACAGCCTTTTATTTATATTTTATTCATATGACCTACTACATGTTTATATTTTATTATAAAATCTTATCGGCAGATTGATCTTTCGGTTTCACAGAATAAAAATCAGTGTAACGTATTCCGCTAATAAGGTGGCAAGTTTCACCTCCGGCACTGGCGGTATTAGGCAAAAGTATATCGGTTATCGATCGAATTTTCTGATGGAGAAATATGGATATGAAAGCAAAAAAATGCATTCATTAAATGTAACTGATATAACTGATAATTCCATCTGCTCAATTTTCGCTCTGCTAATTATATCTCTTTGCGCCGCACTACCACAAACTTCCAAGTTAACACTGGTGCTTGTGGTCAAGCAATCAGCAAGCTATTGCTGTAATTTCCTCCCCAGTAGTTCATACTCCAACGAAAAGTACCTAGTCCGCAGAAGGTACTACAAAAGGGTTATGGAACTGCCTCCGAGGAGCTACAATTAAACTAAATTGAGTTAAATTGAGGCCAGTGATGTGAATGCAACAAAAGTTTCTGGTTCTGGAATGAGGTTCTGGTTCCTGACAAAAGTTCCTGTGGTGTGAAAGTGCCTAATATGTAGAAAAACAAAAGAGTGTTTACCAGTTGGTACAAGTTCTCCCAGAAGTCCTGTGTCATGAGGCGGAAGAGAGCCAGAAAGGCCCAGCCGAAGCTATCGAAACTGGTGTAGCCATAGTTCGGATTCCTGCCGGCCTTCATGCAAACGTATCCCTCAGGGCATCGACTAAGAGACAGAGAGACACATGCTCCATTTTAGTAACGTGTTATTTTCATTTATTGTGAGCTTTATAAGATGCTTGTGTGCTCAGATTGCTTTGTCACACTGGAGTGTGCTAAATATTTTCTGTGTATGTATAAGCACGAAATAACATCTTTACACTTAAATCATTCCCAGGATACATCACAGAGATAAAGTTGTATGTATTTATACAATACTTGTCTTATAAACCAATTATAAGTACATGTTACATTTAATACGTGCATTACTACCCAGTACAAATTACCAAATGCAAGTAAATCATTTTTGTGAATGGCATATGTAGCTTGCAGTCAATTATCTAGCAGGGCAGCAAGAAAGGATTATTTAAATATGAAATAATAAATGAAACAATCATACAAGCCTGCCTGGCTCTTTAATACACTATTATATACACAAATTTTGGTATTAAAAATGTCAGCGTAGCACCTATATTTCATTTCTATTTCACTAAGCTTTCATAACCAACTTACCCTGAATCTGAGCTGTTTCCACATAAAAGAGCATCCAGTTGCCCAGGGATAAAATAAAAATTGGCTGAAAATTGAGAAAACAGGTAAAACCCTGTTAAATTAGACCAACTGCATAGCAATGTTTGTGTATACTATGATATCGGTAAAAAAATTCAAGATTCATGAGAAACTATTATGACTATTATGAGAACATTTCATTGGAAGCTCAGCTGGATCTAAAAAGTTCAACTTAGTATCCTGGAGACATCTCATTTTACTTAAGTATGCTTGGAAATAAATCTGTTAAAAGCTGTCTGATATAATATGAGCTTGTTTAGCTCTTGTTGATCTTATTTTTCAGATACCATATATTACACTCTAAAATCTTATTTGCCAAATGACCCATTGATACCGTCTTTTTATTACTTTGAGGAGAATTACTTCCTATATATATACACACACACACACGCTCCTCTACTTACAAACTTTCAACTTACGAACTTTCAGACATACGAACGCAGAGGACTGTAAGTCCAAATTGTGTTCATTGGGCTCCTGTTTCCTGTCCGCAACATCAATTTTTTTTTCTGTGCACCAATTCCACTTAGTACGACTTCTGGCCGCTACTCCCGCCACATTAGCAGCGTAGCGTGCGTACTCCCAGCATCCTAGTTTTTTGTACTTGCGTATACCCTTAAAATGATGTTGAATAGCGACTTACGAACATTTCAAGGTACGAACGGCCGTTCAGAATGTATCTCATTCACAAGTAGAGGAGTGTCTGTATATATACAGTATATATATATAATTTTTTTTCTGAGTTAAAAATCAAATATAGTGATTCTCCAAAAAAATGTAACAAGCGGCTTTGAACTGGGAACATTGCATATGGCCTCACTTTCGTTCTTGATGTACTCGTCCCAGTCGAAGCCGCGACTCCCATTGTTAAGGTAGCTCTCCGTGCTGTTGATGGGCCAGATGACACACTTTTGCCGTAGGTTGCCCATGAACAGCTGCAGTCCAATCAGGGCAAAGACACTCAGGCAAAAGACTGTGAGGATCATCACGTCTGACAGTTTCTTTACTGACTGGATCAGGGCACCGACGATGGTCTTCAAACCTGCAGGATGATAACGAGCAGGTGGGGACACCATATAGGGTTGGATATCTACTTTTTTCATACATTCTACAGGCAGTCCCTGGGTTAAGAACGTCTGACTTAAGGAAACTTGTACTTACGAACAGATTGCCATAAAGCCTATTATATTAAATAATAGCGTATTACATAAAATAAAGCCTATTACATTAAAATTTTGGTTAAATACATTAGTTTGCAATGGTGAGCACATGCACTACTTTGTGACACTAGTGAAAATATTTTGTGTTGCCTGCACCGGTTCGTCAGCTCAAGGTAAGGTACAGCACCGTATGTACTTCCTTTAATTATTACTGTATTATTATCATTATTATGTTCTGTATTATTATTTTTCCTACTTACCTACAAATTAACCCTAAAGACAGTTAGGGAACACAACTTGTCTGTAACCTGGGAACTGCCTGTATATGACAGCTAACAGACTAGATATCATATCATTGCCATTGTTCTGCCATACATTTCCCATTCAAGATGCAATAATTACGTCCTTTCTGTCACTAAGCTAAAAAGTATCTTACACAGATCAAAACATGTTTCATTTTAAAATATAATATGGCATTCTTGCCACACCATTTCCAGATTAAATTAGAATTTTTGAATAAGTACATAAATTTGCAATGAAGTACAGTTCCAGATTGTAGATATTTTGTTGGCTTCCTGTCTTATGTAACAAACACCAACATATAATTAAGTGACAAGCATACATCAGCTATTGTATATACTCTCGTGTTGTTAAAACACAAAGAATAGAGAAGTTCTTTAAATTAATCCCACATATTTTTCAGAGTGATTTATATTGACAGCTAAGGTACACATTTAAAGAATGCATATTGAGCAGGATTCCAGATTGTAGATTGTTAGCTGTTATTTCAGATTTACCTAGTGTAACAGATCAACAGATAATCAACTGATAATCCCTGAACATTTGGTCAGTGTTAAAGTTAGCATTCCAAAAACACAAAGAACAGGAAAAACTTAGGAGTCATCTCACTTTTTAATAGTTCATGTATGGCTTAAAAGAATGTATATAGTATTTTACTATAAGAGTGAAAATATGTCTGAAATTATATTGCTGTCATAATACAGCATATCCCTTGATGTCTCAGGACTGTGGTGGTTATGACAGCCTGTAAGGAGTGAGAGGACTCCTAAAAATAAAGAAATGGACTACATATTTCACTGATCAGACAAAAACTGTGGCACAAAAAGAACAAAATGGATCAGGAGGACAGGCAGAAAAAAATAATAATCCCATGCAGTGCATTTAAACGCCAAGGCTGAAGAACAATTATTTAAATTCAGTGCCATCAAGGCTTGTTTAAAGTTGTGATATTTAAGTACTTGGAAAATCCCCAAGTATCACCCTATTTAATGCCTTCTAACACCTACAACATTATGGATTTCTTGAAAATGTTGTCTTTAAAACTTTTATTATAGTTTTTCTCTAAATAGTCTAAATGGTACAAGCAGTGTTGCACTTACCTAAGATTATGATTATTTTATATAAAAAGTCAGCATCTTGAAATCTGTATCACAATCATTCTCAGTATTTTTCAAATATTTTTCAAGTATTTTTGATTGCTTCTGTAAAATCGGCTATAAAACACTTTGTGGCAAACTAGCTTGTGAAGATGGGAAGCATAAAACAAGTATCAAGTATCTTAATAAGATTTTAATATGTTGCAGGCTCCCCTTGTGACCCTGTGCAGGAAACGTGGTCAGAAGATAAATGGAAAACAAAGCACATAGCTGCTCTCTTTTTTCTCTTACATGCATTCACCATCGGCTTATGTGTGGGCTTTACATGCACTTAGGCAAGAAACACACTTTGGGCCATATTCTTCCATGTGCGTAAGTCAAAAACGAGCCTGGCTGCTCACACTTTACACTTAAGCATATTCTACCATCCACTGGAGTTAAGTCTGGAGTTTACACATGCTCACGACAGATATACCCTTTAGGGTCTATTCTCCTATCAAATGCATATGTCAAAAAAGAGCTTACAAAGATATTCACATAGTCCAACTCCAAAGTCCAAACAAGCATATACTGTAGAGAAGCCTGCGATATATTATCCCAAAGCAATTGCTAGTCACTGCCACTAGAAACTGATACATCTACATTAACCAGAATGGTTGCCAAGTGTCCCGGTCAAATACTTCTGTTAGGAACCCCTGATCTAGTGTATGTATGAAACAATATATTCAAAATACGAGACAAATTGTGTCCCGTATTGTTTCAAAATGCAGCTGGCATGGAAAGATTAGCATTTCATGATCCATCCGGAAACACGCAATGCATTCAATGTCCATCATTTGAAGTACATCAAGAAGAGCGATATTCTTGGTTGCCTCTGTCTTTGCACCCATCTCCCTCTGTGCCACTCTTGCAAGTACATGTACTATGGCTTAGGATGGCCTAACTGACCTAATTGATTTGCCTACTAGGTGTGTTGACAAGGCAGATGTAACTTCTGGTCAAATGGTAATACATTTGTATATACTAATATATTTCTGCATACTCTTGTGTTATATAATTCTAATATCAGTACATGAATTATTCACATGTGTTTTAGATTGTAACATTTACTTCTCAATGTATAATAAATGTAAAAAGTTCAGTTTTGTTATATGTTCTGAACATATTCTGAGCAATATTGCATTTGGCATGCATTTGCATATTGCATGTAGAGGCACATGAAATAATACAGCCCTCCAGAGCACAAAGTGAAAAATGCAAGTGCTTAAGTCAGTGGCTTTTTGACTTGCACACATGGTAGAAAAGGGCCCTGTAGGTGTGACCATGTTGCACTTTGGAGAACATGTGCAACTCAACTCACTTTTTATGTGCTTTATTGACTTATGCACCAGATGGTAGAATACTGCCCATACTTTATAAAGAATTGTGCTTAGAACTGAGTCAGTTGTCAGCAAAAACACATGACCAACAAGTCTCACGATTCAAGCTACAATGATGACTATTAACCAAATTATTATGCAAAATGTTTCAGGTTGCTTGTATAAATCCTGTCCATTTTGGTCATGTTGGCCATTCAGAGTTACAGTAGAGACCTTGCTCAGACTCACCGGCCTTTATATTATTATACCGAAAGAATCAGGCAATAAACCAGAAAGTCCTTGGATGTGATGCAACAAACCTCGAGCTTACTTCCATATGACTTCAATATTTGATTAAGTTCTAGGTTCGTATTACAAAACTTTTATGGAATAAAAGTGTCAATTTCTTACCTATATGATTACTATTTAATCATGTTGGTCAAGACTACATCTGCCCATCTTTCAAAAGCACTTATCCAATAGTGCCAAGATTAACCCTGGAGCCCATCCCAGGAAAAACAGGGTACAAGGCAGAGGACACCCTAGCTGACATACTACGCCATTGTAGGACATGTGGGGGACAGGGGGTTATAATAATCAAAACCAATAATCAAAACAAACCAATACCTCCCCCAAAAGAAAATAATTTAAAAATGGGTAGAGACCTTAAACCCCCCAGTATTCAACCCAAAGTTAGGCCCTTGTCATAGACAGGGTTGCCAACCTTAAATTTACTGACAAATGTCCGTTTTTACTGACTTACCATATTTTAACTGACACACTATTTTTCCCTTTTTTAAGTTTTACGGACAGTCAAAGTGAATTAGGAATTTAAGAACAAGGGTGAATGTAATATGGGCTGTCTGTGAATTTATAAACAGTTGGCAAACATAGTCATAGGGCACCCACATCACACAATCACACACTAAAGGCAACTTAGAGGTAGCACTTCACCCAATCCTGTATTGGGAGTATCAGAGGACACTAGAGCTCCCAGAGGAAGCTCATGCTAACACACGAAAAACATACTCTTCACATACACAGCATGGAGCACTGGAGGTGTGAGGACACAGTTCTAAGGAGCTATTATGTTGCCACATGTCATATTATATAATTACGAATAAGAGAATTAATGGGCATAATTTTCATCAATACTGGTTACTTTCTCATATAATTAGAAAAACATATATTAGCTGCATAAAACACAGTTATGTAAATACAGGCTGCAAGAGTATTCCTCAACCCGACCCTCAGAGACCCCCAGACGGTCCTTGTTTTTGCTCCCTCCCAGACAGGCCACATTTTTGCTTCCTCCCAGCTTCCTGGAACTAAAACATGGACTGTCTGGGAGTCCTCAAGGAGTGGGCTGAGAAATGTTGGTATAGAACCTGAAATTTCTACTGAGATTTCAGCTTTGCAGGAGTGCAAAAATATTTATTACAATAGCAGGAAGCCAATCCTTTCTCTTCTTAGACAGACACAGGTCTGCAGTAACATATTACTTTCAATCAAGGACTCTTTCAACCTTTCCTTAAAGCTACTTATTCTATTCAGCGTGCAGTTTGTGATCATTCCATAAATCTCTGCCAGTTATAAAGAAAATTAAAATAAATCAAAATGAACAGAAATCAATACAGAAAACATTAAAAAGCAATTTGTTGGGCCAAACTCATAAATAGCTAATATTATAAGAAAGCGAGTAAATTGAGAAGCATCATGCAGTATAGAATAAACCACATACTAGGCTTGGCAGTCTTTGTTCTTTGAGATCTCACTAAATTGTACAGTATTCATCATTACGCACGTCGAAAAGTACAGTTGTGACCAAAAATATCGACACATCTGCAGTTTTTTCAAAAAATGGACCAATTTTTTCACAAAAATTATGACATTACAAATGAGTTAGTGTTAACAGAGTGTTTCATTTCTTTGCATTGAAACAACACAACAAATTGGCAAAAAAGTCAAATTTAATCTTATTTCACACAGAACACCAAAAGCAGCACTGACAAAATAATTGGCACCTTTAATAAGTTCTTCTTCCACTTTTTATTTGAATTTGAAATGGAATTGTAGAAAAGCAAGGACTATTGCACAGCTACAAGTCTGTCAACAGAGACCTTCACATTCCTGGGTCCACTATATGCTATGTTATGAAGAAATTTAAGGTCCATGGCACTGTATGTAACTGGCCTGGATGTGAACAGAAGTGCATGCCATCATGAAATCCAAAAATTACCATGGCATAATTGAACGCAATGTAGGAGCAAGTGTTGGAAAGCTTGGTCTCAATTGTGGTTCATGGGCAGGGGTCTCAAACTCCAGTCCTTGGGGGCCAGAGCCCTGCACAGTTTTTGGTTGACCCTCATTTAAGACACCTGATTCAACTCCTTGTGCTAATTATCGCACAGCTGAATCGTTTTTGGTGGGCCAGGGAAAGAACTAAGCTACACAGGGCTCCAGCCATCCAGGACTGCAGTTTGAGACCCCTAGTCATGGGTCTTTCAGCAGGACAATGACGAGACAAAGCACACTTCATGAAGCACCCAGAAATGATTTCAAACCAAGCGCTGGGCTATTTTGAAGTGCACAACAATGAGTCCTGATCTAAATCCCATAGAATACTTGTAAAAAGATCTGAAAAAAGTAGCTGGGAAAAGGAACTGGTATATTATCTGAAAAAACTGCAGATGTGCCACCACTGTATGTATTTTTAACACACAAGCCGTACTAAATCAGGCGTTTTCAAATAGACTTAAGTCTTTTCTGTAACTCACAAACTACTAGTTCGGCTGAGAACTAGCGCTATAGTTCTGGGCAGAATCAGTGTCTTGTCATTTTTTTCCTTGCATTATTGAATCTTATATGCACAGAAAATGTTTACTTGGCTGGAAAGGTTTCAGCAGGTATAATTCCATTAAAAGAGCTTGAGTCTTCAAAAGTCTTATACTTCTGACTACTTCATGATCCTAACCAAGATAAGCACATAGATGATGAATGAATGCATAGATGGACGGATATTTCTGATTTTGTAAACCTGCTCTCAAGAGAAAATATGACAAATGACCAGTCATAAATGAGGCTGAATCAATATGTGTTAAAATGTATTAAATCGTTTAAAACTACGAAGTGTCTATTTGCACCCAGGTGAAAATAGCCACATGGCATCTATTCGGCTATTTACACCAGGCCCCCACGCTCCCAAATAAATGCAAACACTCATTTTGCATGCATGGTTGCACATCATGTCAATGGCTGAAGGTGCCAAAGTGAGATACGGATATAAAAGGTAGGGTACATTAAACACTAAATGTACCCTCGTTCTTGCAATAGGTAGCTAGCCAAAGGCATGCAGTAATCTTGGTAACTAGCATTAGCAATAACTACAGGGCATAACAATTCATTTCTCACAATAGAGGAGAATTCCCTTCTGATATGTAGCACATGGGGAGGAATTTTACAATTTTGGAGGGTGCAAAAACAAACAGTGCAGATTCAATAGCATTAGTCATAGATTGTTAGTGAAAGATCATTTTTGGCTAGTGACACCAGGGTGCAAAATAGTGTCTGCCTTAAAAAAAATCCATTTCTGCACTTTTAAGACCTGTAATCTTAACTATTCTGGTGCCAAAATGTGCCCTGAAGCTGTACCTTTGAGAAAAGTACTTTCCACTAAAATATATATGTATGTATAAATGCCTGAAATCGAAGATTTGAGGAAATAGCAAAGTAATTCTGAACTGGAAATTATTTTTTTGTTTAAATGAAGAGAGTGCATATTAGATTAACAGCAGACTGCAAAGCCTATCAAAAATGTATTGTACCATTTTTGAATGTTTTTGATTTTAAATGCTCCTTCTCAAAATAATATTTTTTGTAAAACCAAAAAGAAATGACAGCCTCAGTCAGCCTTAGTGTTTAAATTGGATCTCACCTGGAATGACAGAGATAGTTTTCAAAGCTCGGAGAACTCTGAACGTTCTCAGCGCAGACACATTCCCCAGGTCCACAAACTCTGTCACATATCTGGAACAAGGGAGGATCACACACAAACGACAAATGACAAATACACACACTCACGCAAGAGCACTGTACAACAGCCACCAGGAGGAACATCACTCACAGAGCCTTGTCCATCGAGGAAAGAAAAAAAAAAGGAAACGAGAAACACATCTAACACCGACCCCGTTTCCCATGCCAACCCCTAGCTCTCTTACCTGGGATTACAGAAATAGTTTTCAAAGCCCTCAGCACCCTGAATGTGCGCAGAGCTGAGACATTGCCTAGGTTTACAAACTCTGTTATATACCTGCAGAATCAAACCAAAGTTACATGTATCGGTTGCAAAAGGTAACATTTATGGAAGATAGACGAATACGTGAATCCGGTATATCAATGACCACATTAGCCACTGTTGACAGTCATTTTTGTCTAATTTGTTTCAACTCCATCTGAAGGTGATATAAGAGTATGTGACCATCAGCATTAATTCTCTTAGACTGCAACCTACATTACGGATACAAATGGAACGCTGAATTCTGGAGACTTCTATAGATCCGCATTCTGGGACTTGTCTCTGAAAGTAGGCTGATAGATCCAATGACAATAGCACAAGAGAGTATTCAGGAATACCATTAGTTAACTGCACTTACTGTACACAGTCACAAATTTTGCACTTAGAAAAAATCAGAAACCAGTTGCTCCTCAATTTACTTGGCATTATGATTTCTGTGTGTCGTTGATACTCTTCTGATATAAAACAAGCTCATAAACCTGATCCCATTTCTCTCTCTCTAAATAACACCAACTCGTATAAGTAACCCAGAACAATAAAATCAAATATAAGATGCAGAACTTCATCTTAGTCTTAATAGCTCATATTTCTTCAATACAAAGCTGAGGAAAAATCTGAAGTCCTAATGGTACCATAATGCATTTAGTCTATGCTACTGGGGGCTTGCAAAGTGCGGTCAATTAACAAGTGCAGTGCTTTTTTGCAGCTTGTATTGTTGTAAAGCGGAAGGCAATGGCTTATCTTGATCACATTATCCAGAACAAGAGAGAAAGACAACAGGTGAAAAGAAATGAGAAAACAGGAAAAGGTCGGCATGAATAGGAAACGATGTTAGGGAAAAAAGCCTTTAAGTACTAAAAAGCCCCATAAGGACAAATTAAGAAGCAGTGGAGGACTATATGATTACAGACTGCCCTACATTGCGTAGACAAAAAGAAAGCTCATATTACTTCAAAAACAAACTAAAAGGAAGTATTTATTTTAATTCCTCTTTTTTTCATCAGCACATTTGTGTATGTAAAGCCCTGCATCGGATATCACCTAGACATTTTGCAAATTATTCCTCCGGGCAGCTTGCAGAAGAAATGTCTAGCGCAGGCTACTGTACTTTGCTGCATGCAACTGGCTGAGAAAAATGACCACGCCTAAAATTCAAATTCAGAGAAATGCCTTTAAAATGTATTTTTTTTTAATTACTGGTCGCAGAAGTAAGAGACGAGTGTCCTTCTTCCTCCAGTAATGAAAAGACTGTAAATGAGTGAGCATGTGAGCTGGTACTCACGCCATGGAGATCACCATGAAGTCCAGCCAATTCCATGGGTCCCTAAGGAAGGTAAAACCATCTACACAGAATCCACGTGCAATGATTTTCACAGCTGATTCAAACGTATAAATTCCAGTGAAGGTGTACCTGGAAGAAAAGAGCATAACCAAGCTTTACATAGTGAACGTCCTATCTTTATGTTGTGTCCCATACTGAAGTACTTCTTACATTTGCAGCTTCGTCAATTAAAAAGTAAAATTTGTCAATTTAATTAAAAATAATTCAAAAACATTGTCTGCAATAACAACAACATTGTCCCCCCCTCCATAATTTTACTAATTTTGTTGAAATTCAGCAAAGTGTTGTGAATATTCTAATTTGTTAATCACGAAACATACAAAACATACATAAATGCACTGAATATAGGTAAACGTTATTTTTGTTAGGTAAATGTTATTTCATTGAGTCAATCCATGTTCAAGAAAGGCACAGGAGATTTCAGGTGATGCAGACTTATGTCACAACTGCTGTACAATTCTTTCAAAAGTCAAATCCAGGAAATCATTCATTAATAGGTACTTACTCCACTTGTTTGGACCATTCTGGAGGATTGCTAAAAGTCATGAACACACAGTTGGTCAAAATTGTACACATAATGATCATGCTGAATAATGTGAGAAAGGTTAAGGAAACCACATCATCTGAACTGGAAAGAAAAACAAAACATAAAAAACACACCCCAAAAACAACATAATTAAGAGTTTAACTTCATTTCAGCTTGCCTCTGAATCTATAACATACCCTGTTACGTAAATATGATGATCAATTATAATTTTGCATGAATAAGTTTTCCACTTAAATATTGGATACAGTGCTTTCAGAAGCAAATGTTTTGTACGCCCTGCCTGGTATAGAATTATAAATCATTTACTGTAAAACTGACTGACTGTCAATCTTACATAGATCAGACACTAAGGACATTAGAGTCACCTAACCCTAACCCTAACCCTAAACTTAACCCTAACCCTAATACCTAGAAGGATAGATAGCAATACAGTCCCATTTTTCAGTTTTGGGGTGAACTGCCCCTTTAACATCATTAAAATCAAGACACAGCGTATGGTGTACTGTAATTCTAACTACTGATTAAACAAAGAAGAGAGGGATCTTCCTAATACAACATATAATCCCTTAGTATGACCTCAGATTTAAGCTTTTCTCTTCGTATGCAAATTCCCCCATTCATTATTTTGGGCTTGGTGTAACTAACACAGCATTTAACATTTTGGCAACATTAACCATTTGAAAGGATATGAATGTATCAAAATTTTAATAGCTATTCGCCTAACAATATTAAAAGGACTTATGAAGTACAAGGCAGGTGTGGCACTAAAGCGGAAGATTGTTTTCCCTTTATTGATCACTATAAATGTCTGTGGAAAGAAAGAGAGAGAGAGAGAAATAAACATTAAACATGTCAAAATATCAATTTTAAAATCACATGCTTAAGTATTATGCAAAACATACATTAGTTTCCGCAGCTGTATTATTTCAGATGTCCTAAATCATATATTAAAAATGAATAAATAAAATAATATGCAAGTCTCAAAGATTTCAGAAGTAAATAAAGGAATGCAAAAATAAAGAAAAGCCTTCAACAAGATCTGAAAAGATGCATATGACATCAGTAATTTTGTCATTAAATCTTAACAAGCATAAATTAATTTTTAAAGAAAAGGGGAATTGCTTGAGTGTTTCTTGACGAATCTTACAGAACACCACAGCCAAAGTGTTTTTTTTATCATGGAATGTCTTCATGTTTATTGACGCCACTATTCCTCTGTTATACTGTATGAGAAAGGATCAGGTTATAATGTCAAAAGCCTGTTCAATATTGTTTCAATGTTTTTCTTGAATCTTTTATTGGAAAAAAAAAATAAAATCTGGAATAACAGTTCTTTTAAATCCCCACAATTAGAAACTCCCTTTATTGACTCAACTAGACACTTGTCAGAAGGACAACAATGCAGGGGGGGGGGGGGGGGGGGGGGGGGGGGGGGGGGGGGGGGGGGGGGGGGGGGGGGGGGGGGGGGGGGGG
>JAODLD010000044.1:3560905-3572790 GCA_026781065.1 Mormyrops boulengeri | reverse complement strand
ATAATCATCTACCTTTATTTCAGTGGAACCCATAAAATATCTGTACTTTATATTTCTGCTCCCTGCATGGATTACCTCACATTTATCTACGTTAAATTTCATCTGCCAGGTATCAGCCCAGTCGCCAATTAAATCAAGATGCCGTTGTAGCCTCTATGCTGCCAGTTCACTATCTGCTACACCACCCAGCTTGGTGTTGTCTGAAAATTTAACCAGTTTACTGTATGTATTGGTGTCAATATCATTAATGTAAATTAGGAACAATAGAAGCCCTAAAATTGACCCCTGCGGTACCCCACTATGAGTGCCTCTAATAACTACTCACTGCTTCCTGTCTGTTAACCAGTTTTTGATCCAAGCTGCTACAGTTCTTAAAATCCCTGCAGCTTTTAGCTTAAGCAAGAGCCATATGTGGGGGACAACATCAAAGGCCTTCTGGAAATCTAAGTAGATCACATCGTAGGACTTTTTGTGATCAATTTCTCTTGTAGCTTCCTCAAAGAACTGAAGTAGATAGTAGTTAAACAGGATCTACCTCTCCTAAATCCATGTTGGCTATCCCTCAGAATGTTATTTGAATCCAGGTAATCTACCATTTTCACTGGTTCTTTTGAGTTTAAATGATCTCCTTTGTTGCTTCAACCCCTGCCACCTCATCTTTTGTCCCTCAAGACACAACAGAATGACAGGGCTCCTAAATATTCACTGCTATTACGTCAGTGCATATGTCCCTGCATAGATCATGCTTCAAGCTATTGTTGTGATCTACAGGTGTTTCGTGAGGCACTTTTCCACCAAAATTCAGGAACTTCCATGGCCTACCTGTTGGCATGTACAAGTCGGGATAGCTGACAGTGCCCATGTTTGCCAATGCACAGCGGATGTTTATCATTAGCCCACTTACTGAAGTTCTTGGCCACATCCTTCCATTCTAGAAACAACCTAAGTATGGGACTATATGAATAGTCCACAGTATCTGCAGTTTCTGTTATCCTCCCATCCATCAGTTGGTAGCAACCAATCATACTTTTCCGAATTCTGTTAGGTCCCATCCTTTCCCCATTCACAAATGCTTCTGGTCAGCATGCCCCTATCTTTTTATATCCTTTGTTACCATTTGTACCTTTACATGTGTGTGATTCACTTGTCAAGAGGCACTAATTATTATACCAGTTCCACTGGGGGTGGTTATAATGTTTTGATTGGATGGTGTATAAAAATCTAGTGTTGAAATGGAATCGGCCTTATGTAGGGAAATGTTATTTCATATTGGATGGAATAGCAATAAGAAAGTCTGTGATTAGTGAAAGAAAAATCCTGCTAAAGTGAGTGAGATTAATAAAGGTTGTATGAGTTACATTGCCCTAATGGTATAACCACTGAAAAAGCAGCAAAGCGGGCAGGTGTTTTCTATGCCTCTGTTTTGGATCAGCAGAAGACATTCAAGCAGTTTCATCTTGATACTGTAAGTATGTAGTAAGCCCTGTGATAATGGCTGGTTGGATGCCTTCAATGCCGACCATCCATCTTCTAGCATTGGCATTGCCACCTGATTAACATAATCAGTAATGTTAAGTGGTGTTAAAAGTTTAAAGTAACTGAAAATAGTATACCTTTGCCCCACCTGTTAAAAAAAACACCAGTTGCCACAAACATTCTCATTGCATTTAGCCAGTACACTGCAAAATTCCCCCCAAAAAACACTCCATGCCTAAGTTTTGTCCAGGGGTATCAGAATTTTAAATGTCACAAAAAATTTAAAAAAGCCAGCTAGCCATACATACAGATACAAAATATCTATTGTTGCTTATCCCAACTGATAGAATGGTGAAATATGGCATAGACTCATTATTATTAGGTTGCAGGACTGTGACCCCAAATTCAATAACCAGTTTGGTAATGGATAGATGGAGGACCCCTTAGTCATGTTAGCTTTTGCTCAACTTAAAAATCATAACATTGGCCTTAGATGTAGGAGGAAATCATTACTATGTCAATATGATGCACAAACAACTTTCATGTTTAATAGGTACTTGTCAGAAAAAAACAACAGTACATCAAAATTTACTGTTTGCTGCTTCACTGCCAAAAGCGAGGCAAAGCACTGAATTTTACTGTTAGCCATGACACTTGCTTTAACGTATCAAAGAGCCACTTTGAGAACGTAACTTCACTAAAAGGCACAGTTGACTAGCTATTTTGAAAAGTCTAACGTTAATTTGCAAAAGAGAAAATCACTACACAGAGATAAGATACTTAAACTTTCACATGCTGCTACGTGTATAACATAAGTAAATATATAGGCTAAACAAGAAGAAAATCTCAAAAATAAGATAACCAGATCCTCTAATATGATTTTATTTATATAATCTAATTTTTCTTATCTTCATACCAGGATGCTGGATGAATGCTGACTTCACTTTTCAATGCTACTATTCAGACGTGTTTTGCCTGAGAAAGCTGAAAATACTGCATCATGCTGTAAATGTTTACAACAAGTACCTGAAATATTAGCGTTCTTTAAAGTATTACAGTATTTAACCTTGAGATTTAGTAATAATAATAGGTACTTTATTTATCCCCATGGGGAAATTCTTTTTATGCTTTCCCCAGCTTGTTCTGGGAGAAAGCACGCTGGATGTGAAAGGCAGCCACCCATACCAGTGCCCAGGGAGCTGGGGGTTAAGGGCCTTGCTCAAAGACCTGCAGATGTGCCAAGGCTGGACTTGAAGTGGCAATCTTTTGATCACAGGCACAGAGGCTTTGCCCAACGAGCCACATGCTGCGTTCGTATATGCGTACGTATATACTTGCAATGCCAGCAAGACATACCAAGACCCGGTGTCATCAGAAGGGAAGGGCAGGGACAGTGCAATGTCATTGTCATAGTTGCAGCCATTTGACTAGGTGATTAGCCGTAGAGATTTGATATATAAAGAATAGAGGAGAAAACAAAGGAGGGGACCAAGAGTTAAACCATCTCAGTAGTCCCCACAAAGTCCACTGTCAGTCCACAGCATGCCACAGCACAGTATGCCGAAACTTACACGTGCATTTTGGGGTTTGCTCCTCCCCCCCAGTGAGCTGCCCCAGGGTCCTACACAGGCCCTAATGCTGGCACTGTGGGCACAGTAGAGCATAATGGGAAGCTGGCAGGGCATAATGGGAAGCTGGCACTGTGGGTAAAGAAGGGCATAATGGGAAGCTGGCACTGTGGGCACACTGTGGACACCACACTGTGGGCATACTGTGGGCACAGTGGGGCATACTGGGAGAAAACTGTGAGGATGCCCCCGTGGGCGTGCTCTGTGGGTCTCTACTCTACTGTGCATCTCCCTGCTGAGGAGGAGAAGCCTGTCACCAGCAACACGCTCAACCCCGACAAGGCTATGTAATCCACCCACTGGCTATTTATTTTACTTATTCTCTTTATTACTCTGTACAGCAATTTGGTACAACTTTGGTTAATTTTATATGTATATAATTAAATTTGACCTTGACCTTGACCTTGATCTCCTCTGTCTTTCTGTGCAACCTCAGCTATTCTCTTATGAACTCCATCAACTCATCCAGTCTCTCTTTCTCTTAGCTGGTGCCGGCTGGCTGTCCTCCTCCTCCTAGTCATCCACTGCTGAACTTGACCCTGGTGTATCCACAGGGATAGAAGCAATTAGGACCTTGATGATGTCTGTGTCCCAACACCTCATCCACGATGCCGCAGTGGGTTTCCCACTCATTCCCTCTCCTGACCTTGGACATTTGCAATCCAAAGGGAAATCAATCATGGCAGTTAACAACAACAACAGTAAAACAATTTTCAGCAAAAGTGTTTATTAGCTGTCACAATTAAAACTGCTATAAATTCAATTTAAAATCACATGTACATACTTGGAATTTTTTTTATTCTCCCATCTCTTTTTGCCTTTTTGCCTGCTGGGGCAGCAGGCCCATTTTCTGCAGAATTATCCTAGTCACAGAAAGGAAACAGGATAAAAGGGAAACAAATTGTGCTAATGCAGAGGTGCAAATTTGGGAAGACAGGAAAAGATCACACACCATCCTCCAGAAATCATTTACTTACATTCTGGGTTGAAAGGAATTTAAAAATAGGTGACAGTCACAGCTTGCACCCCTGTGATAGCACTGCCAAAAACACAAAAAAGGGTATTGCCCCATCTACTGGTTATCTTATTATGGGCTTCGTATAGGATGAGGGCTACTTTAACGTGTCACCTTAAGTACAAGACAGTCAAATGCAGACATTACAACCTACACTGTCCAGCCTTTTGTCCCTAGTAAACAGATGATCGTTCTCCACCTTAAGCTTTATAAATTGGTCAGTATGCTCCTTGCTCCCTAAAAACAAAACGAAATGTTAAAGTAAGTTTTGCTTCACCGCACCAAACAAAAACAGCTTAAAAGCAACAAAATAACCAAGCTCAGTTTAGCCGTGTAACAATCCCAACATTTGTACTGGACTTTGAAAATGATATTCAACGGTCTAAAGACCAATCAGGGTTCACAATCTATCTAAATTTGTTCATCTTGGTTAATTTCGGTACATAATATGATGTATAAGTTATCCGGCATAATCTCAGCAATACATAAATCTAGTGTCACATAACTAAGCTGATTGTTTTGATGAAATTTTGAGGTCCCTTGGTTTTTTAACATTTATTACAGCACTTCAAGGATTACATACTGTATAGCTTTAGCATCAGTCCATCACCTCAGCCACTACCAGCATCTCTGCTGCCACCACAGACACTTTGGTATGTGAACCAATAACACAAACTACAGTCATTGTATATGTGTATGGCAAAATCATAAATAAATAAATCAATAGAAAAATTTAATAATACATTTTTTTATTCCAAAGATTTATTTTTTAATTCTATTTTTATTTCAATGATTTTTTTCATTTATCTCTATATGTACTGTAAATGACTTGGGCAGCCCTAACCCTTTTTCTAAAGCTCTGTTGGCCAGGGGGGCTTTGATTATCTGGGCCCATTACCTTGGTCTTGCTTGGATGAGAAGAAATGCAAGCTCGCGTTCATGTTAGTAACACACTACATGACTTTCTAAGTCGTGAGATTGCTATACCGTTCCTACATATGGAGCCCATTTGTGCAAGAAATATGTCAACATGCATATGAGGTTCTTATTTGTGCAAAAAATATGTCAATAGCTCACGGTCCATGTCGACTGAACATGTTACAAAACATTTCTCTGTGTTTATTCAAAATTGAACTGTACTTCAGCTGTGACAAATCTATTTTGACAATGAGATTGTCCATGTGGATTGTTCACCTAACAAAACATTTGTCTGTGAATTCAGCTTAACTCTGTACTTCTGTCATCTTTGCACATGATGTGTCGTCCTCCTTATCATTTGACTGCGTCGGTATGTTTGTTGTACTTATGTGTCATCTGACTGTTTTGAATGTCATTCTGATGTGTCATTTGCCTGTGTTGTTTTTCTTCTAGTCTTGCTGTATCATTGTATATTGTGTACTTGAAAAAAATCTAGAAATCTTTGGAATAAATTTTTTTTTTCTATTGATTTATTTATTTATGGTTATGTCACATTTCATCCTCCATATGGGTGAGGAACTAAAACTGCTTAAATTTTGAGACACACAAAGTTGAAGTAGTACCTCATAGTGATAGCTCAGACACTTGATCCCGTTAAGACAATGGGCTCTATTTTAAGTTAATTATGCTTGTACGTTTTTTTTTTTTTTAAATTTTGGGTTTGCAGTGCGAAAAATATAAATAAAAGTTCAATCGTTGTTCAAACAAAACACAGCCTACAGTTTTTATTTTCACTATGCGCACGCATGGCATGAAAGTGAGAAATGTGCTCGTATGAAACTTGCACCCTGCATTCCTGCTCCTTTGTTCTTTCTCCAGTGTGGCTCTAAGGAGCCAGACCTGTTACTGATTTGTCTGACCTCTTGTTTCAGCCTTTGTGTGATTCACATCAGATGCCTTTCATTTGCTCCTCATCAGTAGTGCATAAGAGTGCCTCCCAATCCTGTGCTCCCCAGTCTGGTCATTGATGTTGCCAAAGTGTGTGTTACAGTGGTTTTCCTTCTTGTCAGTTTTGCCTTGCGTTTGACCCCATGTGGTCAGCTTTTCTTTACCTTGTCCCCACTCCTTAATAACCCCCCCCCTTTTGGTTTACCCTCATGCCTACTCCTGCTTCCTTCATTGTTGGAATGTGACAGAATCACCAGACTCCACAAGCTACACAGCAGAGAAGCCAGAGAACTTCTTGCTCTCCTTGTCTCCACATGCTAACTGGTTACCAACTCCAGTCTCAATCCTTCTGTGTGCCCTGGTGGTTCGTGGAGAACCTCTCATTGACCCCCTCAGCGACAACAACTTAGAGGAGCCTGAGGTGGAGGAGGAGGATGCCATGGTGGTCTTCCTACAGCAGCAAAGAGGATCTACTGGTGCCGCTTCCCCCAGTCACGCCAAGCTCCCGCAGGAATGAGGTAGCTGTGGACCTGTCTGCTAGCTCTCCACGGTGGACCATCTGTTCCCTCCGTAAGAAGCGGATGCGGGAGATACAGGCAGCACCTGTCAAGGGATAGGAGCCTGTCCCTAGCCTTGTTTCAGTTCCAGTGCCAGAGAACTCCTCAAAGCTCTCCCCCCATCCCCTTTGGGGGCAGCAAGACAGCGGAGAATGGTTGCTCCCACTCCAGAGTCCATCCTTCTGGCCCCTAGCCTGACCCTCCACCGGCCTCCAGCCCTGAGCTTGCCTTCCTGGCTGCTGCTTGCTCCGAGAGGGTAAATCCAGAGGACAACTTGCCTGAAGACCTGGAGTGGAACCCCGCTGGTCTGGCCCTGAGTCCCACTCCATGGGCCCAGGATCCCATCCTGAACCTGGGCCACCCCTGTCCCCTGTCCTGAGGTGGCCTCTGGTATCAAAGGGGACACAAGAGGGGGGCTGACCATATCTCAGTCTCCTGGAGAGGGGGTCACCCTCAGGGCCTTCCTGTTTCTACTCCCTTCTCTATTCTTGCCCTTCAGGTTCCCCTTCTCCCTCAGGTTCCTGCCCTGTGGTCCCAGCAGTGCCCCCCTTTCCCTACCCTGCAGCTACCATAATGCATCTCAGCCCCAGCCCTACCATCCCCTTGGCTCCACCTGGTCCTGCTGACCTCCCGCAGCCCGGGGAGGCTCATGTCCCGTGATCAATGCCCTGCTTCTTGGGGTCCAGAAGGCCCCCTTGCTCAGCCCTGTTCCCTCCTGCCCCATTTCAGTTTTTGCTCCAATGCCCTGTCCCGCCTTTCCTTCTCCCTGGTCTGTGGTTCCTCTCCAATTGTTCCTGACCCTGATGACCCTTCACTTGTCCTCCCTGTTCTGGTTCATATGTTCCATGGTTTCCATGCTGTTCTTGGTCCCCTGTCTTATCTCATGTCTCTCCTGCTGGTCCCTAACTCTGCCTACGTCCACCTGGCATTTCGTCTCGTTGGGTGACCCAGTCTCGTCTGCTCGGTATCATCTTTGCGGGTGCCCATCTGATATCTTGTCATGTCTGATTTTTGTCCTGGTTGTCCATCCACCTGTCTGCCCAGTTCTTGTCTCAGTGTCTGTCTTGTCTGCTGTCCCTGCAGTTCCTGGCCCCGTTTGTGTCTGTTCCCTAACCCTGGTAAGGTCTTGTCTTGTCTGTCCTGGGTCCTGTTTTGTATTGGTCACATGTCTTGTTCTGGTCTTGTGCAGTGATTCCCCTTTGTCCTCAGGTGTTCCTGAGTCTGTGTGGTGCCCCTAAGGGCATAGTACTCCTGGTCCTGTGGGTCTCCATGTGATGTTTGGCCCTGTTCTATCATGTCCGGTCCTGCGCTTTGTCTGTCACTTACCCTGGTGTTGATTCCCTGTTGTTCTTTGCCCTTTTTTGTCCCTGTGGATCGCCTCCCCAATCTGCCTTGTGTGCCCGGAGTGCACACATTGGATGGGGGTTATGTAATGTCCTGCATTCCTGCACCCCCTGACAAATCACACCTGTTACTGATTTGCCTGACCTCTCATGTTGCACCTCATATGATTCACACCAGATGCCTCTCAGTTGCTCCTCATCTGTGGTATAAGAGTGCCTCCCAGTCCTGTGCTCCCCGGTCTGGTCATTGATGTTGCCCCAGTGTGTGCTACAGTGGATTCCCTTCTTGTCAATTTTGTCTTGTGTTTGACCCCATACGGCCAGCTTTTCTTTACCTTGTCCCCATTCCTTAATAAACCACCCCCCTTTTTGGTTTACCCTCATTAAATCAAATCAAAGTTTATTTATAAAGCACTTTCAAACAACCAAGGTTGACCAAAGTGCTGTAGCGATTCACATCATTAAAAACAATTAAAAAAAAAAACATAAAATGAAAAATATCAGACTCAGAGCATTTTAAACTAAAGCTCAACCAAAGTCCCTGAAGTACTCAGGGGAGAAGGCGAAGATGAGCGGGAATTGACAGCAATACCGGTTGGGGACACATACAGTTCCTTGACATAGGCAGTGCCCCACTGAGAGCTCTGATATCCAGGAAAGTTTGGCGATCATAAACAAGTACAGTCGAGACATTCTGACAACATACGCAAAGAAACAAAACAACTGCAAGCACCAAGCAGATCAGACGGCGTACTCCCAGCATCCTAGTTCTTTGTACTTGCGTATACCCTTAAAATGATGTTGAGTAACGACTTACGAACATTTCAACTTATGAACAGCCGTTCGGAACGTATCTCGTTCACAAATAGAGGAGCATCTGTATCTATATGTTTGTAATTTTATCTATATATCTCCATTCATTTCTATGGGGAAAACTCTAATCCCTACACTGTAAAAAGTTCAACCTTCAAAATTGTTAACTGAAATGAAGATTCTAAGTTTAAAATATACCTAATAAATGTTCAGGTAACTTATAAACATAAGTGTAGTTATTTATCTTCTTCTAATGTTCAAGGGAAATGATAAATATAGTTGTGTTAAATCGCGTTCTTCAGTTTTAGTCGACACGGTGAACACTCCATGTACTTTCCGTCACTGCGCGTGCGCACTTCCTCTCCCTCTTGGAATGACAAACGGTTCGGATGTCTGCAAGTTTCGGCAAGGATACGCTTTTCGTGCGTTGGCAAAGCACAAGGTAAGACTGAGTCTGTCATGACAGCCGACGGCGCGGCTCCTATCAATTAGTGCCACGCCTACCCTGCTACTTAAACCCCGCACGAAGATCGCTCCGTGTGAGGTATTGTTAGTCATGCCACTTCCGAGCAATTCTTACCCCTGTCTTTGTTGTAGCTCCGTTCCTCCCGACTCTCTCTACTTCCTCTGCCCATGCCTCCTGATCCTCCCTGCACCCGTCCTGACCAGCCCTGATCTTCCCCCGTGGCTTCTCCTAATGTGTGTCATCCGCGTCTTCGGACTGATCTCCCGGGTCCTTGGCTTCGGCTTCACGACCTCCCCATCGGATCATCCCCTGGTTCTGGTAGCCCAGTTTGGACGGATTCCCGGTTTTGACCCTGCCCGTTATCAGGACCCGGCTCTGTCACTCCCGAAATAAAAGTCCTTGAACTCTCAATAGTGTTCTGTCGTGACAGACTTGACATGATCAGCAACTGCCGAAGCCACATTACGCTTGGCCCGCCAGTAGCCGTCAGCTGCCTCTGGAGTCCCACAGGCCAAAAAGGCCCAATAGGACTCCTTCAGTTTGACGGCATCCCTCACCACCGCTGTCCACCAGCGGGTTCGGGGATTGCCGCCACAACAGGCACCGACCACCTTGAGGCCGCAGCTCCAGTCAGCCGCCCCCACAATGGAGGCACGGAACATAGCCCATTCGGACTCAATGTCGGACTCATTCGGACTCAATCCCCGGGACATGGGAAAAGTTCTGCCGGAGGTAGGAGTTTAAGCTCTTCCTGACAGGGGATTCCCCCAGATGTTCCCAGCAGACCCTAACTATTCGCTTGGGCCTGCCAGGCCAGCCCGGCTTCCTCCCCAACTAGTGGAGCCAACCCACCACCAGGTAGTGATCAGTTGACAGCTCCGCTCCTCTCTTCACCCGAGTGTCCAAGACATACGGCCGCAAGTCGACATACGGCCGCAAGTCGACATATGGCCTAAGACGGCACAGCTTCCGCAGGCTCTCCGCCATCTCCTCCAGTTCATCCTCCACCGCCGGCACAGGAACCACGGGGGGAGGAGCTTCAACCACCAACGCAGGTACCTCAGGGGGCGCTGCAGTAGCCGCCGACACAGGAACCTCAGAGGCCGAAGCAGGGACCGCGAGAACCGGAACCACAGGGACAGGGGCCGGAAGAGGAACCTCAGGAAGTGGAGTAAGAACCTCTGGGGGCAGAACTGGAGCCACTGGGTCGGGAACCACTGGGGGCAGAACTGGAGCCGCCAGGTATGGAACCACTGGGGGCAGAGCTGGAGCCGCTGGGTCGGGAACCTCTGGGAGCGCTGCCTTCGCCACCGGCATGGGAACCTCAGGGGGCGCTGCTGTCGCCGCCGGCACGGGAACCTCAGGGGGCGCTGAGGGCACCACCAGCACGGGAACCACAGGGGAGCTGCAGACACCGCCGGCACAGGAACCTCGGGGGGAGCGGCAGGCACCAGGTGAGGATGGCCAGGGTCTCAGGCGTAAATGGAGCAACGGGCAGATGGGCATCATGCGCAGGCATTGCAGCAGGTGGGTGTGCCTCAGGTGCAAGCACTGCAGCAGGCAGAGGCGAAGCTGCAGGCAAGGGGGCGTCATGCGCGAGGAGGGAAGCGTCCGCAGAGACGTCGGGCATCAGGGGTGAAGCGGGAGATCCCGGAAGGGCTCCGGACACGCTCCCCCGTTTGTGACGTTTCTGCGTCTTTTGCGGGACAGATACAGCAGGGGCGACGGGGATTCTGGGCTGCCTGGATGGCGGGAGAGAGAACCCTCCACAGTCTAGGAACACCTGTCTAATCATCGCTTCCACGGCCCCGCTTCTGAGCTGCGCTAGGCTTCGCTGAACCTCTTCCACTTGGTGTGTGTCATCTGGTGGGGAGATCCCTTCTAGGATCTCCCTTGCATGGAAAGCAAGGGCTCTGGCAGCTGGGTTCTCCCTTACCTCAGGCTGCTGGAGCCAATAGAGTGCCTCATCTGTCAGCATGAGATACTCCATGAGGTTATGTTAACATACTAAACATGCCTGATTGCATATGAGCAGAACTTTTACGTCGTCGAACATGTCATAAAAAAGAATTCCTCTCACATTGGGCATATACAAACACTTTTTGCATTTGAAAGATGTTAAGGTTACAATAAAAGATAAAGAAATAGAGTAATATTATCAATCTCTGGAATAAAGTCATACAGGTCCAAATAAGAATGCATACTACAATCATGAATATGATAAGCTGTTAGATTACTCAAACATGGCTGACTGCCATATGAATAGAACCTTTAAATAGAAAATCTTTCTTTGGACACTGTGACACTAACAGCCTATGACCTAAAAGAACACACACTGTCCATCTTGATTAATAAACTGGAGCCTTAAAAAAAACAAACACGCTCCATCAAAGAAAAGCTGTATATGCCAACATAAGTATAGGGGATCACACTCCTCAGCCTCCCTGGTAAGGTCTATTCGGGAGTTCTGGAGAGGAGGGTCCGTCGGATTGTCGAACCTTGGATTCAGGAGGAGCAGTGTGGTTTCGCCCTGGCCGTGGAACAGTGGACCAGCTCTATACTCTCAGCAGGGTCTTGGATGGTTCATGGGAGTTTGCCCAACCGGTCTACATGTGTTTTGTGGATCTGGAAAAGGCATTCGACTGTGTCCCTCGGGGAGTCCTGTGGGGAGTGCTCCGGGAGTATGGGGTGCCGGGCCTCCTTATAAGGGCTGTTCGGTCC
>JAODLD010000044.1:3547770-3560805 GCA_026781065.1 Mormyrops boulengeri | reverse complement strand
TCAGTTCTAATACTTAGTTGAAAACCCTTTGCAGGCAATGACTGCCTGAAGTCTTGAACTCATGGACATGACCAGACACTGGGTTTCCTCCTTTTTAACGCTCTGCCAGGCCTTTACTGCAGCAGCTTTCAGTTGCTGTTTGTTTGAGGGGCTTTCTGTCTGTAGTTTAGTCTTTAGCAAGTGAAATGCAATGGGGTTGAGATCAGGTGAATGACTTGGCCATTTGAGAATATTCCACTTCTTTGCTTTAATAAAGTCCTGGGTTGCTTTTGCTGTGTATTTTGGGTCATTGTCCATCTGGATTATGAAGCACCACCCAATCAGTTTGGCTGGATTTGAGCAGACATGATGTCTCGGAACACCTCAGCATTCATTCGGCTGCTTCCATCCTGTGTCACATCAAAAATAAGCACTAAAGACCCAGTGCCACTGGCAGCCATGCAGGCCCAAGCCATCACACTGCCTCCACCATGTTTTACAGATGATGCAGTGTTCTTTGGATCATAAGCTGTTCCAGCCCTTCTCCATACTTTTCTCTTTCCATCGTTCTGATACAGGTTGATCTTGGTTTCATCTGTCCAAAGAATGCTGTTCCAGAACTGTGCTGGTTTTTTTAGATATTTTTTTGCCAAGAATCTAGCCTTTATACAGTATTCTTAAGGCTTATGAGTAGCTTGCATCTTGCGGTGAACCTTCTGTATTTGCTTTCATTCAGTCTTCTCTTTATGGTAGACTTGGATATTGATATGCCTACCTCCTGGAGAGTGTTATTGGTTGGTTGGCTGTTATGAAGGGGTTTCTCTTCACGATGGAAACGATTCTGTGTTCATCCACCACCGTCGTCGCCCATGGACGTCCAGGCCTTTTTGCGTTGCTGAGTTCACCAATGCTTTCTTTCTTTCTCAGGATGTACCAAACTGTGGATTTTGCCACTCTTAATGTTGTGCCAATTTCTCAAATTGTTTTTTCCTGTTTTCGCAGCCTAAAGATGACCTGCTTCACCTGCATACTGAGTTCCTTTGACAGCATGTTGTTCGTTCACACCTCAATCTTCCAAATGCAAACAAGACACCTCAAATCAACTCCAGGCCTTTTATCTGCTTACAGTAATTGATAATGAAAGAATGAAGGAATTGCCCACACCTGTCCATGAAATAGCTTTTAAGTGAATGATCCAATTACTTTTGGCCCCTTTAAAAAGAGGGTGGCACATGTTAATGAGCTGAAACTCCTAAACCTTTCATCCAATTTGAATATGGATACCCTAAAATGAAATCTGAGAATCTACACTTTATGTCCATGCCCATTGTATAACTTCAATTGCAATTTATTTCAGTAAACAGGTAAAATAGTAAAACTTGTGTCAGTGTCCAAATATATATGGACCTAACTGTATATTGTACAGCTGTTTCTAGCAATTTTGCACTATATTGCACTTTCGAATTAGATTCTAAACTCCATTTAATTGTCTGTGTATTTCGTACTTTGTGTAATGACAATAAAGTTAATTCTACCCTAATCTAATGTGGTAGAATGGGTGATGAATGCATGTATACACTGTATATACACAAATACAGACCACCTTCATAGAAACTTCATTAGGAAGATAATTTTTTTTACTGCTCATTAAATTTTTATGTATTCTGGAAGCACAACAGTAATGTTCTGTATTTTCCATATTTGCCATAACTGAAAACATAAAAGTTAATTTGTACTTAACGTTCTACCTTTCATAGCATAGTAAACCCATCAATAAATTATTAAGTTCCAAAATCAGGGCAGAAAATGGGTAGCGCTCACACCTATAGTGCTGTAGATTTGAATCCTTTCGCCACTCCATGTGACTGGAGTTTACATATTCTCCCTGGGTTGCACAGGTTTCCTCCCAAAGTGTAGACATTCATTCATCCATCTATCTATCAATTTCTGTCAGCACTTTTCCCATTCAGGGTCACAGGGGCTCCGGAGCCTATCCTGGAAGCCACGGGAGCAAGATAGGGATCAGGCCAGGATGGGGTGCCAAACCATCACAGGGCACAATCACACAGCATTCACTCACACATGCACACCTATGGGCAATTTGAGAACTCCAATTAACCCCAGCATGTTTTTGGACCGTGGGGGTTGGGGACTGGAGTACAAACTCCACACACATGGAACCCTGGCAGAGACTCAAACCCTGATCCCAGAAGTGTGGGCCAATAATACTAACCACTGTGCCACCATGCCACCCCTGCAAAGGCATTCTATTAGGTAAACTGGTATCTCTAGACTTTCCACATTAAGTGTGTGCCCTGTAATGGACTGGTATTCTGTCTGAGGTATGAGGTGTCACCTGGATGAGTCCCATTCCCCCATGACCCTAAAATGGCTAAGTCGTTAGAAATTAGATGGATAATTGCAAAAATAATCCATCTCTAGTTCTTCTGACTAATTGTAACTCAACAGGTTCTACAGACTGTATCATGCTTAGTTGTTCCTTTTCTGTCTGTAGCATTAGTTTTATTTGTGAGAAAGGCATACAGATTAGAAGGCTGATGGAGAAGGTACTAGAAGATCAGATTTGGGAGATTGAGATATTTACTCTATTGCTTGCAGAAGCTGCAGATGTAGTGTAGTTAGTAAATCCCCAGCCCCTACACTAGAGCCACCACAACAAGGCGAATAGGTGACTTCTCAGTGGCATCGTCACAAAGCACAGGCTTCAGCCACGGCTAAAATATACTAGCAACAGCATTCTACCATTTGCGTGTAACAGGTTTTTTTCAGTCAGCAAAGCACCCAGATTGAGAAATCTGTTAAAAGTGCTCTAGTAATTGGTAATTCCAATTGATGTGAAAGCAACAATGCCAACAACCATAATTAAATGTATACTCAGTGAGTATACACTCAAAAAAGTTAAGCACCCAGAGGTAATGGTCCAATCTGGATGTAATTTGGTACACGTGCAGACCGGCAATGGGTATGTAAATGATTTGATTTGCAAGGAGCTGGCATGTCTAGTCACCAGACACAGGGGATGTCTCATAGATGCATTAGACAGCATTACCAGCACTTGACGGAGTTTGATAGGCTTCACATTGTGGGTGTGCATGAGGCTGGCTGGTCGTATTGTGCAATTGCCCGGCATGTGGAGCATGCAGATGTCACAGTCACCCAATGTTGGAACCAATGGGCACATGAGGGCATCTACACATGTTGTAAAGGTTCTGGTCGCCCAAGACAGACCACACCAAGGGAGGATCATCGTATTGTGTGCCAAGCATTACAGAACCCCATGACATCTGTGTCTGCCATCCGGACACAGGTATTGGACTCTCTACAACACTCAGTGTCATTCTGCACTGTGTCTCGATGACTGGCATCAGGCAGACTATGGGTTCATCATCCCATATGTAGGCTGCCATTAACACCAGTGCAAACACGGCTGTGTTTGGAGTGGTGCCGTAACCGAGAGGCAAGGATTAATGACGAGTGGTGTCGTACGATGTTCAGCGATGAATCTCGGTTATGCATTATCCATGGATGGCTGTCACGTGCACATATGGCATCGCCAAGGAGAAAGAACCAATCCTGCCAATGTTTTGGAGAGACACACCAGCGTTACTCCTGGCATCATGGTGTGGGGAGCCATAGGGTATGACTTCAGGTCATCTCTGCTAGTGATTCGGGGGACCCTGACGGCACAGCGCTACGTCAGTTACACCCTGCCTCCGCATGTCTTACCCCTCCTGAGACAGCACCCTGGTACAGTCTTTCAACAAGACAATGCATGACACATGTGTCTATGGACTGTCTGTGCCATGTTGAGGTCCTCCCATGGCCAACCAGGTCCCCCGATCTTTCCCCTATCGAACAAGTGTGGGATCAACTCAGACGTCAACTCAGACCCAGTGTCAATCTGCAGGATCTCGAGGGCCAGTTACAACAGCTGTGGGCTGACTTGTTGCAGTAGAGGATACAACAGCTGTACGTCTCCCTTCCATACCGTAAAGCCGCATGTATCCAGGTCCGGGGGGGCGGGGGGGAATGAGTATTTTCCTTTAAATGAAAGTAGCCCCAAAGGCCATAAGAATATGCATAATCTCACCAAACTGGCAGAGATGGGGAGATTGCAATGCATATAGCAATGCATTAGGCATTACACAGAAACCAAGATGCACTTTTAAGTCATTTGAAGTACTCATCCTTAATGTGGTAGACCTTCTGGTAAATAAAAACATTAATGCCTATCTTATTAATTATTGTTTATCAGCCACCAGGGCCATTTTTTGCAGGAATTTGCAGACTTTCTGCCGTTATTTCAGTTGATAATTCACAAGGAGAATGAAAATGACACATTAAAAGAAACCTTTGCATCAATTCTTGACTGAATAGGAGTGATTCAGTTTGATAGGCCTAGCTGAGTGTCACAACCAAGTTGTGACAACTACGCTCCCTCCGAGTAACATTATTTCGGATCACGCCATCCATCTTATCCATCCATCTGAGCCATGACATTTCATTGGCACCTTGCTACAGCACTAAACATGCAATCACACCTGAAACCATAGCAAACTATATTGAAAACCTGCCTCAGTTACACTCATTATTTAGCATGCTATCTAACATAATGAACTACAGCAGTTAAGAGATTGTGTTGAACTTTGTGCCACACTAGATGTCACTGCACCATTCAAGAAGGGGAGAACATGAGAGATGGTTACCGTTTTCTATCTCTAGATCACAATGTAAAACAAATTTTGACTGGTCATTGCCTCTTGACAAACATCCCAGCGGAATTTGCTGATATTGGCAAACCTTATGTTTCCTTTGCAAATGGTGACTTGCAGCTGTATGTCGTGTCAGCCACTTGGGTTATCCATGCTTTGCAAAATTTGCATTCCATAGCGTGCTGGATAACTTGCACTATGCTATATATGCAGATAATGTGTGCAGTGTTTGAAAAACACTGTAGCTAAAAAGAAAACAGGGAGGAGGGGTGACATACAGGTGGCAGACATTTGCTATGAACTCAGACGGACTAGGGAAGATCTTTCCAGTCTGAGTCAACTGGGTAAAAATTCATCCAAGTGCATGACAAGACTGAATACATTTGTATAATTTGCCCCATTGTAGATGGGATATATCCTGTTCCTGATCTCCAAACTTACCTTTCATGCTTTCTTTAGATTTAGGGTAAACCCCAAACTAGCAAATCCCAACCTTCTGAAGACCATGGACCAGATTAGCCCGTGCAAAAATTCCATGAACCAGTGGACTGGTTGGCAGACAGATTAAATAATTTTAGCCTTTTCCATCTTTTTCAGATGCCAACATCAGGGGTCACAAAAAAGGCATGGCTTGGAAATATTTCGTTTATTCCTGGAAACTAACCAGCCCCTCTCCCAAACCACAGCATTCCATGATTTAGCGCAATCCTGGACTGTAACACAGGAGTAGACATGAGACTTCAGTCGACATATAAACGACAACAGAACATTTACAATTGAACCATTTATTCAAGTATGAAAATGTAAAGCACAGAATTCTTATTTAGCAATTAAATTTCAGTCAAAATATAAATCAACAGAACTAGAAAAGCAAAATGATATTTTCAGAATCATGTGCAAATTTTCTCAATTTCCATTTTTAAAGTATTTTCTCTCCCCCTTTTAGTGCTGCATAGAAACATTCATGCTGAATACTGTGTGAACCTTGGCACTGATATACATTGAAACAGGTCGCCAACTCAAAAAGCAAAAGATGTGGAAAATAGAAACATTAAATATATATACACATATATTTTATATATATATTTATATATAACATATATATGTGTATATATACATATAACTTGAAAATTTTCTAGAATTCCTTTCCATTTACTTAATAATTATAGACTAAAGAAATACAGTTTAAGCAGAATGGGAACTCTCCCACAGTCTTGAACTTCTTGGAGTTGGGGAAAAAATCCCCACAAAAAGATTACTCACTTACTACAGAGGTAAGTTTTCACTTTGACAATAATCCTACCAAATTTCAAAACTACACAAAGATGAACGTACTTAAATGCTGATAAAATATACTTCACTTTAAGACATGATACACATACAATACTTATGCTGCTCAGTGACCCAGCAAAATCAAAGAGATTGGTTTGGCTTATCGGTGCTAAGTTGTTCAGATGATTTTTGACAAAAGACACAATAACGAAGTAAAAAAAACGAATAAAGAAGGCCTGAATTATCCTCCAAGTATTTTACGTGTCTAAAATATAAGTAAGGACTACATTTCAATGTGGGAGAAAATTTTTGAAAGACAATGATTCAAGTGCTTCTTTTATTTTACCAACAAATCTTCTTATGCAGTATAAACATGGTTATTTATTATATCTGTAGTAGACAAAACGTTACACGTATCAATTCAAAGAATTCAACCCACATCCACCCAGGAGAACAAATATCTTTACAATTTCAGGGCTTCCCTGACTTCTGTCTCACAAATGGAAACCAACTGTCACTGGAAGAGTTGCATTTCAGTAGCACTTAAGTAGACCTAAGAGACTGAGGCTTGATAGAGAGAAGTCCCAGTGATTTTTTATTACTCCAAACGCTATCAGACTATCTTTTTGCCACACACAGAGAGCTACAACTGTAGCCCAGCTCCAGTGAGAGCTGTCCTGCTGAACTACTACGCCTACATGTGCACGTTAAGCATATTACTGAAAACAATTAGGGAATAAAGGTAGTCCCATTCAAACACGTTTTCCCTTTGACTACTAACAAACAATTATTAACATCACCACAAATAAAAAGCAAGAGGCTCATAAAAACAGACGTGCATCATGTTACAAAATTTTAGTGCCTATATTTTGGACTATATTATCTTTTTCGATATATCTCAATGCTAAAAAGAGGAGAGGTAAGAAAGACATCCTTGCATGTCTTCACTGACCAGCAGGACTGGGATGGAGCAAATCCTGTTGTAAAAGAAAATAATAAAAAAAAAAAAACTAGACCTGGGAGAATAGCAGAGTGGTGCAGATCACACCTGCATTCCCACAAGGATAAGTGCTGTTGGTGGGCCAGGATGAGGGCCGGTGGACCATCTGCCCTGTTAACAGCAGTAGCAGCAGCAGGATGTGGGTTGGAGCATCCATTCCCATCCTGGGAATCAATCAGCCGTGATACCTTTCTCTCGAAGCTCCTCTGTGACCCGAACTAGATATGTTGGATCTGGATAGCCGAAACTAAGGTGGTGGGGGGTGGGGAGACAGGGCACGAGATTAGTCACCACTAATATTAGATAAAAAATAAGTTGCCCACCCCATACACACACACACACACACACACACACACACACACGTATAGAATCAGTGAAGCTCCCTAATATTCAAGAACGTGCCACCAGCCTGTCAGAAAAAATCTACATATATTCCATATATAAACAAAACATTGCATTTATTTAGGAGACATCTTTGTCCAAAGCAAAATACAAGTGTGCATCAGAGAGCAGGGTCAGACAGTTTCCCTGGAGCAATTAAGGTTAAGGCCCTTGCTCAAGGGTCCACCAGTGAAATCACTCTGCCAGTCATGGGATTTTAACCAGTGACCTAGTGATCAGCGGCACAGAGTTCTAACCCACACAGCCACACACCACCCAATATAAACATGAGAAACAATGAGGAAACTGTAACATGGCGTCTTGCGGTAGAACACATACCATCGTGGCCCTCCCCAAATGGAGGTTTTGTGGTGGATATCATTCCAGGTGATGACATTCTGCATGCCTGTGGTCATGGAGGTACCAATGGTAAAGATGAGTCGCTGTTCAAAGGCCCGACGCAGCAGACCTAAAACTCTGTTTCCTTCTGGGCTGTCCGGGAGGTAGGCCACACGGTCTGTTCCTGGATACCTCACCCCTGGGTTTGGGTGCTCTTGCTGAAATTCACCCATGTGTTTTAAGACAAAAGGAAACAATTAAAAACAAATAAAATAGTCAACAGGACCTCCACCTACACAATTTGGAACTTGTATCTTTGCAGCTACTAGCAGCCGGCACTCATTTTTGTAGTCAAGAGGTGAAATATCACAGAGATCTAATTTCTATAATCAGCAACAGCAGGGCTGTCGCGATCGCAACGAGTTATATCTACCTTCCATCTCCAAAGCCTGCCCATACAATTAACATAGGGCAGCTACATATGGCAGGATGTAGGGCAAAATCTATCAAGGCTAGTCCAGGATAAACTAAAAATGCTGACAAACTTCTCTCAAAAACACAAGTGCTTCTGCATGTACTCACCGCCTGCAAGCCAGGCGGGAAGCTGTAGATTATACAGACACAACCGTAGCCCTCATGCCCCGGCAGCTCGAGGTCTGGGTCCCGCTCCACCATCATGCTGCCATTGGCAGGCTGGTTCCCGATTAACTGGCCATACACCATGCGGCATACTGGACACGCTCGCTTCACCTGGAATGCCTGATCCAGGCAGGTTCGACAGAAGGAGTGTCCACACTTGTCCAGTGTTGTTCTTTCCACAATCTCACCCATGCATATGGTACAGGTAGTCCCACTGTCTCCACCCAGAGAGGTACCAAATTCGGCCTCCCTGCCAGCTGACGTATTGTGGTACATGGGCACAGAAATGGTGGCATCCAGATCGATGGGTTTCTTATCTTTAAGATGCTGCTTCTGGATATGGCGAAGTTGAGGAGGCGGTGGGGCCAACAGGCTTCCCTCACCGTCGGCCTCTGAGGATCTGACACAGGGAAGCAGAGAGCATCTCCGCTTGGCCGCTCCGTTCTGCCTGCTCATCTCCTTGCGAGCACAGCGGCACAGGTCTATGAAGGCTCTGCGAGCAGCAGGATGGATGTCACCCCCGGCAGCACTGTTTTCCACTGGTCGAAGCCTGACTGCGCAGCAGTCCCCAGATTCTCCGTGCCGTACTACCTCCACGTACAGCCCGTGCCTGTTCTGAAAATCCAGCAGCCAGGACTGTCTAGCAGTGTCCAAATAGTCCCACACCACCTGTGACACCAGCACCACATCGCTGTCCTGTCCCGCAAATACACTCATTGCAGCTGATGAAACTGCATGATCACAGGCACACAGAATAGGAAAGATTATACAACACTGGAAAATTCAACACCCATTAAAATACAGTCCAAAATGTAACATCTATTGATTTAGTGACTAATACAAATACATAATTTTAATCTTATTTTTCTAACTCTTATAGAAACTATGTAAAGCTGAATTGAGTTATACAACCCTAATTTGGCTATATTAATTGCTATATACACATTTAGTTTAAAAAATCTCATTGACCTGTTGGGACAACAAACATAGCTTCAGTTACCTGAAACAGTTATCCCAGTCATTTTAAGATTGCCCGTTTACTCTTTAGCTTGTCGTTTGCATGGGAATAGTAGGATATGAAATGCGCGTTCTGCCTATACACATGTACGTTTAAATGCGGCTACGGAACTCTTTCGGCCCGTTACTTTTTTCAATGATGCTCTGGCCTTTAGCTGTAGCCATCAGCTGCCCGAGGAGAACCCCAAGGCTCGGCGTCAATTTTGCTGCCTTGCAAAACATAGGACAGACTAGCCAAATGCAACCTTGTATGCATTTGTCACTACAAATAAGAACTGCGCTATTTTTTTTTTAAATAATAAAAAGCAACTGTTATCAATTAAATCTAGACTTGCTTGGTTTTACAAATGTCTTTCTGGTCCGGCACGTTCGACACCTCCAACAGGCTGCACCAAAGAATCAGCTACAAATTAACATTCTCTCTCTAAATGTGGATTTCTGTGCGCCATTATAACTCGTTTTAATTTGCCGGGTAACTCTTCATGTTTATTAAGATTGGATTCGGACTGTCAGTTAAAGAATATATAATTATTACCTCTTGATCCCATATATGTTCCTTTGAATCGTAGGTGGCTGAATCGTTGTCTGAGTGGAAAACAGAAAATGAGGAGTACCAAGAATGACAGAAATGCATTAGAGCAGATTAATAGTTAACAAAAAACAGGTAACAAAAAAAAACAAATACTGTTTAACGTGCAGAGTTTTAATACAGGTTACTATTAAACTGAAGTTTAAGTATTTAACAATTCAATAAGCGCCAATGACGCAAGTGTAAACCGTTACCGTCCAATTATACAGCATAAAAGAAAAATCCTCACCTTCTGCGAAACCGGAAGAGATCCGTCTCTTCAAGTAATAAAAATTAGCATTGACAGCGTTCTCTTTAGCTGGATTTATGAAATGCATAGAGTATGCTTTTTCACTGTCCTATGAAAGTTGTCCTTTTGTGTATTTGCATCCTAATATTTTAAAAACACTTTATGGAAAGCCGTACTGAATCTGTGCATGACTGTTTGGATGTCCTGCGAATCCTCAGCTTCGTCCTCGAACCTATGCGAAAGCAATACGTGACGAACAATGACCAATAGATTGTTTATAGTCTTCCACTGCTTAAAATTGCTACACTGCTGTACACTTTTCACACCATACTCTGTTTATTGTTGATATCCAACCACAATTATATAAGGACGATATATTAGCAGGAAGTTCGTCACAAAGTGCTCGGATTGGTTATAGTCGAGGCTATTATGTTGAGGAAGTCAGGCTGAATGACACGTATCCACGGTTCGTGGATGCAGGCAGATAATGCGTAATGATGATCGTCGATTACCGCTTGTTCCGTTTACTACATGGCTCATTATGTGGCAGTTGGGTTCCATTGCTAGGGCTTAATTCATTCCTCGCATAGTAATTATGGTAATTCACACTTCTGCACTAGCATGTAGTTCGCTAACTCCAAAGCTTCGTTTAGCCTTGTAGCAAAAAAGTCCCACCTGGCGGAAACAAAATCTCGTAAAACAGTTCCGTCAATATCCCACCGTTTCGACTCATTGACGTCAGAGCGCACGCTCCGCACACGTGTGGTCACCTGCCAAGATCATTTTAGAAAATATAACAGACGGTCGTACAGTGTAGAATTCTTATTAATTTACCTGCTTGTGCAGTTCGTGTATTAAAAAAGATTGTGTATTGTGTGTTAAAAATTAAAATCATGTCTTGCCAGAGAAACGTTACTCACTGGTCAATTTAACTGATAGCATTGTCTATGAGGAGGGACCTTTCTGCAATAGAAACAGCTGGGCTGGATTAACCTTATGGAGACTGGGGCACCAAGCAGAGCCGAAAAACATTATAAAAAATAAAGAAATTGAGGAGTAAGGGAGAAAAAATGAGAAAGATGCTATGTTGGTTCAGCTATGTATTACATTTGATAGGATGCCATTTTTTGTGAAACATGAGCAAAATTACACTTTTCCTATTTTTGACAGGGGAAGCATGGATGTGACAGTCACAAGTTCAAGCCCTGTTTGGAACATTTTTAACTAAACCTTAAATTTTGTTTATGTTACATATTTTATAGTGTAATGTGTAAATCATTTTAACAATGTCACTGAGAGCCACATTGATGTTCATTTATAATTGTGCCACTGAAAGTGGAAAGGTTGGAATAAATGGAATAACTATACAGCAAAATGAGACAGACATGTTCAATGAAGTGTGGATTTAGCAATGGACTATGGGGGACAATGCACATGACTTGATTATCAAATTATGTATTTCTATACAGCTTTCTTAATAAATGCACTGTGTCCATTCACCACCAGTGACTAAGAGAGTATTGAATATGAAGTGCACATGTGACATTCAAATATGAATCCCCCTCTACCTCCTTCTTAAAGCCTATAGTGCGTGGGGGGGTGGTAATAAAGTTTCTCACCCTTAAAAAAAGTGCCCTTTCCATGCCAAAGTCCCACCACTAAATGTGGGAGTATGGAACATAAGTATTTATACTAGCTGTTCTATGAAAACACTTATGTTGACAGTTTAGCAGTTTCTATTCTAGGAAAACAATTATGTTGACAGTTTACCATTTAAACTACATCTTAAATTTATAATGAAATCAAACATTATATTATTGATGGCCATGATCAAAGGTAAATACAGTGTAGAAAGACAGGGCTTGCAATAGCAGTGGTGCAGCAGTTGTGGTACAGCAGCGTGGGCGGTGTGAACATCTTCACTGCAGAAGTTCAGCGCTGCAGCTGCCACACATCTGGTGTGTCCTGGGCCATAGAAAACTCTAGTAAAGAAATTTAAAACAAGAATAAAAACGTGATCAAAAGTGAATCTTTGGATATGTAAGGTGGTGTAAAACTAGTGCGACAAACACAAAAGAGCACTCTCTCCCTCTTCCCTGGTTCAGGCCTGGATGAGAGTTTAAAAAGATTGCCAAAGGTGAGACTTTAGTTGACGAGCTGTAAGGAGCCAAGTTAAAGAGATATAGGACACACAACCTGAAAAAGACAAGCTATTGGATTGTCACATTAGATCAGGGTTCTCAAACTCCAGTCCTGGAGGGCCGGAGCCCTGTGTAGTTTAGTTTTTTTCCTGTTCCAATAGAAATGATTCAACTCAAGGGCTGTGTGGTAATTAGGTAAGTAGTTGAATCAGGTGCTATTAATGAGGGTAAACCAAAAACTGTACAGGGCTCCGGCCCTCCAGGACAGTAGCTTGAGACCCCTGCATTAGATTAATTGGAACAAATATGCTGTTGAAAGGAAAATTTTTCTTTTACTTTGTTCATTTGGTCTTAGTAATGCCACACTCATTTAAAAACTGATAAAAAAGTTGCGTCTGTAGTGTGATTTTGTCACCAAGTGATTTGTTATGGGCCTGGTCCACCTGATTTTCTGCCGACCCATCCATGTTATGATTTCTGGCTCTGCTATTGGTATGACAAGTACTAAATCAACAGAACATTAATCCTTGGATGAAATAAAACATTTGAAGTGACTTGCAAAAGTATTCAACCCCCTTGAAAGTCATGACGATTGTCTAGAGCAGGGGTGGGGAACCTAATCCATGGAGGGCCGATGTGCATGCGGGTTTTCGGGATGGCCTCTCAATCAGCCAATGACAGTGGGTCTCCAAGACCGGAGTTGAGAACTACTGTTT
>JAODLD010000044.1:3484685-3504100 GCA_026781065.1 Mormyrops boulengeri | reverse complement strand
TCCTACACCACCCTTTTAGCCACGCATTTAATTTCCTTATCTCGGCTAACTTAGCCTGGCTTGCACGTGGCACGGGATAGTTACACTATGTTGCATATTATCCTGAGCTTTAATTAAGCCAATCGTATTGCCGCCAATCCGCCACACATTCTGAATGTATAGCAGTTATAGCAACGCTTTACAGCAAAACGATGACGTCAAAGTTATGTCTACTTGAAGTCAAACCCCAAGAGACATTCGGCTTTAGTTTTCCGGAGAGAGCTACCTGTTAATGACGTGTTATCTAGTCGGTTACAGGACCTGGGAGATCATAGAGTTAATAATTGCAACGAGTTGCACCTGTTGTGTTTAAAGGAAAGCTAGGAAGCCACCGTTCTTCACAACGTGTCTGTATTTCACAGTCCTAGTTTGCACACTTGAAGAAATTGAAAATCGGGCTCTGCTTGCCTTTTCGCGATATAAAAATTCTTAAAGAAGGTAATAGGACCGCTTTCCCGTGAGTATTATCGGTTGGAAACAGCGGCTGCTCCGACATCCGAGTTAAAGGTAAGCTTTTGACAGCTGGGATAACTTTTACTTACAGTTCCGACATTGTGACATCTAAAAGCCACTGCGCTTCCGTGTCAGAACTTTACACTGACTTGAATGAATCGGTTTTTCATGTGTGTGTCGCTGTAGGTATAAACTGTAAAAACTAAAAAATGAAAATAAATCTTTTTAGTGATTGGACTAATCATATTAACTGTGGTATTTTACTTGGTGTATTGGATTGTGCTACACGTAGTTATTTTCGAGTTGTTATCGAAAATAAGCAAATAATAGTCTACAAATTGATAATCGGCATATTTTGGAGAAATTATATAAGGGTCTACATCAAATTGATCAAGGTTTTTGAAGATAATGGTTTGAATGTCAGAATCAGTGGAGATGCTGTGAATGCTAAATATATAGCCTATACTTCCTCTTATTTATTCGTTTGTTTCCTGTTTTTTTGTCGGAAATGGTTGACAGTTTTGGTTATATGGATTTGCACAACTACAAAACTAGACACTCGTTATTAAATACCCATAGATTCAAGGCTTTTAATCAATTATTTATCTTATATTGCAAGTTATATAAGAGTTAAATGTGATTAAGGACAAAAAAGGAATGCTGTTAATCTGAAACACAACTGTAATTTGTTTAAATTGTGACATTTCAGTAGAAGTAATTTCAGTATAACTATTATGTGTATGAGAGAAATGACAAACCTGTGGGAAAATGTCTGTAGATCTTTACATGTGTTGAGAGATTTTATTTTATTTAAACTGAGTATTAGATGTCTGTGAAGCCTGCATGGCCAGCAGGGTGCCCTTAATAATAGCATTGTAACCACTGTAGACATTTTACAATAATCCATAGAAAAGTAATAATACATTTGTCGGTTTTGGACACCACAATGGCAGAAGAATGGAATATTTGCTTAAAACCTGTTCTGTCACACATAGCCATGATGACGCTCACACTCAGCGTAAATATTTGTATGGAGTTGTATGGAGTTGCCACACAGGTATTGAGGGGGTGGGGCGGTGCACATATATTTGTATATCACAAAATAAATATACAGATATAATACAAATACACTTAAAGTTTACTTGCATAATGAAATGACTGTCACATCCGCAGGCTGATGTGGTGTCTTGTTCATAAGTACAAATGGATGGGGTTGATAGAAAACTGCAAGGTGCTGGAACAGGTGTTTGGAAGTGATTGTCGAAGCTGCCATATTTGTACTCCTTTGCCCTCCCATGTGACGTTTTCCCATTGGTATAAAGCTTATCTCAGGGCTGATACAGAAGTGGAGGAACGAAATTGCTGTGTTTGTTTTGGCAATACTCCATAATACAATACAATGTAATGTATACCCGATGTGGGCTGGGGCTCCTTGCAGTCTTAAGTCTGTACAAGGTACACTAGTTTTGATCAAGGTATGGTTGCATGAATATGGGTTGATTGGTGTACTCTAGTAAGGACTCTAGTATGATTTATGACTCAAAGCTGCTATCCATAAACTGCTTTCACATTTTGAGGTCAGGGCTTGTGTAATATTGCAGCCTAAATATTTTTTTTTGTGTATTTGAGCTGATTTTAAAGTAAATTGTTATTGGTAGGACAACTTTATATATGTAACTTGTTCTTATAAGCACACAGGACAGTAGTTTTAAGTATTAGCTTTAGAGATTTACTTTCTGTTCCTTAATGCTGATCACGTGCAAAGTCCTGCTTTAGCTTAATTCATTTTGTATAATTGCTGTGCACCCAGGTTACACACATCGCACGCAGAACTTTATGTTCAGCTTCTATTTCTGAGCTCATGTAATACTTAAAATGACGTTGAATAAAGGGAAATTCAAAGCAAAATATACTGCATATGTCAATAACCAAGGAATGGTACTGCAAATTCTGAATTCTGGATTCTGAAAATGTGTGCTTTTGAGTTCTCGGCGCATTAATGAGGTCACCCCCTTGCCTTTGCTCCGACAGCTTCCTGCACTTTGTGGGCTATGCGTCTGCTTCTTCGCCGCCGCATCACCCCCCTGAAGCTGGTGCTAATAGGAAGCACAGCCTTCCTGGTGACTTTGGTAGTGCTGCAGCGTGATATTGGTTTTAAGAACCAACCGGACCCCTGGTTCCAGGACCTGGTGGAACGTAAAGAACGAGTCATGGGTATAGTTAGGGAAGCTGTCCAGATGTTCCAAATCGGAGCCCCACAGCCTCTGCCACCAGAGCTCAAGCCTCCAGCTGATGTCCACTGCCCTCCTGGTTTTTACAGCCAGGCAGAGCTTAGGCCTCACCTTGAGAGGCCCCCCCAGGATTCACAAGCCATGGGGGCGGACGGTAAGGCATTCTCTGAAACCAAGTTGTCGGCTGCTGAGGAAAAGGAGAAAGAAGAGGGCATGACCAGGCACTGCTTTAACCAGTTTGCCAGTGACCGTATTTCGCTCCACCGAAGCCTTGGTGAAGACACACGTCCCCCAGAGTAAGAACAAGAGTGTTACCATAATCATGTACTGCCTCTCAGACCAGAATAGTGATGTTTTCTTACTCAATACTCAATAACATCAAGACTCATAAGTCTGCAGGTGAGCTGTCTAGAGAAAAGTTTGGATATTTGCTCTTTTTATTTAATGCTTCGTATAGATCACCTGAACTCCTGTAAATCTATGTAATTCATCCTTTTTGGATTAATTGCTTTTCCCACACTTAATAAAAATGGCTTTTATTTGTACCCATTTTAGATATCACCTTCGGTACAACAGCAGGGCCCTTATTTTGAAATTGTACCCTAAGACTAAACCGTAAGCCTTTGTCCTTATCCACAGTAGTGTTGACCAACGTGCTCTTGTACCATCAGGTGCGTGGAACGAAAGTTCCGCCATTGCCCCCCACTTCTCACCACGAGCGTGATCATAGTCTTCCACAACGAAGCCTGGTCCACACTATTGCGCACTGTCTACAGTGTGCTTCACACTGCTCCGGCTGCCTTGCTCACTGAGATCATACTGGTTGACGACGCGAGCACAGCAGGTAGTATGTTTTGAGTTTTGGTTCTTAATTTCTTTATTAAAGTCATTCGATTCCAGCATATCCTGTACAGGGTCGTGTTGAGCCTGTAGCCACAAAGCAAGGGGGAAGGGATCACCCTGGAAGGAATGCCAGTTCGTCACAGGATGTACACATATATTCTTTCATTCTATGGCTAGTTTGCTTCACGGTCTATTTTTGGACTGGAGTACCCACACAACGCGAGCAAACTCTGCACAGGTGGGCACGTTACTGCACATTAAAGTGAACGGGAAATAAACTTTCTGAAAGTAGTTCCATTTATGAATTGAATATAATCCATGTCCTTGTGTTACTAAGCGAGAGATTTTATAGACAAGTGATATTTGTCTGTTCAGTTCACTTTACACTCCGCAAGGTATTTGACCGTTTTTCTTTGTAAGTGGCTGTAACCAATTTGGCAAAATACGTTTACCTGAGTTAGCTGGATCGTGAACATAGGTAGAAAGTTTGGAAACGGTCAGGAAACAGTCTGGGCTTGAGATACCTGTTACCCGTGCAACTCCGAAGTTATCATAATCTGTGTGTTCTGCTTTGTACCTAAATTACATATTTTGTGCCATGTACATTCACTGGCCACTTTATTATGTACACCTGCTAGTACTGGGTTGGACCCCCTTTTGCCTTCAAAACTGCCTTAATTCTTCATGGTGTGGATTCAAAAAGGTGCTTGAAACATTTCTCAAAGACGTTTGTCCATGCTGATGTGATCTGTCAGCTGCACCCTCATGAACAGAAGCAGAACAAGTAATTTTTATTTGATGGTTTTTTTTTTGCATATATTATACATATTTTCTGTACTTCTATTTAGCATAGGCATTATAATGCTTCCTATTTCACACAGCATAAACTTAACAAACTAGTAAGCAGTGTATCGCAGTAAGAATACTTATTATTCCAGAGGAAATTGCTTACTGAAAAGCAGAGACACCTTATCTGCGTATGTGACCTGAAAGTATGAAGTTGAAAAGACCATTGCACCACATCCCATAGGTGTTCTATTGAATTGAGATCTAGTGAGTGTGGAGGCCATTTCAATACAGTGAACTCATTGTCATATTCAAACAAGCAGTCCGATATGAGCTTTGTGACAAGGGGCATTATCCGGCTGGAAGTAGCCATTAGAAGCTGGGTAGACTGTGGTCATAAAGGCATGGACATGGCAACAACACTAAGTGCTGTGCCAATTAAACAATGCTCAATTGGTATTAAGGGGCCCAAAGTGTACCAAGAACATCTTCCACATAATTATACCACTAGTACCAGTCAAAGCAGGACGGATCCATGCTTTTTTTTGTTGTTTACTCCAAATTCTGACCATACCATTTGAATGTTGCAGCAGAAATTGAGATGCATCTGATTAAGCAATATTTTTCCAGTCTTCCATTGTCCAATTTTTACCAGCCAATCTAGTACCAGCAACCATGTCAAAGTCATTTAAATCACCTTTCTTCTCTCCATTCTGGTGTGTGATGTGAACATTAATTGAAGCTATATTGTGTCACTGACATAGGATTGGCTGATTTTAGATATTTGCTTCAACGACCAGTTGAACTTTATTAGGTAGATGTAATAAAGTGACCAGCGAGTGTATATTGATCATGTCATGCTGTGGAGGAATTTCCCATTTCTGTATAGTTATGACTTAAATAATCGTTTTCTTCACTCATGATCAGGCAAAGTATAATTTTTTCCCTAAACAAACCCCCCCATGTCAAAAAAACAGAAGTTTTAAATCTGATGCCTAATAGTGTTTCTTTCCCTTTTAAATCAGTAAATGCACATCAACATAGCCATGCATTATAATTCCTTAGATTAATGAACCCCAAGTACAAAAGATTGTGTGGGCATCAGTTATCTATTGTACAGGACTTGTAAGAAGTATAGAATAACAGGCAAAACATTTGCTGTTCAGGTGTTTTAAATTGTACAGCTATGTCTTGGATTCCATATTTGTATATTCACAATTTTGTGGGCGTAGCACTTCTACTTTCACATACTTAATCCGCTGACGTATCCTGTGATTGAATTCAGAAAAAATAAGTATCCCTCAGTATATTTGAATGAAATATCAAGGGACAACTGATGAGCAGACGCAGAGCAAATAGTTTTCATTATATATATAATTCCCCCCCCCCATATATTGTTCTATTTTCTGTACTCCTATTTAGACATTACAGTGCTTCCCATTTTGAACAGTATAAGTTTAAGCTGGTAAGCAGTGCATCAGAGTAACAAGACTCTTATCAATCAAAAGGAAATAGCTTACTGAAAAGCAGAGATACCTTATATGCATATGTGACCTAAAAGTAGGAACTTCATACGATCAAGGGCAAAATGTCATTAGATGACCTTAGGCAGGAGGAACCAAATACCAGTCATTTTCTAAGGTGTTCCTAGAAAGTAGTGTTTATGAGTTTCTCCAGCAAATGCTATTTTTGTACCCCAGTTACATAATACTGTGCACATCCAGTGCTTATATACATCGCACTGCTGAAAATTGGTCACATGCAGCTCTTTCTGACTTATTTCAGATGTTGCTACTTGGTTACTCTCTTTTAGGGGCCCTATTATGAGAGCACCTAAGATGTGATCAGTATTCAATCTTTACTGTGTTTCTGTATTTAGCTGCTGGTCTTGAACAACCATTCTTCTGACACTCCACTTTTCAGAACACCTGAAGGATCGCCTGGACGAATATGTGCGTGCCCTAAAGATAGTCCGCGTGGTACGCCAGCTGGAGAGAAAAGGTCTGATCACAGCCAGACTTCTGGGGGCCAAGGAAGCCCGAGGAGAGGTGCTCACCTTCCTGGATGCCCATTGTGAGTATCACAGAAAGCAGCATTACAGTTACACAATACTGCTTTTAAATAGGGGGACCAGAAGTGTCTGCGATTATTTGTCAGGTTTATATGTAAACAAAGAGGTCTGCCTAACAGGTATAAGAGGCTTACATTTAGATGATTGTCTTGTTAGTGAAATTTTGTTGGTGGCTTCTGACCAAACAGGATACATTTAATTTTTTTAACATTCTTTCACAAATCAAGTGTGAGTGTTAGCATTGGCCATAAAATGCTAATTACAGATTTATTCATTAAATGTATTTAATCATTTTTAATTGTATTTATTTTCCCCGTCGGGCCATGAAATCGTACAGTACTGCTGTCCTGTTTGGCTGTTGTATAACTTATAGCCTTGATATAGGTATAGCTAAGATAGGAAAAACTGTGACCAACACTCTGGGTTCCAACTGCCCAGGTGAGTGCTTCCATGGCTGGCTGGAGCCCCTGCTAGCTCGCATTGTGGAGGAGCCCACTGCAGTGGTGAGCCCCGAGATCACCACCATTGACCTCAACACCTTCCAGTTTAACAAGCCTGTGGCCACAGCCCGCGCGCACAACCGTGGAAACTTCGACTGGAGCCTGACCTTTGGCTGGGAGGGCATCCCTGAACACGAGCAGCAGCGGCGCAAAGATGAGACATACCCTGTCAAGTGAGCAACAGATACAATAGCCTTACATTTCTTGTTCATCCAGTAATCTTTTTGAAGTTACTGCTATATGTGTATATGTGTGTGTATATGTGTATATTTCAGGAGCATGAAAAATGCATTTTCTCAGAAGCTTCTTTACAGAAGACACCTAAAACAACCCAACGACACACGATTAGCACCAAAAATAGAAACCTATCTTTACACAGCTGTCAGTGAATAATTTCATGCTTTAAATGAACTTCTCGTTACCAAACGCGAACTTACATGGTTCCAACAGTGCACAGTTATAAGTACTAGTTAATCAGTTTTTCAAATAAGAAGGTTAGGGTTAGGGTGCTACTTTACCTTGACAGTAGCACAGACTTTCGTCAGGCTTTAAGCGACAGTTATCAGCTTGGGTAAATTGATTGACGCTCTTCCAAATAATGACTGGAAAATGTATACTTCTGACATCCAGTGGAGATAGTGATTAAGTACATGTTTTCATTAAACATCTTTTAATTGGTCAATTAGATATCAGACTCTCTCAGTAGACAGAGGAGAATGAGCATATTCCATCTATAATTAAAAAATCAAAATCGTCAAAAATGCACATGCGTGGTTTTCATTGGATAGATACCATATTTATCTTATGTGTCCATGCTGGCTAGATCCATGGAGCTGCACTGAAACTAAGAGGCACCTGTGTTTGTAGAAAGTGAGACTGAAAAATCAATATTAAATACAGTGAAGGTGAAATGCAAAGAAATATATTCAACATCCATTAGCATTCAAAAGCTTGGAATAACTTTTGGTAGAAAACATGATTGAATTTCACTATAGTATCATTAAATTGATCAGAAATTATAGTTGATACATTGAAATGTTATGAAATTCTTTTTATATCATGTTAAAGTTCCAACATTATATTCATTTATTGGCATTAATTTAATGATCTAAACTTTTTTGGTGCAGTTTTCCATTTGAGACCAAGACCAAGTCAGATAAGCGAAAAGTACTATAAATATATCCTGTCATTTTATGGTGAAGCATATTGTTTACATTAACAGCAAACTACAGTGGTGGCTTAATCGTTTAGCTAGAACAGGTTCTGCTGATTGGGAAAAAAAAATCTGTTTTCTATGCTTGTCATTTTAAGTGTTTATGCTGGTCATCCATTTCCAGTTATTAGATCAACGCTATTACCTAACTGGCTCATTTATTATATATTACTTTATTTTCATCAGTTTAAATTGCTGAAATTCAGTGACATGGTGTTTTGGTATACTTTTAGCTTTAGTTCACTCTTACGTGAAATATGAAGTTCGACACTGCAGTCTGCTGGAAGTGCTGATCAACTGTGAGCCCTGGTTGTTTTTTCACTATCTATGTAGTATAATCTGGCCAAAAAGGAGACAAAAATACATGAACAAATTTAAAGATGAATTTGACTGGTAGCATTATTATTTTGCTCAAGTTTTCTACAGACATTGAGATATTGTTACCGTGATTTTTTATTTTTTTTTATCACGTTAATCGTACAGTGAAAACTGTCCAATATAATACTCTGGCTTCCTGTTTCTTCAGCAAATATAGGTCTTGCATAGCGTAGAAGTATGCTAAAGATTGTTGCCCTGCTGTATGATGAAATTTACACCAATCCAGCACTGATCATAAGGGATAGCATGACGTAAAATACAATGGTAACCTTTCTGCTTCATTATTCCATGCATTCCAGACCTTCCACATTTTTTTCCTGGTTATATCCTGTTTGTCCTCCTCTCTCAGGACAGTAATGGACACCTTGCTATGAAACCTACAGTTTCTTGGCAATTCGATACGTGGAATAACTTTCATTTCGCAGATAGAAAGACTTGAGAAAGCTGTTTTATTTAGCCCATTTTTAACCCAGAATTGAACTGTAGCAATACGAGCACCACTCAACTCAAAGGGAAGACAATTTGCTTGCATTATTGAACAGAATAATAAGTTTCAGCTGTACTAACACATTAGAAAAGTTTTGAGTTGGCATTTAAACATGACTAAGAATGAGCTTACCATTACCACACAGGAGTAATGCTTTTATGCATAAAATGTGAAAAAAGTACATATGTGAATAATATAGATCAATTATTTCAAGCCACTTGCATCATTAATATAGTCTTGGCTATATTTTTAAATCAATTTAATGGTTGCTTGGTTAAATAGGTCAATTCTTTAAAGTCTTTCTTAGTGATGCCAAATGTGACCATTAATGTAAAAGTGTGTGCACTGCGATAACATTATAAAACCTGTTTAAATGTCTTGAATAGTCATAAAATATTTATGGCTGTTATTCAGTTGGCAATCAACTTGCATATGTAAATTTCACAATTACTTTTATTTAACATGATACTACTAAAACAAATCATTAGTAACATGACCGCACAGTTTTATTTTGATTTTCTTATCTTTCCAGGACTCCAACCTTTGCTGGTGGCCTCTTTTCAATTTCGAAGTCCTACTTTGAAAAAATTGGAACCTACGATGACAAAATGGAAATATGGGGGGGTGAGAATGTGGAGATGTCTTTCAGGGTTAGTAGTGTTCTGTCGCATCTGCTTTTTCAAATCAATTAGTTATTACTTGACTATGTAAAGGCAGGTTTCCTTACTGAAAATTTTCATACATTAGAAGGAGATCCAACCAAAAAATGCACTTTTTTTGTATATGACCAGATAACATACTACAATGCACTTGCATATAAAGCTCTGTTTTCTTCCACCCTTTTTTTACCATTATATAGCTATATCGTGCTATTTTAATCATAGCAGGGTCTTATGGTTATTTCTAAGATTCCCAAGAAAACCACAAGCAATTCTGATTGAATATTTAAAAATCCCTGATACAGTAAACGATATTAATTAGTTTCATAATTACCAGTTAAATTATTTTGCCACAGACCATTATGCACTTTTTTGTAAATGTAGTGGTATGTGTCCTGGAGAGACTTATTGTCCATGCGTGTGTGACCATGTGAACAGGTCTGGCAGTGTGGTGGCCAACTGGAGATCATCCCGTGTTCGGTAGTGGGCCATGTGTTCCGCACCAAGAGCCCCCACACCTTCCCCAAAGGCACAGAGGTAATCACACGCAACCAGGTACGCCTGGCTGAAGTCTGGATGGACGACTACAAGAAGATTTTTTATCGCCGCAACCAGAATGCTGCAGTCATGGCCAGAGAGGTAACAGTCTTAAGAACCAGTGGCTTTTCAGAATCTTCAGAATCAGAATTATTAGCCAAGTATGTTGACTCTCAAGCTATAATGTCAATATACAGACAATAAACAACATAAACGCAATATCCAGATTATATAAAAGACAAGTAATATACATAAAGTACAAAGAACAATAATGAGGATCACATATGGAAATGAGATTGTGGAGATATAAACATTGTAGATGTGAGGCAGGGTATAAAATTACAATTTGTTGTGCAGTTTCACCTCTTGATCCTATGAATTTCTTCTTTTGGGCATTATTTCTACCAAAGCCCAAAAAACAATATCCACAAGAAAACAAGCATGTTGATTTTTCATTAGAGAAATCATGGTTGTTCATTAGAAACAGTTAAAACTCTCTCCGTTCCCTAGCGGTGTTGCAATCGAATAAGCAGTTAACCATCACCGTATGTGTAATTCACATACATATCAATCCACAGCCTAGAGGTATTTAACAAAAGGAACTATTAACTTTTTGCTTTGAAGATCATTAGACAATAGTTCATTAACTGTATAAAAAGTAAGCTGCACATACACTGCACATATCCCACCAGATTCAGTGGTGGTTGCTGACTGCAATTATTAGTAAAGCAAACCTTAGACTGCCCCTTTTTAGGATATACCAATTCTTTGTCCACAAATCAACAAGGAATACTGACAAAAAAGTGAATTTATCTTGCCTGATATTCTAAATGATTAAGTGTTATTCATCTTCCTGTCTGGAGCACGCATATTGGGAGAGACTAAGTGAGGCATTCTTCACTGGGGTGTTTCGTGTGATATGAATGTTACACCTTTATTTGCTGAAGCGCAGCTTCACCTGTTGTCTTCGTTGGTTTCTCTTAAGTAGTTTTGGTTGCTGCAGTGTTCGGCTTTTTTCTACTTTTACCTTCAAACTATCTCTAAAACCACTGCAGCACAATTATGGAGACATTTCTGATCGCTTGAAGCTGAGAGAAAATCTACATTGCAAAAACTTCACCTGGTACCTGGAGAACATCTACCCAGAGATTTTTATCCCGGACTTGTCCCCAGTCCAATTTGGAGCGGTAAGAAGCTTAATCTCTTGCAGAATTTTACAGTAGCATCTGGGTGTAAAGCATGGAGAACAGAACTCTAGCAGCCAAAATCTGTTGCTACTATGTTCATCCAACATAATTGTGTACGCAGATCAAGAACTCAGGCTCACAAAGTTGTCTTGACGTGGGGGAAAACAACAATGGAGGAAAGCCACTTATCATGTACACTTGCCACAACATGGGTGGAAACCAGGTACTCTTTGCTACAGTAGCCTTATATGTGGAAAATGGCAAATCCAGTTGTGTAGTACTTTGTTTTTGCAGATGTGAGTGGTTTCAGAGTAATGGTGTAAAATGGCTTCAGTTGGACACACTCCGGGTGACGGATTGGGCAGAAAACTGTTTAATTTTGAAAGATGGTAGACCTGAATTCCTATGATGACCAGTTGTATGAATGGATAACATTTGTTGTTTTTGTTTGTAAAGTTCCTCACCACTCTCATGGTTCCTTTCCAGTACTTTGAGTATACGTCCCGCCAGGAACTGCGGCACAACATTGGGAAGCAGCTGTGTCTGGAGGCTTCCACTGAATCCACGCCTGTAAAGATCGAGCTCTGTGCTCTTAAGGGCCGGGGTACCTCAGTCATCCCCAGCCAGGTGTGGGAGTTCACAGAGGTAAGCAGCTCTCAGCATCTGACAGCTCCAAGTTAAATGATCTTTCTTCCTGGATTAGAATGAATTCAACACCCATATGGCCTGCTGGGAAATAACTTAAACAGCACTGCCCTAGGTGATGGCTTCCTACCAGTCAGCTGGTTCAACAATAATGAAATATGGTGCACATTTGTGGTTTACAGCATCAGCTTGTTTTGTTGAAACCAAAGACTAATTGCATAATGTAATATGGTGCCTGGTGTTTGACATGACCATTTCCAGGTCAACCTTTTGCTGAACCCACCTTCTGGAAAGTGCCTGGCCTTAAAGGGAAATCAGATTGTAATGAGCCACTGTAACCCAGCTGACTTCAACCAGCACTGGGGATTCAGCTGATGATGGACAGAAAAAGTCTAAGGGAGAAGTGCCCCGAAAGTCCCCCTCCCTTTGGACTCGTTGCAGAAGGGACACATCCCCTGCCCTTTCTGCCTGATGAAGGCAGTGGGAAAGCACTGGACTCCAAGGAAGAACCAATGGCTGTCCTGAATAGGAATACAGTAGATTGTATATTGTGGGAAAACAGAGTTGGGTGTGTTTTTTTTTTAATTTATGAATCTTGTTTGGCGAAGGCGAGGACTTTGAGAATTATCATTATCAGTAGGCAGCTTAAGCTCCACCTTTCAAATGACCACATTTACTTGCGTTATGTTTCTGTATGAGCTTCAGAATCAATGGCAAAATTTGATCCATCTCTGCTATGATCTTTTATTCAGAAAACTAATGATTGTAAGTGCCTTTTTCCAAAAGTGTTTCAAATTATTAGTTATTATTCAGGTTTTCCTATTTCTGTACTGTGAGGGTGAAAGGCAGGGTCAGGTTGTGCTGACAGAAGCCTGATGAGAAACTTGTGTCCCCTATGTGAAACTTAGTTTTCTCTGAAGCTGCGGTCTTTGCTGGTGTTAATACTACCCCTGCTCTTAAATTAAGTATGATTCATGGCTTCTGTGTTTCTGGCCTGGCTATGAATTGATTGTATTATAAAAAGATTTAAAGATGAGTGAGTGTTAAAGGTTTAATTCGGGTTAGTATTAAGCCAAAGATACTTGCTAGGAAGTTTCTTATGGGTATATTTGCTACCTTCCCTGCTCTCCCCAATGAAATGGTAAATGAGAATGTGAAGGGAATAATTATATGGTCAAAATGTATCTTTGTACATAGTTGTGTTTTAAGGTGACTATTTCCATGAAGGAATTATTTAAAAATCTGGGATGTGCTTGCTTTGGAGTGATGTAACATTTTTGTAATGCCACTTATTTGAGATTTAATGCTACAGTGTTTGACTAACTGAATCACCCATGATAATGGGTCCAATCAGAAAATATTACTATGAATGTCTAGATATTTTATGATAATTCTGTGACTGATATACATGCAGAGGGCAGAGCATGGCCTATATTGCAAAGCGCTGTCTGCAATATACTTTTCCTTTAATTTGTTAATTTGAATTTCTGTAACATCATCCACCCCCCATGAATCATTCTCCTTTTTGGATTTTAAACTTTTTTTATGCATCCAGGTCACCACTATTTAGTATTCACTAAATACTGCATGTGTCTTTGGATACTTTTCTCCTACACCTTTTTTTTTGGGGGGGGGGACATCTGTGTCCCCTCATGTCATGCCACTTTGCTGACATCTTGGATAATATGGTCATCTATTGAGAAAGCAATCTTCAGTATGACAATGTGAAAGTTTTTAAATGTGCTTTCATTTAAATTTCATTTGCACATTAATTTGGGTGTTAAATATATTTTAAGTATTCCTGAAAAAGTAAGCATGTCTTATGTTCAAATTATGACTGTCTATTGTCAGTGTCGGGCTGTGAGTTTTGCTGGGGGAGAAATGCTGCATTTTCTTAAGGTTGTGTTACCACCCCAGTTCTGTGTCTGGTCCATGCATGCTTTACCTCCCAAGGTTATTCATTTGCATTGGTGTCCTAAATTTCTCACAAAGTACATACCCGCAGATACAGGGGGACTACTGTCATATGTTCCAAGACCTACTGTGGATGGCCAAACCGTGGATAATGGTTCACCATCCATGCACCCCATATAACGTAATTTTTGTATATATGCATGTGGCGAAGTTTTAATTAATAAATTGCACACAGGAAGACAAACACACTAAGTAAAGTATGTTATACAGCATTGTACAGTACTACATTCTCGAATGAAAGGGATTCTGTCGTTTAGCCTAATTCTCAAGAGATGATGAAGCAATGAATATTATGCTTTTCATGCATTTCTTAAATACGTATACTGCGATAAAGTGGCAACAAATGAGATCAGCGTGAATGCTGGAGGTAGATGGTATGAGAGATTTGCAGGGAAGCATGGATATGGGAACAAAGGGAGATGAGTCATGTACTGGGGGCGACTGGGTGGCGGATGTCACCATGTTACAATCTGTTTGGAAAATTTATGAGCAATTTATTTCTGGATTTTTTTTTCCTCAATGGGGTAAACTGCGGATAACTGAAATTTTGGTTACTGGAACCGGGGATACAAGGGTCCCACTATAGTATGTGTAGCCTTTGGTAGGCTCACTGCAACATCAATTGAAATGTCTAACTCTGAAAAGTGAGTGTGTGCGCCTTGGCATCCTATCCAGGGTCCTTTTGCCTTGGTCGCTGTGCTTCCTATGGTAGCCTCCAGACTTCTATGACCTGATATTGGATAAGCGATTGGAAGGTTCAGTAAGAGCACAGTCACAATTACCTAATCGTATACTGTGATATTTTGCTGCAATATTTATTCATAATTTATGTGTTACAGTCAGGGCTGGAGTTGTAATAGGATGCAAGTGGATGCTGGTGTTAATACTACACCAGAAGAAACTGACAAAATTTACCCAAATTTTGCTCCCAATAAATTGTTCTGCATAATTTCACTCACATAGGTGAATCAACCTACTAAATCAGGGCAGACTCCAGTTTAAAACACAACTTAATCTGGATCGCAAATTAATTTGACCCCCACCAACCCTCTTGAAATATGTGCATAACTCATCCACTCATTAGGAGGTTTAAGGAGTTATATGCTTATCGGAAAATAAGAGCAAGGATGTCAGTAAAAATACTTGTTACAAAATCTCCTACAATGTACATTAAATAAAAATAAAAAATCTTACATTTTGTTTAACTGGGACATTCGTCTATATGAAATATGTCATCTTCTAATTGCTTATCTAGTCAGAGGGACCTTGAGCCTTTTAATACAATATCAGAATCAGGTTTATTGGCCAAGTGTGTGTGTGTGGCACACACAAGGAATTTGTTTCCAGCAGTTGGTGTCTCTCTGGTACATTACAATACAATACAACAAAACAGTACAGATTAAATACAATATAAAAGACAGACAATGTACATAAAGTGCAAACAACATGCAAGGTGCATGACATGCAAATACCCCAAGCTGGGGCAAGCTGTGTGCATCACAGGTGTGATTGCAAACTCCAAGAGCTGGTTCAATGTTACTGCAGACGTGGACCTGCCACAGCGCCTTCACCATCGTTCTGGCCCTTCCATGTTCCTGGACATTTATACCTTGTGCCAAGTGAGCCCACCACTCCAAACAGACTTTTGCCTTTGTTAGAGATGGGTAGCAGCCCAAATCCACCGCAAAAACATTTGCAGGCACTGTGGCCTCTGCTGGGGTTTGGCAACTTTTGGTGGACCTAGAAAGAAAACAGAAGTTCCCTAATCAGATTGCACTCACCACACTGCAACCAGGCACGGTCCTCATGTCCGAATTTACCTGACAAGTAATGCTGCTAGAGCTGAAAGCCCTTTGGGAAGATGACTTGGAGGAAGCCATTGAAAAGAAATTCTCCAAGTATGCAGGACATACTGCCAGCAGTCTGGATGGAAGGCAAGGTATCTACCAGTAGAGGTGGGGTTTGCCGCCCACGCTCTTGTCAGAGCCTTCAGTTACTGGAGCATTGAGGAAGATGCTATGCTGCTTCTAGTATTAAACCAATAGTGGCCGTTAAAAAAGAGAGCAACTTCAATTTTAAAAAAGCTTTCATTTTTATTAAAATGACTCGCTCACTAGTCACTATACGTTTATTTGTGCTAGGTATGTGGGTCTGCTACAGTATTACACAAAAGTCTTAGGCAGTCAAAGAAAATAATGTTTAAACAATCTATATGCTGGTGTTAAACTATGAAATCATGTCACATTTTGTAACATTTTGTTTTTGTTGATGGATTATCATGTCTGTGAGAATGGCCAAATATCGGCATAATAGGCTGCCATTATACTTTCATTCTCAAAATAAATGGGTTTCTGTGAATTTCAGTTAGGGTCACAATGTAAATTAAAAAGTTCATGTTCCACACTTTGCTTGCTGCCAAAATCTTTTGTTGCTTGATGAATTAATTAGACCTCTTCACTGAATAAAGTGAACTGTTGGACCAACTTAAAAAAATTACTTCAGTTGGTAACCCACAAATGAATTAAGTTTTTTCAAATCAAGATGAGTTAAACTTCCTTGAAGTTGTTAACTTGATTTGAAAAACTTAATTAATTTTTGTGTTACCAATTGAAGCAATTTTTAAATTTTTTTCTCTTTTTTCAGTGTATCATGCTTGGGGAGGTAACAGCACTGGGTCAGGCAATGTGTGGCATCCCTGGAGTGGGGTCATATCATCAGATACAAGTACTTCAGCGCAGTGACATGATTGGTTTGGACGTAGAAGAAAATAGTTCGTACATTAAACTGCTCCCTACAAAGTCTGTGGATTATTTTCAATAACCAGGTAGGGCAGGCGAGACAGCAGGGTAGAACAAGATAGGTAGGGCAAGCGGGAAAGAAACCACCAAGTAACCAACAAGTAAATGCTCAGTATGCGTAATGGAACAGTCAGCGATACTTCACGATTACCTAGTGATCGCGTCTGAGTTAAATACATCTCCTAATTAAGCGGTGATCTCCTGCCGCTATGCTGCCCCGCCCCTGTGGGCGTGATAATAGCTGGGACCTTTCTGGGTAGGTGAATTTTTGCTTCCACTGTCTTATCAGTTTTGATGGTCTGCGTTCCTTCAAGACATCCAATCCCTTCAAATACTTCCTGGTACTCACTGAAGATTTCAGAGGTAACTATTATTATTCTCTTGACCAGCCTCAGTCCATCAAATACCTTTAATCCTAATAACTGTGTCAATCCACTACTTAATACAATAAAGGGTTGCACTTGTGTCCTGTTTTTATAGTCACCTTGCACATACATTTGCCTACCACAGCAATCCCTTCACCTGTATATGGGGACAGCTTAAACCTTGTTCTCTCCACAACGTGCGATGTTAGTATCAACACGGCATTTCCACCAAACCTGAATGTCTTCTTTAAAGATGTATTTGTATTGCAGTCATGCTGTGGTGATGTTTAAATTCTTCTTTGCAATACTGAGAGATGACTGCATTAGCATTCACTATTAATGTAAAGTGCTTCCACATAAATGATGCTTTTGCTCTTTATCTGGACCCCCATCCTGCATGCATTGCCTTCCTTCTGCCATACTGCCAAGTAATTCTTAATTGATGCTTGTAAATAATCGAGTAATCAAGTTCAGTTGAGTAATTGTGACAGCTGTAAAAAATAGCGACTCGCTATGGAGGCAGTGAGTGTACAACCAATGTCTATGAAAGTTTATATCATAACCTCATACAAAAAAGACCAGAAATGAAGGAGCTGACCAAGATGGTTTTCTGGCATTGCCTGCTGGTGAACATAACTTTTAATCCTCCAGACTGAAATAAACTACGAATTCTTTATTTTAATATTTATTGTGCGTGTAATCCTGATTTTAATCCCTTTTGCTTCTAAATGTATCAGTAATCTGATTAAATCATATTTTCCTGTAACTGTGACAAGATATTGTTACGTTTTTGTATTCCCTGGACTCAAGGGAATTATACAATTATTTCCTGCAGATCTTGCACTTGTCTCTCTTCAGTTTGAATTATACAAGGGTTATACAAGGGTTTTAGCACCTGCCACTGCAGGCTCTTTGCTTGTTAGGATGATAAAAACCATTTGACAGATCTTATTCAAACTTGGTAGCATATTGTGACAATTGTGACATGTTGACAAACTTAACCCGATAAATTGCATCAGAATTGAATCAGTGCCACATAGTGAAAGCAAAAAGGAAGCCAACTCAGACACTTGATCTAGTCAGCATAACTCAAAAATTATGTGACCAACTTTACAGACACATTGTATGTGTGAATTATGGGTGAGACAAATTTATTTATTTACTCTATTTGTTATTACTGCATTTACCTTAGTTGGTCTTTGATGGATCTCATTACCACGTCATAAAACATTATATGGATGAAAATCTATATCTAAAAATGTAAACTTCATAAGATCCTAAACTGTACCAGCAACAACAGAGGAAACACTGGAGATGTTAGACAGTGAGCAGCCGAGCGCGAAAATGGAACCTTCAGCCACCATCCTGTGAATGCAGCCATCTGCCATCTAAACTTATTCTGTGGATCTTTTTGCAAACTTCGCAGGAACACTGTACAGGTCAGTGATTCTAAGACTGTAGGGCATAAGATGATTTTCTGAATATTCTCTAAAAAATTTTATATTGATTTTTGGTCACTAGCCTCCCTATTCACCAGGTTTTATCTGTAGCAGTCTGTTAGCTGGTCAGCAAAATGTATCATGGGGAACTCGATCAAATGTATTGTGGGAGAATTTAGTCGTGTCTTTTTCTTGGAGACATGGGGAGAGCGCACGTTACGAGATCTGTAATAATTATTTTTTAGGCTAGGGTATTTTCATTCGGTAAAGTTAAAATCGGTAAAATCGCACAGAGTGTTTTAGGGTCACTGGATAAATAGCTTCACTAGGCATAAAATAACACATAAACCTGTATGTTAACAAGTTATCATGATATTGTTTGAAAATACCACCAAAATACCGTATATCACAATATAATGTGAAGCGCACAAAATGAAGAAAGGTTAAGTGCAACATGAACTATGCAAAGTTTACAAGCAGGTCTAGGCTTGGGCGGTATCTAATTTTGTTACCATAATACCCCCCAACCCTGTGTCTAACCAAGAGAATTTAAAATGCACATAATACAATGCAGAACAGAAAAATGTAAAGAAGCACTAAAGACAGACATGGATAATCATTTGTGATCATGGGATGGCAGTCGGCTTCAGACAGAACGCAGTATTCATGCTGGATACTCATTATACACATTACATGCTAGTATTAATTTCTAAGTGTTTTTATTTAGTTCATTTTCAAAACATATTTATAATATTTTTGTACACAGCGAGTGGGCCAGAAAAAGAGTGGGGGGGGGGGGGGGGGGGTGGG
>JAODLD010000044.1:3457932-3484585 GCA_026781065.1 Mormyrops boulengeri | reverse complement strand
GGCCCCCCAGACGGCCAGGAGAGCCCCGAGCGACCATGGACCCAGCCGCCCCACAGCGGCCAGGTACCCGGGCCCCCTGCCGCCGGAGGGCTGCGTGCCCGCCCAAGGAGGCAGAAGGGGGAGGGACCGGGCGCCCCCCACCGGCGAGCACGAGCCAGGAGCCCCGCGGCCCAGGCGGCACGCCGAACCCCCCGGGGGCGGGCCGCGCAGGCACGGATGGAGCCCAGAGCCCAGGCCACCCGCACGCCCCGCGGGGGTCCCGCCAGCCCCGGGGAGACCCGTCCCCCCCAAGAAACCCCACCCGGGGGACCACGGGGACGCCCCAAGAGCCACCCGGCACACCCACCCCCGGCCGGGCCGCCCCCCCCCCCCCCCCACAGCCCACAAGCCACTGGGTGCCCATCCCTGATCTAAATCCTATCTTGGACATGTGAACACAGAGCCTAAGCTAATGCAGCCTGCATGGCCACGTTACTCTTCGGCACTTGCTGGTCTAGAAAGTCCAGAAAGGTCACACTGTAGACTTTCAGCGATCAGTAAGTTATTATTCCTCTTTATAGTGGAATCTGTATTACATGACCAAGCAGTAACAGGCACAGTGATTCCCATTACTTGGTTTATTGGCCTTAGCTGGGCCCCACCCCTTCTCAGAGAAGGGCCTAACAATAACGCCCAAACATAAATGTCAAGCGCACAGCCAGCTTTCAGAGGTGGTAAATTTGATACAGGTAAAATGGCCAAACGTGAAAATTTGAATGACTTTGACAAGGGCCAAATTGTCCTTGTCAGACAACTGGGTCGGAGCATCTCCAAAATGGTAAGCCTTGTGGGGTGCTCCCAGTCAACAGTGCTGAGTATCTACCCAAAGCACTTTACAGAACCAACGGGGAGCCACTTCAACCACCACCACTGTGTGGTCCCCACCTGGATCATATGATGGTAGCCATTCTGCCCCTGAACATTCACCACACAGTAGATAGGTGGTGAAGATGCAAGTGAGAATTTACCAATTAAATATAGGGGATGGTTATGCGGCCATATTTGATAGGGCCACAGTGGGCAATATTAGCCAGGACATCGGGGTACCACCCCTACTCTTTCAAAAGATGCTCAGGGATCTTTTATGACCTCATGGAGTCAGGACCTTGGTCACTGCACAGACTACAGGATGGGCTAACCTGTTGGCCACACCAATACCTTTTCTAGCAGCAACCCAGCTTTCCTAGTTGGTCTCCCATTCAAGTACTGGCCAGGCCCAAACCTACTTAGCTTCAGATTGATTATCTAGTCTGAAGGTGTTATATGATTCACTGTTATCCTTAGCGTAGAATAAAACAGGAACAGGACATATGTAGACCTAGCTATGACTAGGGCTTGTCTATTTCAGATGCAAGGTTACTACTGGTTTCACCAATCAGGGTGAACGACTGATAACAAAAGCTGTTGTTTTTGCTTAATTAAAAACAGTATTTTGGGGCTAACAGAATAGCAAACCTTGAGAACCTCAAAAGTTCTTAGAGATTTTTCCGGAAATATCCTCAGATCACAGGGAATATCGTATAGTGATTTTGATTGGATAACATTTGTTTAACAAGAAAACAACCTATTGGATATCGTTCTGTCACTTAGGTTTCTCCGGCAGTCGTGAGACATCCTGGAAAGGCGGGATATCCGGTCTTTACTCTATCCGGTTAAACACACGCGTGTACGGCTGCTAATTATACTTCTGTAGAAATTTAAGTTTACCAAAATAGGGCTGTATTATTTACCTACGCTGAGAATAATTAAATCTCTTACACGAAAATAAAATGAATATTCGAAATGCTCGGGTAAGTTCCTGTTGCTATGTTTATGAAACGCATTTAAAGTGACTTGAAAGTCAGATATGGGTAAAGTGGACCTTGCATCTGAAGTAATATACTTTGAATACAGTCTATAATACATTTTGTATACCATATCATTCCAGCACGACTCCACGAATTACCCCCTCCATATGTTCGGATAGTTTAGCTGTATATTTAAATACTTGGATGAATACGGTCACTCAGTCTTAGCGATATTCTCTAAATAACCGAATAGCTCAGTATGTAAAGATTGCCGAGCACCGTTAGCATTTTGCACGTTTGGTTCCTTGTTTTAGGATTAATTTCTTATTTGTTGAAAGCATCGTTGTATATGTTAATATAACTGGTTACACTAAGTGGCCGATTGTTTCTTGTACTAATAATGTCGTTTTTTAAGCTGTGATACCCATAAGTCGATGTCAAAACGTCCAGCCCACTCTCTTCACACTGTCTCTTTCTCTCACAGCCGGAAGATCTGATGAATATGCAGCATTGTAATTTGCTGTGTCTTCCAGAGAATTACCAAATGAAATACTATTTCTATCATGGACTGTCCTGGCCACAGGTTTGCATTGCATAATTTATTTCTATTGCATTTTTTTCTTCACCCAGAATAATGGTCTGATCGCGTACACTTAAATGTATTAAAATATGTGCTTTTCTCATGTTTAGCTTTCCTACATAGCAGAGGATGAGAATGGTAAAATTGTGGGATATGTCTTGGCAAAAATGTAAGTGCATAATCATTAAATCTTCTAAAATGCTCACATTTCTCCTGTTAGCTTCCTTTGAACCTGTCTTGTCTTTTCTAGGGAGGAGGACCCAGACGACGTCCCACATGGGCATATCACTTCACTGGTGGGCCTCCACTTTTTTGTTTTCTTTTAGTCTGATATCAGGTCCCTCAGCTCCGTGTGATCTCTGTGTGGGCAGCCGGTTGCTTGTGATGGCTAGGCTAACCCTGCTACGTGACTACCTCTCACAGGCAGTGAAGCGCTCCCACAGACGTCTAGGGTTGGCTCAGAAGCTCATGGATCAGGCCAGCAGAGCCATGATTGAAAATTTCAATGCAAAATATGTGTCTCTGCACGTTCGCAAAAGGTACTGGCTTGGCAGTGAATCAGCTGCGAAGGTTGTTTTGTTTTTGATTTTGTATACAGTTGTTAGACGATATATCATTCAGATTTCACCAATTCTGTTACCGCTACTTCAGTAGGTACTGGTGGGTGGTGATTTTAGAAAAATATTTTTATATAAATATAATTACTTGTATTAAAGAGTCATTCCATTTTAATTTGTTTTAATGTCTAGTTCATGGTATCAAATTCTGATTTGAAGTCTTTCTTTTTTCAAGGAAAAATTGATAAAGCATTGACCTGTTACTTGGTCTCCTTCATGAGATAAACACCCCAAAAGTGTGTGTTTTAATGCTATATTTGAACCTCAAAAAGCATGTGGTGGGAGGGGTAAAATTTGAGTTGATTGGGAAGAAAAACAACTATTTTTGACCTTTCCAACAAGCTGTAGCTGAGCCATGTGGCTGTAATGGTAACAAAATTATACTTAATTATGAATAAAGTGCTTCTGATTGACCGCGAAATATCAGATTTTGTACATATTCTCAATAAATGTGCAGAGATTGAACACATCTTAATATACTGTATATTAAACTCATTTTTATTGCTGTTATTTATATTCTGAAGATGGTGCATAAAGTCAGTAGGTAACAGGATGTGATATGTAATATACTAATGATAATGTTGAACATGTATGTAATTCTGTATATCGTTTTGTTTTTTGGCAGTAACCGAGCAGCGCTGCATCTCTATTCCAATACACTGAAGTTCCAGTGAGTATGAAAGTATTTTATATTTCTGTCTATCCGTCAGACTTCCATTACATTTATCCACTACATGGTAGGAGCACAGACATAAACCAGAGCACGCTCTAGAGCACATCCTTCATCACGGGGCATGCATAGCGGGCAATTTAGTGACGCCAGTTTTCCATGCATTGCAGTAGGAAGACTGAATGAAAATGAGGTGCTTTCACACTGAAGTTCCAGAACCTGGTCTCGACGTTGCATTTTCATAGGTCCTGGACACTTTTGTGTGTTGCTTTCACACCACACGACAGACACTGGGACGTTTATGGTAAATAAGCATAGAGACCCGAAAAATTAGTAGGTTAAACTTCACACATAATTTCGTGCGAAACTACACTGCCAGGCCAAAACAGTGGGAGGATAAATAAGTCATTTCGTTATTTGCTAGTTATTGGGGGGGATCGATCACAATCAAAATGGGATGCAGCTCTTGGATGTAAAATTAGAATGGATCTTTCCTTTTCGTAGAATTGAAAACACTGTAACGTTATCCCACTAATAAGCACTGGCAAATCTCACTGTCGGCACTGGCGATATTACACAAAAGTATGCTAGTTTGTGTTCACATTTTCTGATGCAGAAATATGGAGAAGCAAACAAAAAATATATTGATTTGATGTATTAAATGTAATTGGGGTGCAAAAACTTAACAAAATATGGCACCGCAAATTACAGTGCAGTATTTTACGAAGATCTTTTGACTGAAAGGAAAAGAAGTGCAATGGGATAGAAGACCACAGGTTAGGTTCCAGCAGTCCTGTAACTGTCCTCATACATAGCCCTGTCTGAATTCCACAGGATCAGTGAAGTAGAGCCCAAGTACTATGCTGATGGGGAGGATGCTTACGCGATGAAGAGGGATCTAGCTCACATGGCTGGAGAGGTAAGCTTCCTCTTATCTGTGAACTCATGTCAGATGTACCATGCTGTCCAGGCGATATTGATAAGGAGAACAAAATGACACAGACGACTCTCAACACCAGAATCAGTTTTTACTGACCAAGTAAGATTATACCCAGAAGGAATTTGATTAGGGATTTGTTCAAGAACCACACATTAAACGGAACATGAAGCATTAAAAAGTGGGATTCCTGAATGATTGTGTAGTAAATGGTGTGTAACTTGGTAAGTAAGTTGCTATACCCTTTATAAGTGTAAGGGGGTTGGAAGAATCCATCCACCTGCCAACCAGTTACCCTGTGCCAGGTATTTGGCGGACCTCATCCTATTTCAGGCAGCATAGGGCACAAGGCAGGGAAACACACTGGTCAAGTTGCCTGTCCATCACAGGACACACACGCATTATGGGCAATTTAAAGACACCAGTTCACCTAACAACAGTGTGTCTTTGGACTGTGGGGAGTACCTAGAGGAGTGGGTGAGAGCTCAACTCAGAGGTAGCATGTAACAAATACTGTTGTAAAGTAACTGGTCTTGGTGATGGTTAGCGATTATGGTAGGGTAATGAAATTTTTGGATTTATGAATGACGGCAGATTTCTGTCAAAGTCTGATTGTCCTAACGCATTGTTTTCTGTAAATGTCAACATAGCCTGACTTTTTGGGTCCTGTCAGTGATCTGTGAGCTTCAGACCCAGTGTGCGCTCCTTAGTTATTTTGTCTGCCAATGTCATTTCTCTGCCAGCTTCGGAGACCAGGAGTTCGAGTGTGGGGTACAGAAAACCCTCCTTCCCAGAGTCTCCCTGCTTCTGGTCAGTCCACAAGACTGGAGGAACAGGAGAGAGAAGGAGAACGGGACAGTGGGGGCGAGAGCAAGGATATGAGTGAGGTCAGCGAGGCCACAGAGAGCACAGACATCAAAGACTCCTCTTCTGACTCCTAATGGTGGAAGTTTCCCTCAATTGAGTGGCAGTCCTCCTCTTGTCACATTTTAACCATTTATCTAGCATTTGGCTCTTTTTATGACAGACGACTTCCTTTTGTTCACACCAGGAGAATGTCTTCATTATGTTCGGAATGGTAGAGAATTTGGAAAATGTCTAGTGTGAATAGATGTTATGGTTTGCCTCATAATTAAAAGTTATCACACATGAGCAGAAATTGACAAATAAATTAATATAAGAAAGCTTGTCAGTGTTTGTTTCAGGTGACTGTACTAATTCCATGACATATAAGGGGTGAACAAAATAACCCCTAACAATATAAGGAGAAGTGCCACCAATTACCTTCATAACTGTTTCAGTTCTTTTGTTCTGCTGTAATGTATGTTCTGAACTATGTGTAGTGCAGTGATTCTCAATCCTGCTCCCGGCTCCCCCCCCCAGAATGTTTTCATTCCAACCCTACCTTAATGGCTGCCCATGAAATGGCTGCCCACATAGTTATGTATCCCCACAGTCGTCTTTAACCTACAATGGCATCCTTGGCTTTCTCCAAATATAAACCCATTCAGATGTAGGAAAAATTGACTCATCTGACTAATACTTTATCCAGTTATTCAGTAATCCAGGTTTTCTGCTACTTATGGCTGGTTAATCCTTAAGCCTAAAATGACTCTCTTTTGTAGCTCTGTTTATATTCAATTTTCTTCAGATGTACAGTTCTGGGCATATCCAACCGAGTAGAAACCCCGAGGTAGACCCAGGACTCGCTTGAGAGATTATATCTCTTGGCTGACCTGGGAGTGCCTGAGTATCCCCCCTGGAGGAGCTGGAGTTGGATGCTGGGGAGAGGGACGTCTGGGTATGTGCACTCAGACTGCTGCCCCACCACCCAGCCCCAGATAAGCTGCAGAAGATGAATGGATGGATGTTATGCGGGGCAATGCTAATGGCATGTTATAACTATATGGAATTCTGTTCCTTCGACTTGGTTGTGTTTTTTCATTACGTAGTGCCATGGGCTTAAGTCCTAATGAAAGCATCCATCATACAGAAGTAAACAGCATTTGCAAGAAAACTAATTTTACACATGAACTGAAGAAGTACTGCTTTGTGGTTTAGTGCAGCTTAGTTATCCACCAATATTTTACTGCAGGGTGTTGAACAATGTATATAGGTATCTGCACCCACGGACATCTTTATAAAAGTAACATTTTAATAGTGTAAATACAGTATGTGCAGGGCAGTGTGTGGCTCTGCGCACTAAGCCTGTATTTGCACTTTTCTACCAACAGAGAACCGATTCCATTCCAGTTCACAAACCTATTTTTGAAGAGTTCTGTGAATTTCCACCAAAATAAAAACAGGTTCCAAACCAAATAACTGGTTCGCATTGAGAACCAAGAAATTTTTGGATCCTAAATGGGAACTGTGATGACATCCTGAGTGGGTGTGTACTATTCTACCTACAGGCATGACACAGACATGGAGAGAGTGGTGGAAAATGTACTCAGTTTTCGTACTTAAGTAAAAGTACAGATACGACACCAAAATGTTACTCAAATAAAAGATTAGTGGAATGACATTGCATAATTTTTTAATTGGTGGAGAATGTCATGCTTTGAGACAATGTCATGTTGTGAAAAAGCGCTATACAAAAATAAATTTGTTTGTTGTTGTTTGTTGAATGAAAGATCGATCTACGTGCCAGATTTAATAATGGATTTTAAACATGTCAGGACTTTGAGATCTTTTATAAGTAATGATTAAGCCAACAAAATCCCTCCTCATCCACAACAGAACAGCTGATCATCCAATGCAATCTCCATTATTTCAGTGGTTCATTAGAACATGAGAAAGTTACAAACGAGAGGAGGCCATTTGACCCATCAAGCTTGCTTGGAGGGAATTAAACCTGATAAATTAAGTTGCCTCATTAGTTCTGGTATGCTAACTTTGAATATCAGCAGGCAACATCGGTAAGTTAACCAATGTACATCTCGACATTTTGTTTGTTCCATCTTCATGATGACAGCAATTAATGCTTAATAATAATAATAATAATAATACTGAGAGAAATATATTCTGGAGAGAGAACTGCATTCTTGATTCTCAGTGAAGAAAAAAAATCTTAATTCACTAAAATGAATCTAAATTCATTTCACTCCAAATTGTGCAGCCCTACACTCAAGCGCTCTGAATGATTTTTGCAAATAGTTTTTAAAATTATTATTATTAGGTGTGTAATGACCTCATGCAGAATGTATCAGAGTCATTGATGTTGGGCTCAAAAATGACAGAAGTGACAGTAAAAGTTGTGATAAAATTCTCAAGTGAAATACAAGTTTGAAAAAAAACCTACTTGATGAGATACAAATAATAAAAATACGGTCATGAGGACAGAGGTAAGGAGCATGCACTGATTACAGTGTGTTGCCACATGACAAACCACCTTAGTGCAGCCATATGGCAGGCGATACTTAAGCACCACACTAGTCTGAACGGACCACTGTGAGGTTTTTCCTGGTGGCTGGAGTGCCAATCCAGCCACCAAGTTATTCCCTGTAAGTTGGAGGACCTGCTTATAGGGCTGTATGTAGATTAACATCATACCCTGATTGAGGTAATTACAGGTTAAGGGCCTTTGCTCTAGGGCCCAATGGAGTAGAATTATTCTGGGCATTCACAGGATTTGAACCAGCAGCCTTCCAGTTACTAGCACAGATCGCTAGCCTCAGAGCCACCACTCCATCCCAGATAATGAGAATAAGAATGAGATACATAATAAAAGAGTAAGAAAAATAAGCAAGATAAAACAATAGAAGAGTAAAAGGAATATAACAGAAAAAGGAATAAGAGTCTACCCAAATGCTTGTCTAACAAGTAGAAGTAGATCTTCAGCTGCATTTTAAAAGAATCCAGAGTTGGCAAACCTAAGATGGGTTGGCAAGGGATTCCACGATTTAGGGGCAAACGCTAGATCACCGCAAGTTTTTAGATGAATGCGCGGGACAGAGAGAAGGTTTTGATTGTTGGACTTGAGGGTGCGTGCCAGTGAGTGGGAATGAAATAAATCTGTGAAATATGTAGGGGCCTTGCGATACAGTGCTCTGTGTGTAATTGAGAGGATTTAAAACTGAATTCTATTGGGCACAGGGAGCCAGTGAAGGGAACTAAGCAGAGGGATGTACTTGACCTTGTGAGTGGTCTTGCAGCAGCATTTTGAATTGACTGCAGACAAGAGAGGACAGACTTATTGAGGTGATAAAAGAGTGCATTGCAATAATCAATGTGAGATGAAAAAAAGTGTGTAAAAGCATCTCCTGTTCCATATAAGAAACCATAGATCTCAAGTTAGTAATATTATGCAGAAATAGGATCTCGGCGACTGTTTGACATGAGTGTCAAACGACAGGGACTCATCAAATATCACCCCTAAATTTTGCATGTTTGATCAGACAGCAGAAGAAAGAGGATCACTGTTTTGTTTAATCACATACCTCTGCATGGAAGCAAATGCAAACTGAGCAAGTCCCCTAACCTCCAGTTCCATATGTGCCATAAGTACCCGCCATTTGCTACACTTCCCCAGCTTGCTCTCATCTGTGTGTCTCGTGGAGTGCAAAGTGGGGTAAGTGAAAAGAGAATTTCCCTATAGGGGTCATTTTGCACACTAACATAAAGAATTTTATTCAAAGTTCTTATATCATTATGGAATGCCTTGAGAAACTGACCTATTTTTTTAGGATTCATCATTTATAACTTTTATTTTGTAGAAAGCCATTGCCATAAAGTTGAATGCATGCTAAAATATGAGGGCACTGCATGGTCCTTTGTTTTGATAGACACTTGTTATTTCAGCACTATTCACCAGGGTTCTTTCTCAGTTGATCATGAAGGCCAATAGGATGTGGCTGCAGGGACTACTTACCCCAACTAAGACTGTCCTCTGCAGCGTAGGTTTTAATATTCTAAGGAGGTCAGGGGGAGAAGAAAATACATACTCATTGGTGTATGTGCTCTCTCTGCTCATGTGAATTTTGTAGGATAATGACTGCTCTGAAGGGATTACTGTCCCCTGACTGACCCTTTTGTATAATTTCCCCTTAATAAATCTTGCCCCTCTAGGTGTATTTGTCTGTACCATTATTTTCTGTGCTCCCTTGCGCCCTACACACCTTATTTAAAATAGAATCGGTGCTGTTGGAAAAGTCAGCATTTTATTCCATAGACAGATGCTTCACCATCTAATCTGTACATATGCCACACTCACAAAGTTGTACAATTTCTGGAAGAACTGAATGGCTCCCCTGGAAGTGTAAAAGTTAATGTGGTTTTACCTGAATACTCTGTCCTTCTGATGTAGGTCTGAAAGTATAATTATTCATTTATTGCACATTCCATTTATATGTGAATTTGCAGAATCTTTCCCCATCAGTCAGGTGGTTACTTGTATTCTTTTGTATATGTTTTAATGGCCATGTTTGGAAACTAAAATTTGCATACATTTATCTTTTTCTTTTAATTTGCTATTTAGAGTACTCAGATTAGTTTTTAAGTTAAAGCCAATGCAAAGCCAGAAGTTGGAATTGATGTGTTCAAATACTACGAGATGTATGGTAATACCACCAAATATCGTCTTTAAAGAAAAATTATTTTATTGGAAAACATGCAAGAAGTTAACTATCTCACTGTTAAAAATCAACCACAGGCAATCACATTACCAAAAAATGTATTAAACGGCAAACATTCCAATAAACCAATGTATTTAGGGGGTGAAAGGATAAATAGTCATTATTACAAACTTCATTATCCTCTAAAGAGCACAGAACATTTTCACTACCCACATACAGAGCGCAAAAAAAAAGTACTGATGAGTGCGTGAGTCACTTTTAAAATGACAACTTTTTAAAAATTAAAACGCGCGGCATGGCATAGGCGGGAAAAAGTAACGATCCACTGGTGGCTCACAAAACAACAGGGATTTATTAGTGAACTGAACACTGGGGAAGGCACAACAAAAAGGACCACTGTGGTTCAAAGCAAATGGGAAAAACAAGAACTAACTACAAGAAATTCTAGGATAACGCCAATGGGGAGCAGAGCAACAGAGTACCAGACATACAGTAACTGACCACACACATTCTGATGCAAACTAACACACAACAGTATGAACATGAAGAATGACAGACTAGAGAAGAGAGGAAACAGGCACTTAAACACACACAGAAAACCAAGGAAAACGAGGGACAGGTGTAACTCATAATCAATTAACCAATCAAGAGAGATGCAGGAACAACAAGTAACAAGTGGAAGCAGTAACACTAAATGAACACAGAACTGAGGGACCCAAGTGGCTGGACCAGGCCAAGGGGACGCCCACGTAACACCTGGCTGCGGCAGATGGATGGCCATCTCTGGAGGGTAGGACTGGACCGTGTACATGCCTGGAGGATCGCCGGCCGGGATCCCGAGGAGTTTCACTGTGTAGTGGGTGCAGCAACACGCTGCATCAGCGCATGCTCCCCAACCTGACCTGACCTGACACACATGGAGCCATAGCAGAGACTCAAACTTTGATCCCAGAGGTGTGAGGCAACAGTGCTAACCACTGCATCACTGTGCCACCCATTGGTGAATAAACATGCATCTATAAGAAAGCAGTCCTGTTCTAATTTCAGGCAAATAGCCGGCTAATTGTATTGAACTTCATATTTAATAACTTGCCAATTTCTCGTCTACTATGCAGCATATTGTCATTCTGTCTGGTTTGGGCACATAACTCAACAGGTTTTACGTTCATGAGATGGCTGCAAGTGTTAAAAAATGTGAGCGTCACAGGTGAACTGTGAGACTTCATACTTTTGTTCAATCAATATCGTGTCCACTGGGTCAGGGATTAAAATAAGCCAGTGCAGTAACAAACCAATGACTGTAAATAAAGTTCGTTCTCTGAAGACATGTGTGTAGCACTAAATATGACAGATGTGATGCAGTACTGCTGCCTCACAGCAAAACAGTCCTGGGTTCGGTCCCGGGTCCTTTCTGTGTGGAGTTTGCATGCTGTTCGCGTGGGTTTTTGTGGGGGGGCTCCGGTTTCCTCCCACGGTCCAATAGCGTGCAGGATAGGTTGATTGGTGAGTCTCAATTGGCCCTGCAGTGTGTTGGTGACTGCCCAGGGTTGGTTCCCACCTGCGCCCATTGTTCACAGGATATTCTCCGGTCCCCCCCACAACCCCAGTTGGGATTGAGTGGTTTCAGAAAATGGATGGATGTATCCAGTATTGAGCATAATCAGTTTGATTTACGAAAAGGTGGATGACAGTGCCGATCATGTGTTTTTTTCCGCTCGGATGCAGGCCAAGAATGAGGTAAAACCAGAAAACAATGCAGGGTGGAATAGCCTGATTCATTCCACTGTGGGTGGGAACCAGGACCAAGAATGTTTAACATGGTCATTGAAAGGTGACAGACAGTGCTGATTACAGGGCTTGAGGAACTTGAGTTGGAATTTAAATCTCCCTGAAATTCACTTCCAAATCTGTTCCCCGTAGTATTTTTTTCCAATGCCAAATCCAGTTCCATTTCCTAATTTGGACTGGAATTGATGAATGCATTCCAGAATGGCCCCAACCCTGCAGTGTGAGGACCTTCTCATATCTGACTGTCTGTTGTTTTTTATGGTAACAGCTCTAGTGGTGGAAAGCTTCAACAATCTCCATGGTGAATTGGCTCCAGCAGCACTGTAACTCCTGCAAATCATACTGAGCTGGATATATAGTGCAACTTCAAACCATTACTCAGAACTTTTACTTTTCAGCAGGAGCTTAACTTCTGTCTGCAAGTGATTTTCTGTGACAAAGTTTGTAACATGACGATATATCCTGGGTCCAAGGGTCTCGGAGCACAGTCGACCTCATCAATGATGTCTTTGAGAGGTATGGTTGTCCTGTCATTGCATATTTCATGTTCTGCTTACTATGTTAGAAGATCTAGCCCAGATTGCAAATCAGTATGGTAAAAATGTAATATGGTTACAGAACTGAGGTCAAATGAACAAAGCTACCTTGTTAAAAAAAAAAAAGAACCAGACAATCCATGATCACTCAATCAGTTTAAACCATTTGGGTTTTGTTTTCTTCAGTCATCGCCACTGGAATGAAACTGCTGGTGTAAAACTGCGGGATCACAACAAGGGGTGCGGTTAACTGGAACTGGGTTGGAAATTGCATACACGCTAGTGCATTTCCATGCATACATACAGTACGTACTACATTATCGGTAGAGTAAGTAGGCTTCTAACGAAATTTATTACGTACTGTTGGATGGATAACTGATGGAGTTTAATACATGAAAGAGATGTGTGAATAAAAGTATATATAAATCTAACTGGGGAATAATCAAGGCTAGTCCCGTCTCATACCTGCACCATTCTCTTTTGTCCACTCCCAACCATAACCCGCTTCTGTGGGAGGGGCGTTTCTCTAGACGTCACTTCCTCGATCAACAGGATGCGTATTTTAGCAACAGGTTGAAGCTCATCAGCAGATCTCAAATCAGTTGTTTTTTTTTTTATTATTATTATTATTTTGGGGTCGTGGATATTTCTGCCACTGCCGCGTTCGCCTGGTCAGGATAAGGATTCTGTCACAGATATTTGGCCAGATTTTTCATAACGCTTAGCGATTCCTTAGTTCCATAATTATTTGTGTCCGTACTGCTGTGAGTACACATGGAGCCCCAGCAGAATACTGCCTGACATTTTCTCTTTGTGTCCGTATATTCCCCAGAGCTGTACAATCACATCGAAGTTCTTATCTTTTTCTATATCAATTCCGGTTATATTTCTGTATTTTCGTTCCCAAAATCCACATCGGATGATTTACAGCGAGGGTTGCCTGAGTGGATGCAGCTCCCATGGTTGTACGTTGGATTTTACCGACAAAAATCCAATATCAATATATATGTTTGGTCAAAAAAGCAGATAAATTGCTTTGCTGCACAGTAGATAAGTGCTGCTATGTAGCATGATTGCAATGAATTGCTTTTCAGTTCTTATGTTTGTCGTCTTCATTAAGTGAACTTGTACTTTAAATTCTAGGTAGACATAGTACAACCCAATGCGGAAGAAGAGCGGGCAGTTGCTATAGCAGTCGGTTTCTGATTTCTCTGCCGCATGTTGCAATATGTCACCCAATAATTTGGCTTTGTTAATTTGGATGTAATACAACGACAATGCTAGTAAAGAAGACTGGATTAAACTGAGAGGGGATCCTGCAACACAGCTCACGTAAGCTGTTCAGCTGCCCAGCAAGCTGGAATAAAGGTAGCGAGTTAGCTATTTGGGGAATAGCTATGGTGACTGTAATACTCTCATGCCATAAACCGCGTGTGTTTTTACTCACTTGTAACAATGTAGTAAATAAAAAATCTTATTCATTAGTCAAAATCCCAGTGAGTGTCGCTTTGTTTAAAATGGCCGATTTTTATCATTATCTTTTGTATGCACCTATCGGTAGCATGAAACAATTTAGCTGAATTTGTTAATGTGAGGAAATCTGATAGAAACGGTTAATGTAAGAAAAATGTACGGGTGTGGTTCCGCTGAACTTAATATAAAACGGGCAAATTAATAGAGGCGAAATTAAAAAATCGTTTAACGCAACGGTGTCTTAAAACTGTACAGATGGAGCATGGATTGATCTTTAGAGTACCATTCAAATATTAAAAACGTTAATATAACAGGATTTATACAGAAACATACAATTTTATAAGAGTAAAAAATGTTCATTAAAATGGGTTTTCTTTTTATGCTGTGCCTAATATTTTTATTTTTCTATGTTACTATCAGGTGCTGGAATTATGGACAAAAATGCATGCCTGACACTAAGTTCATTTGACTAAAGACTAAAGTATGTATTTATTGTTGGTGAGGAAAATACTACCTGCTCATTAGACTACTGTGAATACCAGTAATTTTTAGCTTCGGGTGGCAGGGAAATATGTCACGATAAAGATGGTTGATCTGGGGGTTACGTATGTGAAAGGTAATCGGCAGTTAGCTAAATGTATGTGAATGACTTTGGCCCACAATCGCTCTGTATCACCCAGGTGATGGTTCAGCCCCAGGGTCCCTTGGGCAGTGTGTTGCAGTGGGACATGGCTGGAAGAGAGGTGCTGGGATCCAGCAGCCAGGAGTCGCTTGAGACAGCCTCCCAGGGGTCTGCCGGAGTCCCTGAGCTAGCTGATAGTGAAGTTGTACAGAGACTTCTGGGAGACAATCAGAAGCTGAGAGGTGATCAGTTGAATTTCTGCTTTGACCACACTTGACTCAGTGGGACATTATGCATAGAAATCCAAAGCTGTATTGATCTATAGTCAGACACACCCCAGAGTCTTCTGCTAATGCTTTTTTTTTCTTTCTTTCTTTCTTTCTTTCTTTCTTTCTTTCAGATGCATTGAGGAGTAGTAACATAGCTCTGAGGGAGAGATGTGAGGAAATTAAGGAATGGCAACAGAAGCTGAAGGCAGAGAAGAGCTTCCTGGGCCATCGGTTCCAGGAGGCGAAGAACTTAGTGGAGAGGCTGGTCCGGGAAAACCAGGCGCTTCAGGATCAGCTCAGGCTTATGAGACAAAGGAAAGACGAGGAGCAGAGTGTTCCTCAAGGGGGGAAGCAGCTCCAAAACTGTCACGAGGTCAACAATGCATGCCAAAATCTCACATATGACTGTGTTATTTTTTGTGTCACATTCTCATTGAATATCCATGTGTGTTTCAGCCATCAGAGGAAGCAGAGGGAGAAGAGGAAAGGAAAGGGGAGAAGCAGACAGGTCCTCAGAGCTTGGTAAGAGCTTGGTGTTCCTTGGTATGTCTATGTCCCTGCCTCATTATGATGGGCTGTCTCGGGAAATCTAAACATTCATATCCTTTGTGTCAATCTGTGTGTACCAGTTTTGCACTAATCTCATCCTTTAATTCTGTAGTTAGCACAGTGTTTTGTATTTGTCACCAGCATCCTGTTGTGTGATTCTTGCCTTCTTTCCTGTCTTTAACTACTCTGTATGGGTATATAAGAACCACCCCTTATTATATAGCACAGATGTCCCTTCGTGTGATTAGTTTTGGTATGCAGCTTGCTTGTGTGTTTTTGTGTTTGTAATAGTCTTCTCACCCAGCCACTTTGTCACCATTAAGCCTGCTCATTCTTTTCATTTCTATGCCTCAGCCCATGGAAGGGGGGAACGAGGTCCTGAAGTTGCTGAGGAATCACAAGGAGAAACTTGAGGAGCGTATGCGAGAGCTGAAGTGCCGGAACGAGACACTACTGAAGGAGATAGAGGAGGGGCAAAATGAAATGAAGAATCTGCGTGCCACCAATGCTCAGCTGCAATCAAGACTTGCTCAGGTGAAGGTGGGTTTTTTGGATTCATGTTTTAGGTATAAACATTGCACAGCTGTGGTCACGACTCACCCTTGCATGCAGCCATCCCCCTGAACATCCTCACAGCTGCAGCCTCTGTCTTCATTCCTCACAGGGCTGTGGAGTTACACAGGAGGCCCTGGTCTGCTGTGATGCACAGGTGACCAGCTCTTACAGCCTGCCTGGACCCACAGTGTCTGTGACTCCAAGGTGGGGCTGAGTGTATCTGGTCATGCTGGATCTATAATATTTCTGCATTGTCTTGTTCACATATGCATTTTCTGGCTCTCCTCTGCAGTACCCAGCTGGTTCAACTCTCCAAACAGCTGCAGGCAACACAGATTAGGTACGGAAACCACACTACCTGCATGAATGCTTATGTTATGGAAAGCATGTTGGATTTATTTTAGTGTACTTGCTGGAGATATAGCAAGCCTTCCTTGAGCATTATTTTTATGGTGCAAAATGTTCTGTGGCCATTCAGTCGCAAGTAGCAGGAACATGAATAACAGAATGAGTCTGAATTATATACATCTGCATTTCTGTTGATTTTTTCTGTAGTGTCTTCATGTCTGGTCTTATTAATTGCACCAAAGGTATAAGGAGCTGCAGGAGAAACTGGATTGTCTTCAGAAGACAAGTTTTCAACAAGACAAAAATGAAATGCTCCTGAAACAGAGGGAAAATGAATGTGCACAGGTACGCTTACGTTTCTCACACATACAAACGGAAGAAATAGGCCTGCAGTAGGCATGGTTGGTAAAGCAGAGCTTTGTAAGCTGATGACTGATTTCCTAGCCTTCAGAAAGGGCTTGGTGCTCCTTTCAGCAAAGGTATTTAATCCAAATTTCTTCATTTAAACATCAAACTGTCTAGATGGATCACAAATTCACAGTGGGATAAAGCTGTGGGATGTACAGCCGAGTGAGTTTTACATACCCACAGCTAGGTCCCCGCTAGCCATTCAGCACAAAATACATGCAAAATATAAAATGCCAAAAAAACAAGACAAAAGCAATAATACAGCACTGTGCAAGTGGTGAAGAGGTGCAAGTCAGTGTGCAGAAATGCAAGAGAGGTGAAGAGGGAAGGGGAGATATGTGAGGAGAGAGGCGGAGAATGAGTGTGAATGTGTCCAGTAGTAGAGAACGTCTGAACGATGAGAGCCGGTTCAAGTGCTGAAGAGCCTTTTTTTTTTCTTCAGTTCCCAAACTACTCAAGCTATATACACTATATTGCCAAAAGTATTGGGACACCTGCCTTGACGCACATGAACTTTAATGACATCCCATTCTTAATATATTGGCTTTAATATGGAGTTGGCCCAACATTTGCAGCTATAACAGCTTCAACTCTTCTGGGAAGGTTTAGGAGTGTGTTTATGGGAATTTTTCTGGAATTCTTCCAGAAGGGCATTTGTGAGGTCAGGCACTGATGTTGGACAAGAAGGCCTGGCTCGCAGTCTCCGGTCTAATTCATCCCAAATGTGTTCTGTCGGGTTGAGGTTAGGGCTCTGTGCAGGCCAGTCAAGTTCCTCCACACCAGACTCGCTCATCCATGTCCTTAAGGACCTTGCTTTGTGCACTTGTGTGCAGTCATGTTGGAACAGGAAGGGGCCAAACCTCAAACTGTTCCCACAAAGTTGGGAGCATGAAATTGTCCAAAATGGCTTTGAATGCTGCAGCATTAAGAGTTCCTTTCACTGGAACTAAGGGGCCAAGCCCAACCCCTGAAACACAACCCCACACCATAATCCCCCCTCCACCAAACTTTACACTTGGCACAATGCGGTCAGGCATGTAACATTCTCCTGGCAACCGGCAAACCCAGAGTTGTCCATTGGATTGTTTGACAAAAGCGTGATTCGTTACTCCAGAGAACACGTCTCCAGTGCTCTAGACTCCAGTGGCAGCGTGCTTTACACCACTGCATCCGACGCTTTGCATTGCACTTGGTGATTTAAGGCCTGAATGCAGCTGCTCGGCCATGGAAAACTATTCCTTGAAGTTACCAGTTCTTGAGCTAACCTGAAGGCCACATGTATTTTGGAGCTCTAGCTATTGACTCTGCAGACAGTGTGTGCCTCAGCATGCGTTGTCCCCGCTCTGTGATTTTACGAGGCCTACCACTTCGTGGCCGAGTTGCTGTTGTTCCCAGTTGCTTCCACTTTGTTATAATACCACTAACAGTTGACCGTGGAATATTTTGTAGCAAGGAAATTTCTTGAAAGGATGTCACCTGTGCAATAAATACAATCAGGGTACCACGCTTGAATGCACTCGTGCTCTTCCTGAAAGTGGCCCATTTTTTCGCAAATATTTGTAGTAGCAGTCTGCATGCCTTGGTGCTTGATTTTATACACCTGTGGCTATGGAAGTGATTGGAACACCTGAATTCAATGATTTGGAGGCAAGTTGCTGCAATCAGTGTTAAACGGTACTACAACAGTGGTTGTCGACTTGAAGTTTCTGAATCAGAGTTTGAGTGCATAGTGTAAGCATTGCAAACTAAAAGCCACCTTTTCATAAGTAGGTCGGTAAACTTGGTCATCACCACCCCTCTGCCCCCCCAAGGGGCAGGCGTCGAATATCGGTATCGGGATTAAAACCTTGGTATTAGTTGGATCAAAAAGAAAGTCAGTGGTATTGGATTTGAGTCTAAATGTGTAGGGCAGGTAATGCGAAGCAGGTGATGGCGCTGCTTCTGTCGGCAAGATGATCAATGTTATGGCAGCAGGGCATACAGCAGGGTACACAGGAGAGACGTCACAGGCAGGAGGGCAGGCGGGCCGGAAGGGCATCACAGCTAGTGGGGGCATTGCAGGCAGCAGGACGTACAGGAGAGACGTCACAGGCAGGAAGGCGGGTAGGCCGGAAGGGCATTACAGCTAGTGGGGGCATCGCAGGCAGCAGGGCGTACAGGAGAGTTGTCGCGGGCGGACCGGAAGGGCATCACAGCTAGTGGGGGCGTCGCAGGCAGCCGGACGTACAGAAGAGACGTCACAGGCAGGAGGGCGGGCGGGCCAGAAAGGCATCACAGCTAATGGGGGCATCGCAGGCAGCAGGGCATACAGGAAAGATGTCACAGGCAGGAGGGCGGGCGGGCCGGAAGGGCGTCACAGCTAGTGGGGGCATCGCAGGCAGTAGGGCGTACAGGAGAGACGTCACAGGCAGGAGGGCGGACGGGCCGAAAGGGCGTCACAGCTAGTGGGGGCGTCGCAGGCAGGAGGGCGGGCAGGTCGGAAGGGCATCACACCTAGGAGGGCTAAATGGGATAAAAAGTGCATAAGCACAAGTAGGGGAGACTAGAGACAATGCAAACAGTTAGGTGAGTGCAATATGTAAGCTCCAGCAGATATGGCTACGGCAGCATAAGTAGGAGGGAGAGGCAGATGGGAACGCAGGCATGGGGAGTCCCTGAAATGTCAGCATTCCAGTTCCACGAGGGAGTGTGAAGCTACTGTGACAGCACTGACAGTTCAGTTCATCGAAAGCCAATGGTACCGATTCCCACCCAGCTCTACACCTCACACTATAGGTCTAACTGGGAGTGAGCAGTTAGCTAGAACTAGAACTAGAGTCCCTATAGGCTAGACTAAACAAGTGTTTGTGATTGGGCTGTCTGAGAAATACATTGTTGTCATTCCCAGGGGGTTGGTAGAGATTTTGGGCCCCATCAAGGCATATCATATTGGGCCCCCCAGTCCAGACCAATCAGACCAGACCAGTTATTTTCCAAATTTCCTAGGCCCCCTGTCACCAAGGGGCCCTTGGAATTGTCCTACTTTCCCCTGCCTTATGATGCCCCTGGTCGTTCCGACAGCATCTTTTCTAATTTTTAAATTGGTGCATAACAATAAACATGACTTAGGAATGACTGAATTGGACCATCCTTTGTTTGTGCACCACAGCTGGCAATGTGATGTTAGTGATGTTTCAGTCATAATTTTATTGTCTGCTGCAGCTGACCAAGGACTGTGAAATGCTGAAGGCCCAGGTGACCTCGCTGCTTGGAGAGCTACATGAGAAGCAGAGCTGCCTGGAGAAGAGCGAGGAAGAGAGAGCACGGCTGGAAGAGAAGTATGTCCGTCTTTCTGCCTGTGCTCCGGTGTCTATACATGGTATCAAAACTCTGTGCCCCTGTCATTTGTGCTCCAGGCTGAATCGGGTCCAGGAGGCCCTGCAAAATGTGGAGAGAGAGTCAAAGCAGATGAAGAGCCAGCACAGCGTGACAGTAGACACACTTCGGCTGCAGACACAGAACCTGGAGATGGCACTAAAGGCGGAGAGACAGGTTCTCACCGAGGACAAGTGAGTGGTCCTTAGCCCCCATGATGCCTAAATCTTTATAAGACAATTTTTTCTGCATTTGAAAGTAGTATTAATAGTAAGTAATAGTTTTGCTGGTTTTTCACATTGTAACTATTACAGTAGCTATTCATATGCACCATATCAGGGAACACCTTAGACTCAAACCCACGATTTTTCGTTAGCCATTCTAAGACCTGAAACACTTTAATACACATAACCCATGGTTCTTTAGGTTATTCTGTTGTCTCCTTAGCTATGCACTTCTAAATCATGAACTAAGAACACAAAGTGTTCTTCGTTCTGGATCTGCATGAGGATAAACATTAATATATTGATATTATTTATATTAAACACATGCTGTGGTTTTTAAATAGTTCAGATTCAGGTTATTTCATGTTACATTTCTGAATGTATGATGTCTTCCTATTACGTTTATCTTGCAGGAGAAAGCTGGCCCAGCTACAGCATGCCTACACTCAGCTGTACCAGGACTATGACTCCAAGCTTAAGAGCGAGAGCCAGGCCAAACAGAGGGTGTGTTTTGCTGGCCATCTATGCACTGTTGATTCCTAAGTCACACCCTTAAGCACAGTGTGCATGCTGGGATCTTCTACATGTGTCACTGGAGGTATTTCTGCTTGTGTGTCAGGATGGTGAGGTGGAAGACTTGGCCAGAAGGCTGGTGGAAGCAGAGCAGGCTCTGGCTTTGAAACAGGACCTCATTGACAAACTGAAAGAGGAGGTGGAGCAGCAGAAAGGGACACTGGAGACCGTACCTGTTCTCACTGCACAGGTACCATACCATACGCCACTCATGAGATTGTATGCACTGACCAGCAATGGAACAATTATTTTCAGAACATTATAGGTTCATGACAAACTTAAACAGAAGTTTAATATCATATGTTAGGCGTCACATTTTCTGTAGCAGTAATCTTCTCCAAACATCCACCTGATCTTCTAATCGCTCATCCTCGCCAGAGGTATGGGGTTTCTGAAGCCTCTACTTGCCAGCATTGGGCACAAGGCTAGGGTACATTCTTGATGGGATGTGTTATCCAAGCACAGTATTTGTAATCATCTTCATGAGTAGTAGAACCTGTGCTTACATGTTTGGTTTTGTAGTATGGCTATCAGGGTTAGCATTTAACAATCATTTAAGCTACCATTTCATATTACCAGGGATTAGTAAAGGGAAAGTAAACCAGAAGCGACTGAAAGGATCTGTTTATGTAAAAATGACAATATTGGAATGTGTTAAGAAGTTATATTGATGAAGATAATCCAAATTATACTGGGTGAGAAATGGTATTGAAAAATTAGAATATACTCATTGAGGGCTCATCAAATCCTCTTCAGTATGTTCACAATACAGAGCAAGGGTGCATCTTTGCATGGATTAACACACAAATGTGAACATTAATCCAGAGGTTGACAAAGTGGGGGTTGCAAGACATTGGCAGAGGAACGCGAGATGATTTCCGTAGTATTTTCACCAAGATTTACATTGTAACTGCAACTGGTCGATCGCGATAAATGTACCCCGATCAGCGGAATGCGAGGAGAAGTGGGGGTCGTGATTCTCTGGGGGTCATGGGGTGAAAAGATTGGGAACCCATATATTAGTTCTGTATTATTTTAGTATTTTTTTTTCTCTGTCTCTACCCTAGGCAGAGATTTACAAAGCAGATTTTCTGGCAGAGAGGGAAGCCAGGGAGAAGCTGCACCAACGTAAGGAAGAGCTTCAAGACAAGCTGAACCGCACTCTGGCTGAGATGGACAGGCTCCGGCTAGAAGGCACCTCACGGTAAGCGTTACCCCTCCCCGGTTTCAGTATTCAGAAGAGAATGATATGAGACACTTTCACCGTCCTCCAAAATCCAGTGATGCTGGTGCTGCCTTAAATGGCCCAACCCTATCATCTCTTTCAGTGCTAGGATGGAGGAGATGCAACAGAGGCACATAGAGGATTACCGGGCAGCCCATACTCTCCTCCCGCCCATGTCAGGTAATGACAGACACTATTCTAGCCTCCAAGTGATACATGCAAAAGAATTTAAGAAACATTTATTAAATAATGAAATAACACATATCAGTATAAATGTCTAAGGGAAAAGAAATCATGTCTGTCAGTTAACTGCAGTGTCAAGCCTAAGGTACAAACAGAAAATAAACCAAAATTTTTGGCTTTCTGGAAGTGAGGGGAGAGAACCAGAGGAAGAAACCCTGAGCCCAGCATGCCCATATAGCTGTGAGCTAATTAGCCCAGTAATCACCAGGAAGCACCCACACCTGTGCACTGACTCCACCTTGTGGAAAAAGCAAAAAAACAATATGGCGGGACAGGGTGGGTCATCATAAAATTATTGCCTTTTTTGTTTAAAGCAACTATCTAGATAGAACAGGAGTACAAAGTATGGTGTTCATTGGAGCCAATCTACATTCATTCTATGAACATTCCACATGTTCAACTTTTATTTCAAAACCAAATTGACATTTACACCTTCTCCATGCAGGGCAATAACTGAAAATCTCAGACTAGACCCTCAGATAGTGGCTTTGTTATTAGTGTGTGCCAGTTTTGGCCTGTAAGTAATACATTCAACTTTGTTGCCCACACAGGAGGATTCCCCGGGGCCACCATCCCCTTCAGCCCTGCCCAGCCCCCCTCCTTTCGAATGCAGAATCTCTCTGAAGAACTACCTGATTACCGCTGCCCAAAATGCCAGTACCAGGCACCAGATATGGATACCCTGCAGATCCATGTCACAGACTGTATTGACTGAGCTTGGAAAGAAGGACACAAAGCTATTTCAGCCAGGCAGGAAGAATTGATATTAAGCAGGGATGCACTTTGAATGGGATAACTGTCATATGCTTAAAATATGATGTAGTGTGATAGAATAGTACCTAGATATACAGTTTGACAATATAGTGAAAGAGAAGAAAAGTAAATGCTTCATGTGGAGATCACCATATGTTCTAATGTATTAATTCCAACTTATTATTGCCAGTTTGAAATGATAGAAACACTGACTTTGCTGTGAGCAGCATTGCACTACATTTGTTGGTGTTTAACTCGTCGTGTTTGTTTTCCAGTATGCATGTGCACTTTGTCTCAGAGCCTTGTGTGTATATAGGTTGTTCTTCAGAGGATGTGTACATTGATGTAACAGAAACAAATGTACTAAATAAAATATGGTATCCTGCAAAAAATGTCACTTTTGTGTTGTGTTGTGTTTCTTCTCCCTCCGGCAGTAGCCTGCTTTGAGAGGGTTTTTTTTCTGGTTTTTCCGCCTCCCTTGAGCAACTTCGCTTTATTTTAGTTAAACAAGGTTCAGTAGGAAGTTAGTCTCGGGCAGGTAATTGTTAATTTGGTTATTTTAAAAGTTTAATTTCCAAGGTTGTTATCTCGGACACTGTAGGATAATTTAAATAGTTCTGTCTTAACGCAAGTGTTAATATAGTGTTTTATTATACTTTATTGCACTTTATTGTTGTAACTATACGTTAATTAGATCAACTAAAAGTTTTAATTCACTATATTAATATACTGGGCTGGGAGTAAAGGACGGGGTCATAGTGAGTTAGTTAATTATGTGGCCAGCTCAGTGTTGTGTTTGCAAGATGTTTGCCCTCCTGGATGTTCGCGTCCAGTCGGACTTCATCTGCGAGTTATGTAAGTTAGTGGACTCATTCATGGTCAAGGTTCGTGACCTAGAGGAGCAACTGGCTCTCATCCAACACAACAATGAGTTGGAAGAGAGTTAATATGCCTGTTAGGGAGACGGTGTGTATGCCGGGGAGGGGGGAGAATGATGAACAGGTAGGTTGAGAGAGCTGGGTGAACGTAGGTCGTAGACGTAGAAAAGGGCGTACACAGTTCACAGAGGCGGCATCACCTAAAGTGATAGTGTCTAACCGCTTTCGGGTGCTTCCAGCTTTAGAGCCGGAAGTGACTGGGGAGGCAGGAGGGTCCTTGGGCGCTGATGAGCCCCCTCCCCCCAGGAAGAGGAAGGTTGTGGTAGTAGGGGATTCAATTATTAGAGGTGTAGATAGTTATGTGTGCACCCGTGATAGAGGGTCCCGTACGGTGTCTTTACATCACTATCAACTACTGTATGAATACCCCCATCAACTGCTCCATTCCCACCCGACATACAGTAATAACTTTCCCATTCATGCACAATACCTACAGTAATCCCATCTTATGCCATGCTTATGCAGTTTTGGGGGCACTGCCCATTCAGGCAGTACATGCTGTCTAAGCCTGTCAAATATGGAATCAAGTTCTGGACTGCCTGTGACACTGCTACATCTTATGCATGGAACATGCAAGTGTACACTGGGAAGCCTGTTGGAGGAGCCTCTGAAAGAAAACAAAGGATGCAGGTTGTCCTGGACATGACGCAGGGACTCCGTGGTCACAACATCACATGTGACAATGTTTTTTACTTTGCACAAGTTGGGACAGGAACTCTTGAAGACAAAGCTGACAATGGTAGGAACGATAAGAAAAAATAAGCCAGAGCTCCCACCTCAGCTGCTGAGTACAAAGAACGGGCCAGTCAGTTCTAAAGTAAGTTTCTGTTTACAGCCGACATCCCTGGTGTCTCACATCCCAAGAAAAGGCAAAAATGTGGTACTTATGAGCACGCTGCTTAGCGACCAGAAAATTTGTGGCGGGGAGCAGCATAAACCACAAATCATTCTGGATTACACTGCTACAAAAGGAGGAGTAGATAACCTGGATAAGTTAGTAAGTGGTTACAGCTGCAAAAGAAGAACCCTATGCTGGCCACTTGTAATATTTTTTAATATTTTGGACATCTCTGCTTATAACGCATTTGTCATTTGGGTGGTACTAAATCCAAACTGGAATAGAGGAAGACTGCAGAGAGGAAGACTGTTTCTTCAAGAGCTGGGCAAGGAACTCGTAAGACATCAAATCCAGAGGAGACAAAATATCCCAAGGACCCCTGCCTCTGCAGCCATTGTGGAGGATTCAGAAGGAGGGTGCTGGAGCCACAGGACCACCATCCCCTAAACCAGAAGTAAGTGTGAGTAAGTCTGAATTTATACATACACTGTACAGTATATGAGAGTGAGCCTGAATATGTACGTTGTGTGTGTATGTCAGGAATACAGACGCAGAGATGTTAGTAGACTTTTAGAACTAACTAGCATTTTCATCTTTCTAGGTTGCTACCAGTGGCTGCAAGAGGAAACATTGTGATGTTTGTGGACCCAAGAAGGACAGAAAGACCCAGTTCACATGCAACAAGTGCAAAAAATACATTTGCATGGAACACACGTTGAAAGTCTGCTTTTCATGTAGAGTATAAATGCTATAAATTTGTTCAACCAGGCTAAGTGTATCATTTCAATATATCCAATTCAATTTGTTCAGTTCAAGACAATAAATATCAATAACTCTGGAAAACTCTTGCCTCATTTATATTTGTTCAATATTAATGATATATTCCACTTATGTCTTTATTATTGATTTTTACACAAAAATCTAATTTTATTACAAGAATCAAACAGCACTTTCATTGAGAGATGTGATCTAGAGAGCTTAATAGTAAATACTAATCATATTTACTGACTATACTGTTTTTAAATGAGATGAAGTCAACATCTGTTAAGCAGTTTGACATTAAACATTATGTTTTTATTATTTTTAAAACCCAAAAACACTGTGGGTGTACCAGACCCATGGATACCAGCTGAGTAACAAAAGTACAAATACCACACAAGAAAGAACCAGAATTTTATTTAAATAAATGCAGTGCTTTTGGAACACAGGAAATTAGATGTTGTATTACTAGTGGTGTATAGCTGCAAATGTTCTTGTTTTTCTGTTATTTTTTTGGCCAGCCCATCATCTATACCCTGGCTGCTCTGCAGAGTATATCACAGCAGGAGCCAGTCCTGAGTATAGCGTAACATACGAGTATACCTTATTAGTGTTTGAACTAAATGAAGGTGCTTTGTGAATATTGCTGAATATATTGTGATTGTCCTTGTAACCATCCTAGCGAACTGAAATAAATTTGCTTTTTATATTTTACATTATTTTTGTAACTTCTGTTGCCTTTGGTGCTGAAAATTTCTTGGAAAATCTTGTAATTTCCCTGAAAAATTAAAAAGCTTCTGTTAATTTTCATGTCATGTTTTTCCGTTGTTTTCATTTTTCAACACATCTCTTAGGACGCCACTATCAACAAAGAATCTTAAGTTACCTGCAGCATACATTCATCAGTAGAACCAGTAGAATATAACACAGTTATTCACAGGACCAGAAGTTTATATTAAAAAAAAAAAAAAAAAAAAAAAAACAAAAAACAAAAA
>JAODLD010000044.1:3369393-3389898 GCA_026781065.1 Mormyrops boulengeri | reverse complement strand
CAGGGGGCCCAGAACATTACAAGACCCCTTGAATATGTAATTTTTTTAAATTATATAATGGGGGGCAAGGTGGCATTTTGTCAGGGGGGCATAAATTCTAGTCACACCCCTGACTGGAGCCTCTCCTGGGTGACCTGCCAGCCCATAGCAGGGCATGTGCCCAAGTTCACAGTCATTCCTTGGGAAATTTAGAGACTTCGTTTAGCCCTAACTTCAAGTGTTTGGATTGTGGGAGGCAACAAGAATATCTGCAGGAAACACACGCAACATGGGAGAAACTTGGAATACTAACCATGGATCCCTAACGCAACAATGTTACCTGCTGAACCAGCATGCTGCCTTTATATCTGCATCTAAATTTGAAAATAATTAAAAATTCGTGGTGACTTTGTTCACACAGTATCCTGAAGCTAAAACAAGTTACAAATGCTATGCATTAAAAAAAAAAGTGCTTATCGGTTAAGTATTTTCACTAATGCCAGCGTCATACACAATATGGACATCAATGACGTAGTTGGAACAGGCGCTTGTGCGACCACGGGAATCGGGGGTCGGTGGCGGGAGCGAGCACAAGGGCGTGCTGCAGCCGAGAGAGAGCAGTCTGTCAGCAGAACGTGTGTCGGGAACGAGCGAAGGAGCAGAGAAAACTCCGCTTGTCGGCGTTGTGAGCAAGGGCGACTTGAGCCGAGGACGTCTGTCTGTACATGACTGTCAGAGAGAGAGAGAGAGAGAGAGAGAGAGAGAGAGAGAGAAAGAGAGAGAAACGAAGACCGTCGAACATCGCAGGCTGTTGCTAGTTGATTTGGCAACTATAGCTAGCTACGAGACATCGTATGACCGAATCCTTCCACCTGAATGAACGCTGTACGTGTAACATCCGACGCGTTTTAAACATTTTAAAACCCACAGAACGTTAAGCTGTAATTTTACAAAGAGCAGGTGCGCGAGGATTCGGTTTTTTTTTTTCTTCTATTGAGCATCGACGTTTGAAAAGGGAAGGGGGTTCATCAAAAAGCCGAACAGAAATAAGAAAGACAACAATGAATTGTGTTTATACAAAGCGTATATTTTTATATGTGGGAGGTATTTAAACAGTTAAATAGAGATATACCGATCAGCAGTGTTGTACGGAGACGACAGAACACGAAGAAAATACAGCAATGGCTAATTACCCATCAAGCCAGTAGGATTGCCATTGTCGCTTTAAATAAACCAGAAAAGACAGTAGACAGACATACTGAACATAGGTAAGTAATGGTAACCCCGACGTCGTTTTCATGGCTGCGACGTTAGATTGTTATTTTATGTGAAATGAATTAAACCAAATCTAGGGCATATGGGCCACTAACTGCATTATGTATACTTGTAAATACTCCATGAATACGAAGATTAGACATATTCAGGATTATTTAACTGGTTAAATTACTAAGTACCAAAGCACTGCTAGAAAATTATCTGCTTGGTGGCACCGTTTTGACAAATGCGTGCTGTGGAATTTGTATTGAATATAGACCGCCGCTCTGTCAAAATAATTTTGTCGGGATTTTTTGTTTATGTGGTATGTAGACAGCTGTCGCTGTAGCTCGTGTTTTTGTGCACTGCCATTTCGGCGTTTGGCGCTGCTTCTAGCATTTTTAAACCTGTCGTGTATCTTGCAACTGTAATACGTTGCTACTGCATGACACCTTTGGTTAGCTGCAGAGCGCGAGCGAAGGATCATGTCTGTAACCTCATTAAAAACGAGGGATGCGATGTATTTATGTATGTAGTTCAACTTTGCGGATACGTATTTGAACATGGCCGGGTATGTAATGAGTGGCACGGATTCGGAAGTCTGTGTTGGAAATGTTAAAAAGAAATCGTGATAAATCACAATTTTCCTAGATCGACAGATGTGTGGTATCAGGACGGTGGCCACACTGCTGAGTGCTTAGCGGCCTCAGTGACGGAGAGTGACGCGCCACTTGAAAACATTGTAGTGCGGATACAAGGCAGCCAGTGATGGGACTCGGTAAAAAACGCCAGATATACATTTCAGTTACGATTTTCGTTTCTTTGTGTGTGTGTGTGAGAGAGAGTTAGTCATGTCTGACGTCCATTGGTTTTGTAACTGTATACGTCGGCTTTTGAAGTGATTTTAAAAGTGAAAAATATGAAATAGGCTGTGAAATGTCTTTCTCAATTTAACCTGCAGGTTTTAGTTGTGATTTTAAATTATGATCAAAACATGAATCTTTTTATTGTCAGTAATTTTGTTTTTTTAAATATTTTTGCTTTAGTAATATGTCATTTAGTTAACATGCAACTATAAGGCAAGATCTCCATAACTGTCCTCGGAGCTTCTGAATTTGAGTGTTTGAGACAGCAGTCATACTGCACTCTATGTCAGCAACAGGAAATGTAGCTTTTTTTATTGTTTGTTACATTTAAGGAAAGGTGAGTCATTTCGGTATAATGGAAATTACTTTGACTTCTTTTTTGTTGTAGTTAAATTACTTGGAGATGTCATTTTTCTACATGCTATTATGCTGTGCCACATACAGTGATGTAGCTGCGATGAAACTTTTCAATTACATGTCTTCCCGGAAGGCACAGTTCAGAAGGCAACCCCCATGATCAGCAATACAGCTGAATGTGCAGCTCACGTCAGCAACAATGCAGCCTCAACTGCAAATGGTACAGTCTCTGACAATCTGCTGAACAGATTCTATTGACTAAAGTTCCTAGAAACATGATATTTGTGTTAGTTTTAATAGAAATTAGGTTTCATTCTTGTAAGTGCCCTTCTTAAAAAGCTAGAATTGTACCTGATATAGCCAAACTTTGCTTCACTCCACCCATTAATTTTCATTTATATTGTTCTGATCATCATTGTCTGTAAAATAACTTATTATAATAACAATAACTGATAATCGCTTAGATGCTTGCAGTGTGTGTGCATGTGCCCTGTGATGGACTGATATCCCATTCAGGGTATACCCCTATCTTGTGCCCAGTGCTGCCTGGGATAGGCTTCAGGACTCACTGTAACCCTCACCAGAAGAAGTGTTTGGAAGATGGATGGATGGATGGATGGATGGATTATTATTATTTGTATGTTGCGTTGTTGTTTTCAAGGCTTATATTGAAGGTTTTCAGGACTGGGTTTCAACCAGAAACCAATTGGCTGCTGGTCCTGGCTCTTAATCACTGAGCTACCTGTTGTCGTATCAGACTAACTGTGCTCCTGATACAGCAGGAAGGAGAAAGTCATTGATTACCCTGCAGTTCATCTGTAATGGGAGATTGTAGAAATCAACTGATATGGTAGTGTGTGCAGAGTACTGTGTTATTGCATGAGGGAGAAATATAAAGATAAGAATCAAAATATACAATGTGATTGACAGCAGGTGGAAACACAAAATGTCTAAAATCTACTCCAATATAACTTTTGTGTTTGTATCCTTCACATTCTGACTGTGTAACCAAGCTGTGGAGAAAGTTAACATGTATTTCAGGAAGCTGCTTAATGTGAGATACTGCACACTAATGAAACAGAAACTGCAGTCGCAGCCACATTAGAGAAGGTTGTTAAAACAGGAGAGCTGTTTTTGGTGGGGTCGGCTCCCAAGGAGGCCAACTCAGCATTATAAGACCTAACAGAAGTTCTACTTTGGCATTCTTGAACTTCATAGGCTGTGATGCAGCACAGGTCAATGTGTAACTACAACCAATTGTACGTTCTGCACAATGGTTAAAGATACAGGACCAGATTAAGTACAAAATACAGGTATTTGGAGTGCAAGTACAGAAAAGTAGACTAAAGAGTCACGTTCACAATTTAGCTTTCACTCCAGCTTTGTACTGCAGTAAATGTGAGCTCAGAATTCAGATGAATGAATGAGCAATGTGTTTACTCATTGAATATTCAAAAAGGAGAGGCATGCATTTAGCCAAGAATCTGCGTCTTATTGTGTTACACTGTTTGTAGTGTGTAATTATTACCATTCATTTTATTCTTTGGTGTACATTTTTGTGAGACCGTGTTTTTTTTCTTCTTCAGTTTTTGTAGTTAGGGATGATTTGTTGCCATTACACAGATGAGCTAAAACATTGACTCCCTTCCCTCCCCGTACATGAATAACTTCTACTATCTTGTGAAAATAACAAATAGATGGTAAGCTGACATTTGGTAACATATGATCCTTTGCTCATGATAAATATCTGAGTGACTTTGCTAAGGGTCAGATCATTACAGCCAAACTGGATCAGAGCAGCTCTGAATCAGCATGGCTTGTCAGGTATTTATGGTTAGCTGTGGTTAGTACCTATAGATGGTGGTTCAAAGAGGGAAAGATATGCCAATAAGGTGTTGGGCAGCCATGACTCATTGATGTGAGATTTGAACAAAGACTGTCTTGTCTGTTGCAAACCAACAGAAAGGCTACTGTGTCACAAATTGCACATAATTTTAAAATGGTTATGGGTGTAATGTGCATTGAGCCCTGTTATGTATGGGGCTATTTACCAGCGGACTGGACTAACTTAAATCCCAGATACACAATGTATAACTGACCATCCACATGCAACTGAAAATGGGAATCATCACACCATACGATCCTCTGTCATTATCCAAGGTCCAGTTCCAATGCTTGTGTGCCCTTTGCAGGTGCTTTCAACAGAGAACAGGGGTTAGCATGAGCACTGACTGTTTTGGATAGTATACCAGTCATGTATCACCTTTACATCTGATGGACAAACATATTGCTGTGCACCTGTTAAGAAGGCTTGGGTTAAGGCCTGGATGCTCATTTTTATCTTAATTCTTGGGCACTCCATAGCTGCCCAGCCCCAGTGTGTTTCTGTGCATGTCAGTGCTATACTGTGTATACCCTGTTTACCTTGGTATATGCTGTCAGCCATTTTTGGACAAGAACGCTGGACCAGGGTATGCTGTCAGTTGAAAATTGTGCAAAGAAAGCTATGTCCATACTAAAGCAACTTACTCATTTGTAGCTGCTTTGCAAAAACACAACTTGCATGGAAAGCTGGTGGTCAGTTTTAGGGTCTTTCTGTGGTAGCATAAAGTTTCTGAGTCGGCTCATTCGTACTACACATTCAGTATTTACACCAATTACATCAGCCATTACATTACAACTTGCGACAGTTGAACTGAATAACATTGATTATCTTATTTAATGGCACTTGTCAAGGGTGCTGTTATATTTTAAGCAAGAGAACTGAGTTCTTGAAGCTGATGTGTTGGAAGCAGGAAAATGGGCAAGCGTAAGGATTTCAGTGATTTTTGACAAGGGCCAAATTGTGATGGCTAGATGACTGGGTCAGAGCATCTCCAAAATGGCAGGTCTTGTGGGGTATTCCAGGTACGCAGTGGTTAGTACCTAATAAAAGTGGTCCAAGGAAGGTCAACCGGTGAACCAGCAACAGAGCACCAAAGGCTGACTGATGCAGGTGGGGAGTGAAGACTAGCTTGTCTTGTCTAATCTCACAGGAGAGCTACTGTAGCACAAATTGCTGAAACAGTTAATGCTGGCTATGAGCGAAAGGTGTCAGAACACACAGTGCATTGCAGCTTGCTGTGTATGGGGCTGTGTAGCCGCAGACCAGTCAGAGTGCCCATGCTGATCCCTCACCGGGGGATTCACCGCCGAAAGCACCTACAATGAGCACATGAGTGTCGGACCTGGACCATGGAACAATGGAAGAAGGTGGCCTGGTCTGATGAGTCACGGTTTCTGTTACATCATGTGGATAGCTGGGTACATGTGTGTTATTTACTTGGGGAAGACATAGCACCAGGGTGCACTATGGGAAGAAGACAAGCTGGTGAAGGCAGTTTGATGCTCTGGGTAAAGCCTAATTCATACTTTGTTTTCCACGTGTGCTTTCGTGCGCTTCTGGTCTGGGGACGATTGTCCGCGTGGCAGCTTGTGTTTATACTTTGGAGGCGGATGGTTGTGGTTGGCTCATATGTATTGCAATGATATTCCTCCAGACCAGCAGAGGGCAGATATAGTCTTCTAGATCTAATGAAGCTTACACAAAAGCAGGATGAGATGCGCTTTATAACCGCAAGTTTCAAGTCTTTTCTGGGTTTTAAAACAATAAACATAACTTTCTTTTGTTAAAATTACTTAACTGATGTTGGCCTTGTCTTACAAACAATTTGGACACTTAATATGTTTTGCCCGATCACGTTTCTTATTGAAAGTACTATTCAATTCTTGTGATAAAACATGATTTTTGGGTAGAAATCAATAATAATCAAGACATAGGTAGAATACACAGAGCCCCTAAGAGGTCATGGTGGGAAAATATTTTTTGAAATAGTTTTGCGTTCCCCTCGCAATAGTTTTGCGATCCCACTACATTTGCCTACTTGCTATTCGCTGCAACGTGACGGCAAGGGTAAACCTAAATAATGTTTGTGTGTGCACTTCGCGTTCAGTAGCCCAGCTGTCTTGTTTACAGTTACAGGTGGTGAATTGGCACAGTACCATTACTAATAAATACAAATAAAAATGCATATATGAAAGTTACATGGTGTGCGTTGTCCCCCAAAGTTTAATGCGTAAAGCAAACTTAACTGCACGTGTGTGTATCGTTTAGATTTATACTTATTAGTTGATTAATTCTATGTTTTGTACTTTTAAATGGACTCAGTACAGTTATTATTAGTAACGGAAAACTATTGCAAGGGATCACAAAAGAATTGTAAGGGAACTATTAAAAAAATATTTTCTCACCCTGACCTCTTAGGGGCTTTGTAGTAATATATCATTAATCTTGAACAAATAAAAATGAGAAGAGGTTCCCAGAGCTATTGATGTATTTTATTTTGAGCTGAACATATTGAAAGGACAAAGTTTACATGCATGCCACCTATACTGGATATACCTTGTCAATTACAGTGCCTGGCCAAAAAAGTTACTGCTTGAATTTAAATCCGCAGGTACTTAAAAGTCAATGATAGCATCTTTATTAAAGCTTAGCAACGTTATGCAGCGATAAGGTTAGGTCAGCTGAATACCTGAATCTACTGAATGGCCAGGTTATCCCATGAATGGATTTTTTGCTACCTAAAAGCATGAACATATTCCGGGATGATAATGCCAAGATTCACAGGGATCGAATTGTGAAAGAGTGGTTTAGGGAGCGCAAGGAATCATTTTCACACGTGGGGCAGCAGAGAGTTTTGACCTTAACCCCATTGAAAGTCTTTGAGATGTGCTGAAGAAGACTTTACTGAGTGTTTCAACTCACCTATCATCAATACAAGATCTCGACGAGAAATTAATGCAAATCTGGATGAAAAAAATGTTGAGATGCTGCATAAGCACATGGAAACATTGCATTAATAAATGTGCACTACAATCAAAGTTAAAGGCGATCCAACAAAATATTAAACTGCAACTTTTTTTTGGCCAGGCAATGTATCTTGCACATGCGCAGTTGACGTGTAAGGTTTCCATTAGGCATAAAAATCTGGGCTACACATGCACCAACTGCAGCCATCCCCAGCCAATCCTTGATGACGAATTTAACGTCACGTCCCCTGAAATCGCATGCAGAAAAGTGAAGTATGAATTGGTCTTAAAGTTCTGCTGGAAAACCTTAGGTCCTGGCATTCATGTGGATGTTATGTTGACACATACCATCTACCTAAACATTGTTGTAGACAAAGTACACCCCTTCAAGGCAATGGTATTCCCTATTCGCAGTGGCCTCTTTCAGCAGGATAATGTGCCCTGCCACACTGCAAAAATGGTTCAGGAATGGTTTGAATAACATGAAACAGAGTTCAAGGTGTTGACTTGGCCTACAAATTTCACAGATTTCAATCCGATCAAGCATCTGTCAGATATCATGGACAAGCAAGTCTGATCCATAGAGGCCACACCTTACAACTTATAGTACTTAAAAGATCTGCTGTTAATGTCTTGATTCCAGATACCACTGGTGTCAGAACTGTTACAGCGGCATGAGGGGGACCTACACAATATTAAGCAAGTGGTTTTAATGTTATGGCCAATCAAAAAATCCCTCCTTTAATTCTAGAAGAGATGAATACAGGTTACTGAGGGAAAAATGTTTGGATTTTTTAATAAGCTTTGTAATAAAATTAACTGCCTTATTTGTTGACCCAAAAAGATGCGTAAGTTTCACATACAACCACACAGTACCCTGTTGCCTGAAGCAAACGATGTGACAGGACCGTTCCCCTTCAAACCAGCACCCTCATAGGAGAAGAATGTTTTACTGTCAACTTTGTGGCTGTAACAATGATAATTGTATAAAAAAAAAACTGGAGACATTGCCAGAATCAATAATTTCTTGCTAATACTATTTCTGTACAAAATTAATTTTGAGCAATGGGTTAATTAAATAATAAGCCTTTCATAAAAAGTTCATTAAATAAATAAATTTATCCCATATTTAGGCTCACTGATGCAACAATGTCTTATAGTGCTTTAGCTATTTTCTTTGAATCAGCTGAGATCTCTGATTACAAGAATCACAGTGTCCCCGGTTGCAGGACGTTTGAAATGCTGATGTCGGCATGCGCTAAGAGGACAGTGCAGCTCAGCTAAACCTAACCGGTCCTGCCACAGAATACTTAATGGCCACACTTGAATTTCTCCTCATTGTTCTTGATCTCTCCTTTATCTCGTCTGTCTCTGCTTCCTGGCATCCCCTCACCCCTTTTGCCCTTAGCTCATGTTGGAGTTGTTTTTGTTCAGGCAGAAATTTACCCATGGTCGCTGCTTTCACAGAGGCAGAAGACTGACACATTTTATTAAGTCCACACCCCCAGTCGTATTCTTTTTGTTGTCTCATATTTCACTCTCTTTCTTGCTGTGATACATACACTTTTTAAAATAAACTGACTGGGTGTCAGATATGCATGGACATTGTCAGATAGGTTGTATTATATAAAAAAGATTTATGTCTGATGTTTAAGAATAACCAGTGCATTGTGGGCTTTGCTTAAATATCATTAAGCCTTAAGTTTTTCTCCACAAACATATATCACTTTATTGCTGACTGTGATGTCTCTGAAGTTGAGTCTGAAACAACTTCACACTTTTTCCTCATCATTCATTTCCTCCTGTGTAGTTATTTGGGATGTCATTAATGCAACAAGAATGATGCTCACAGGAGTCTGCATTGTTAAATGATGAGGATGTGTGTGAGAAGTTAGCATTATATACTGGTTCCATCTGCTCTACCAGTTTGTTGGAGCCTCCTAGCACTGCAGAAGTTGCTAAATGAGGGCAAGTTTTGAGAAATACTTGCTTTCCTTTTACTGTCTACTGTCGTCTTCTGCTCATCTGATTGATTTGCGGTTCGGTATTTCTGAGCATTCTGAAACTACAGCGATTTGTTGTCATAGTTCTACCTTTTATTTTTAGGGAAGTGAAAGCAGTGTGGTTGACTCTTGGTTAAACATAACAGTAACAACAGTCAGATGTGACCAACTAAACTTAAGAAAGTACTACATTTAAAAAGTTGATGGAACATGGAGAATGAAATACAGTAATACATGTAAGATTTTTCTCCTCTGAACCTTGGTAAAAAGCCAACTCAGTCTTCCTCTTATTTCATTGTCAGCGTTCTTTTAATAAGTGGCATGGTTACTGGCATTGTGCAGGTTTGTGGTTTGTGTTGTACAAAGAGCAGAAGTCCTGACTTCCACAGGAATGCAGCTGAACTGGAAGTTTTCCCCAGCTGTCACGCACTTGCCTCCTCCTGCCTCTTCTCATATCTTGTGCCCTCGTCTTGTCCGAGAAAAGGAACTGTAGTAATTTCTACAACAGTTCATTTCTTAACAATGAATCATAAAATTGTAGTGGGCAACCTAGATTTAGTTTGCAAGGCCAGAACAAATGTCTCCAGAGCAGCACTTTTGTTATATTATCTGAGAAGCTCAGCAGTTTTGTCACTTGTCACTGTAATTAGCATATAAAACTTGGTCAGTTGGTCAGATCTCTTCTCCCCCTCCCGGTCATTGTTTTTTTTTTTTTTTTTTTTTCCTTTTAGCCCTCCTCATGTCTGGAAAACAATTGTCTGCACATTGCTGACTGTGATGTAGTCATGACAACTCCACGTGAGTGTGGGAGTTGTGAGAGGACCTTTTGTCAGGGTATAAAAGTGGCCTGTGTTCTCCAGCTCTACTCGCAGATGCAATGCAAGAGTTAACTTGCCCACTGAATTGCTCCTAATTGTATTCCCTCGCCTTCAGGAAATACATATGGTTTTATCACCCATTTGCCACCCCCTCAGACACATTGGTCTGCGAGCCGAAAACTCGAAAACTGTTTGATGGATCTTTCTCAAACTTGGGTCGAGCATTATGTAGGTGAGGAAGTAAAAGTAAAAAAAAAGTTGGGACAGATCTCACCAATATTGAAGCAGTAGTGCATAGTGATTGCAAAAAGGGGGAGCTTTAACACTTGATCTCATTAAGACGATAACTTTGCAGAGGTATTGTACAGGTGCCAATCTAGAAATGTTTAGATATTCAACCAGATTGCCCCAAAACTGAAGTAATGTCATTTAGTGGCAGCAAAGGAAAGGCCAATAGCAGATGACATTTTGCATTGTGAATGTGCTAAATGAAAAAGTATTTGATAGCTTTTATTACTCCTTCACAAATACATTATGTGGATGAATAACTACACTTGGTTACATTTGCAGACAAATTATCACAAAAATGAATCAGCAGCGCAGCGTGACAGTAAAGGAAGGAAACGGCACCTATAGAGAACACTTGGTCCTGTGAACACAGTAACTAAAAGTTTTTAAGGATCTTTTTCAAACTTCGCAAGCACATTGTAGGGGTGAAAAACTGGAAGTGATCAAATTTTGAGACCAGCCAAAACTGAAGCAGTGCCATATTGTGAAAGCAAAACAAAGGGTGGTTTCAGAAATTTGATCCCATTAGCATGATAACTCAAAAAGTATTTGAAAGATATTTTTCAGCCTTTGCAGACATGTTATAAGGGTGAAGATCTGGATCTGATCAAGGCCACACCAAAACGGAAGCAATAATACTTAGTAATGTCAAAAAGAAGGATGAGTTGATTAGAGGCATATCCTTGTGAACAGGATCACTCTATTTGTCATCATTACTGTATTTACTCTATTTGATCTTTGATGGATCCTATTACCATTTCACAAAAACACTATATATGGATAAAAATCTACATTTGAAAATCTTACCTCTGCTAGACTCAAAATTAGCCCAAAATTACAACTGCACCACAGAGGGTAGCAAAAATAGAAATTCAAGATACAAGGCAGCCAAGACTGAAAATGGAGCTTGCAGCAGCCATCTTTTGAACACAGCCATCTGCCATCTAAACGTATTGCATGGATTTTTTGCAGACTTTCCAGGAACTTTGTGATAGTCAGAGATTGTGGGGAAACTGTGGGGTTCAAGGAAATTTTCTGAAAATGATATAATAACTATATCATTACTGGCCTCCCCATTAAGCAAATTTTATCCATAGCAGTCCAGTAGCTGGTTAGCGAAATGTATTGTGGGGAACTCGGTGAAATTTATCGTGGGGGACTTTTTAATTGTGTCACTTAGGTGTAGTTAAAATGTATTGCATCACATGAAAGAACAGGCTCAGATCTGATGAACCTGATCACATTAAGACAAGTTGCCCAGATAAATAGCCTGACCTTGCACTTGGACCCCATATAATTATTGTAGAATATTCAGAAAATCTTTCAGTTGCATATATATCTGTGTGCATTTATGTATGTTTGAAAAGGAGAATGATTAACTGCTTTTAACCATTCAGAACGTGAGTTCAGCCGTCAGCCAATTAACTTTTTCACCAGTATTCACCAGTATTGTTTTTGTTGATTGTAGCTAATCCTGTGTATATAAGGTAAATAAGAACATTCCTTTTTTTGTGCAAAAGCAACATGTCGGTGTAGTCGTGCATTTATGCATTTTGAGAAACATGAGGATTGCACCCATTCCGTATTGTGCGCGATTGCCCGTTCTTGAAAAATAAAATGCTGTGTTTGGTTTTGAACCAATATGGGACGCGATTTGCCTTGTAGTTTCATGCCACGTGATTCCCTTCACCCCCCCCCTCCCCCAAATACATTTTTTATTTTGTACTTTGGAAGGTAGGGGGTGGCCTCTCTTATTTCTTAAAATCAAAAGTGGCAACCTTAAGGTTGGTTTTTACTTCACGCGAAAGCCGGCATGCCGTGGCGGGCTCGACACTGTGTCCCTGAATATAATTTCTTCTAGTGCCAATATGCCAGGCAACTGTGTACTTTAACGCCAAGCCTGGGGTGGTGCTGTAGAGCACAGCTTCTTTTAAAGTCATGTAAAGAGAACTCACTTCTCTTTGGATTCACATTGCCCATTACCATCCAAAAGCTCTCTGTCTACTTTGTGGCGCACTTTAGGTTTTACAGTATGTGGTGGCAGACCATTTCACATTCACATTTTCGTAGTTTTGGCCACTGAATTGATCATTGTAGTCATATCATTCTCGACAAAACACCAAGTTTGAGTGAATGACCCATATTTTAATATTTGTTTTATTGTTTAAGTTAAACTTGTATTCATTTACAACAAAAAAAAACTACTTGCAAGCAATTGCATCCTGGATTTTAATGTACGTATAATTGCATGTACTGAACAGATGGGTCAAAACACTATTTAATTCCAAGCGTGTGATCAATCTAAAACCTTAAACTTGTATTGCAAATGGCTCTAAAAACAGAAGCATGAGAACTACTGAAAGTATAGTTTAACATGAAAGATCTTAGGGTTTTATGGTATAAGCATTCATAAAATAATATAAAATTTGGCAAATTACAATATTTTTATCCTATGCACGCCTTTGTGAGGTATTTTTTTTTTTAAACAAAGTGAACCAAGTAAAACAAATGTCAAGTACTTCCCATTACCCTTTCTGGATACTCTTTAAGTAATGATTTGTTTATGTTTGGTTTGGAAACTAATGAGACTACACCAAAAACAACTAAACTAAATTTGAAATGAAAATAAACAACAATATAAAAACTAAATTTAAAAAATCAAAACGATAATATTACTGACACAGAAACATACATGGGGTTTTGTTGTATAAATGTATTTTATTTTAGTTTGTAGCCATCTGGGCTTTGTAATCCTTTAGCGAGGAATCGTATAAATGCTGGTATTTCCAGACTTTCTCAGTCAACCATTCTTCTAATCCACTTCTCACTTTTGTTATCGTTCTGGTCATATAGGGCAGGGGTAGGCAACCCTGATCCTGGAGTACCAGTATCCATCAAGTTTTCCGTCCTACTTGGTCTCTGATGAACCATACCTGATCTCAGACAGATAGTAATTCATCAGGTAGGACGAAAAACCTGGACTCTACGATCAGGGTTGCCTATTGCTTTCTTACTTCCTGCTACATTTCCTCTGGCCAATGAACGATCGAAATTCGCTTGCATCACTGAGCACAGCCTTCGCAGTGCCTCTGCATTGTAATAATTTTCAAGTGTTGTGGGGCCATAATGACAATTATGTCACAGTTGTCATGCATGCTCTCGTGCTGCTGTGTCTGCGTCAAGTAAAAATCAGCCTTTAGTGAGGACTGATAATTTGATTGAAGGCATGTGTCTCCAGCTAGCCAAACACAATGAATCAATGAGGAAAATCCATAAGATTCTAAAAAGTCTGATTAATGTGACTTTATTCTTAGGTCGTCAGGTGCTGGCATTTGGGGGACATGAACTCTAACACCAAAGAAAACAACAATAGATATGCTTTCCCAGGACACTGATGTTCTGGTTTTGTTGTGTGGTTGTGTTACAATATAATTTATAAATAGTAAAGCAAAACAGTAATGTAAAGTAACCTACTCATTATAATAAAAGGCTAATCCAATAAAAAAAAATACTACTTAAATATGCAAATGTAACTAAATGACCACAGAGCATACTCTTTGTCTATAATAAAAAGTACCAGAGAATGTTATATGATTGTTATACAATTCTTATATAATTTATTGAATTATTCACATGCAGTTTAGCATGTAACATTTACTTTTAAAAACATAATAATGAAAAAACATTCATTAATCCCTGTGGGGAAATTGTCTTTACACCTCCCTCAACTTGCTCTTTGCAGAGTAAGTTGTCTGCAAAGGGCTGCCACCTGTAGTGGCACCCAGGGGTTAAGGGCCTTGCTTAAGGACCCGCAGACATGCTGAGGTTGGGTTTGAACTGGCGACCTTGTGATTACAGGTGCACAGGCTTAGCCCACTGAGCCACACGTTGCCCCGAATATTATGTCATATGTTCAGCTTTCTGAATGCTACAATATTGCATTTATTCATGTAAAGGAGCATGACTTAATACAGCCCTCCAGAGTACGTGGGGAAAAATGTAATTAAAAGCCCTTAAGTCAGTGGCAAAATGTGCATGAGGAGAAACACCAAAATAGGAGCATGATGCATATAAAGTGTGAATTAACTGCACTTAAACCCCAGACTTAAGTCGATGAGAGGATTTGCTTAAGTGGAAAAAGTACACAGCTATATGTTTTTGTTTTTTTTTTAACTTAAGCACGTGGAAGAATGAAACGCTAAATGAATAGGTGTAGTTTCAAAGTTACAAGTCACAACTTGAATTCAGGTAAATATGCATTTGTTGGTTATGTTCAGGTAAACACACATTTATTGGCACATTTCCAGTTGATCCATCCAGCACTTCTATGAATTGTACAGGTTGATGAGTGTGGGAGGAGTAGGGCGGAGACGATTATTCGACATAATCGACGATGTCGATTATAAAAATGCCTCAACGTGGAATTTTAGGGTCGACGCGTTGTGTAAAACTACGTAAATGTTTTGTAACTGCAATGCACTAAGTGATAAGCTTAACATATTGTAAGGGAAAGTACTTCATCCACTCGGGAGCATGTTAACGCTGTCCTTTTAAGAATCGCACAATAAAACAGTCTGCGAATAACTGAACTTTACTGTTCACCTGATGATCTCTTCGCACACTCTAGAGCTACAATATTTTATTTATTGGACTTGCGGCATGGTTCATTTACAATACAAAGTTATTCCGCTAATAAGCTGGCTAGTTGTTTCATTGCTGGCACGGCAAAACTATATCAATTATATTGAGTTCAGATATAGTTTTGTCTAATATCGCCGGTGCCAGCAGTGCCGCAGTATATTGTAAGATCAATATAGTTTTGTCTAATATCGCCAGTGCCAGCAGTGCCGCACTATTTTGTAAGGCATGCACTGGCCAATCATGTAGCACTTCTCTCATAAATATTAATGAGACATCTCCTACCACCCTGCAAAAAGGAAATCTGCTGCCCCCACCCCGCGCACGAAGCAACATGGCTGCGTCTACCAGCAGAGCTCCAGAGCCTCATGGAGAAACACGCGGCAAAAAAGGCTCTCACTCTGTCTTCCAAAGTTTGATAATACTTCAGTCATGACACCTTTTCTGCACCTCTGCTGTAGCTGACGTTAATGACGCTGTTTCAGCCGTTTTGTATTTTCTGTTTACTTATTCTGTCATGGAAGAGTGACACAAATTATCGTTTATGACTACTCTTACACACTGTAGCCTAAATCATTCCTTGCTCACTGAAGTAAGCTTAACTATAAGCTTCCTTTGCTAGTGTTTGTTAAAAACATGTTTGTTGTGAAATCATTCCATGTTTTAGCATCTATTTCAACATTAAAGTCAAATTGGTGTACTGAAATAATTAAGTAAAAACTATTGCAGTGATTACTAACGTCAGTAACTTATAAATCCTATCGAATCTCTTAAGATTTGCCTTTTTTGTTAATAATGCTCTAATGTTTAAGAAATGTTTTAATAGATTGAAATGTTAATGAGTATTTCAGATTGTATGTGGGGGAGAGGTGAATTGTTGTATTAAATGACTAACTTGAAAATAATTGCTTATCAATAAATTTATCATCAGATCAATCGAAAAAATTAGATTGCACTAGATTAATCGTTTGGGATAGCACTAGTGAGGAGTATGGATTAGATGGGCAAGGCCGGTGATCGGGCCTTCTGGGGAATACAATGCTGTGATTATGTCACCTTATACCATGGGTAAATACTGTTTTTTTTTTTTTTTTTGTTTTGTTCCAGAGATGTCATATAGGTGTTGATTATTTTTGTGTACAGGTATTTCCGGAAGCCTAATAACTGTTATATATTATTGCGTTATATATACTATACTATATACTATATATACTCATAAATAAGCAGTCATTCTGATCAGTAAAATTTTCCTTGGCTTTCAAACGCCGTATCTGATGATGGTTTCTATGGTAGCTTAATGGACTTAATGGCCACAATGGACTGTAGACCTTGATATGATTTATCCCTTACATATATTATCATACAGTTTGTTGTTTCTCATTCAAAGTATGCGTGAAATTTTTATCTAAATTGTGCAGTGAAAGATGTATATTTTATATTTGTCTGAACAAACAGCTATTCATATGATTTTTTTTTTTTTTAGGGTTTAAATGAAGATAGTCCCTCTACCTTGTGAAGAATTTTAGAAGAGAAGTCTGACCTTGCAACTCTTGGTACTTGCTAACTTGTTTTTTGTATATACTATTTTAGAAAACATTTCTTTGTAAAATCATGTCACTGCATTAGACAAGGACAAGATGGGTCCTCTGGCAATGGATAGGAGAAAAAGGATGGATAACTAGAAAGACAGACAGCAGTCACTGCTGCTGTGCTTCCTCCCCTGTTACCACAGTGAAATAGCAGGTGTGACCATATAAGGCTGTTTGCCGGCTCTTTAAGGAAAGCTGCTGAACAGCTGAAGGGGGAAAACTGACAAAAAAAGGTGCCCTGGGAACAAAGAGAGAAACAGAAACGGAGAGAGACAGAGAGCAAGAGGAAAGGAGGATAGGGAGGAGAGGTAGAAGCTGTCCCCAATGGCAACGGACCCTGGAGAACCCACATCCACAGATGACTCCTCTGACAAACCTGATGGAGGGCAGGGCGAAGCATGTGAGCCGGGACCTGAGGATAGGACTGGCAAGGAAAGGGAACGGAATCACAGCACACCCTCTGATTTTCCCTCCTCCCAAACTAAGGAAAAAATTGGGGGAGGTGGCGGGGGTGAAGAGGAGTGGCGTCCACCTCGGCCTCTGTCGGCCTCTACACCGTCGTCCCCAGCAGCTCTAGGTGGCAAACTGAAGAAGGAGAGGAAACGTTTTTTCCGAAAGAGTGTGGAGATCTGTGAGGAGGAGGATGAAGTGGAAGTGGCACTGGGTGTCACACGAAGTGCCCCGCACCTTGACTCCAAGACTTCTGACTCTGTATTTGCTGACAGTGCCCCACAGCAAGTGCCTGACTCCACCACCTCTGCCACTGTGGTGAATGATGGCTCTGGTGTTGCCTTCACCATTGGCCTGGATCCAGACAAGAGTGGCCCTTCTGTGTGCTCTGCCCAGAAGGGCAAGGAAAGAGATCGGGAACAAGAGGAGGAGGCAGAGATGAAGGCGGTGGCCACCTCTCCTGGAGGGCGCTTTCTAAAGTTTGATATTGAGCTGGGCAGGGGAGCCTTCAAGACTGTGTACAAAGGGCTGGACACAGAGACCTGGGTGGAGGTGGCTTGGTGCGAGCTGCAGGTGAGAATTCTGTGTTCTGTCTCTGGAGGAAGTCATAAAACCCTGTATGTCTCCTCTATTACTGTTTGTGCTGTGACAAATGGGCAATATTTATGTGTTAGATTTTGTTACCCACTCTTATGATTGTGGAGTAATGGAGAATAATAGAAACTAAACCAGAAGATTTATTTGATGAAATTGTTTATTTCTGGGTGTGTAACAGAGATTCATACAGACACTAAGACAGGACATTGTTTATTCATAACCAGTTAGGAACCAAAAGACACCAGTGACCACCAGCAAAACACTGACTTTTGATAAAGTTTGATTTTCCATCCTTCCATCCTTTGTCTGCTGCAAGTATATTTGCATACTGGCATGTTGTCAAAGGACTTTAATGGCATTAGCTGAGGACTAATGGTGCTTTTCTACTGCCACCAGGAACCAAGCCGTACCACGAACTGAGGGTTTTCCATTGTAAATTGTCCAAGGCGTACCTGAGCCGTACCCACACTGAATATGGCCCTGATCACTAACAGGACTGAAAGCGTTACCAACCCGGACTGGTTGCTTCACCACCATCTGACTCGTCAAATTGCAGTTCTGCATCGAAGGAAAAAAGGGCATATTCTATATGCTATTCGTTATTAGTAGTTTCACACATTGCAATGTATTGCTGCATTCCGGATAACTTGGAACGTGACAATACCCAACCACCTACTTAAAAAAGTACTATAGGACAGCTGAACGGAATGGATTTGTAATGCAAATTCATTGCTAATTCTGCTAGCGTTTGATGCTAACGTAACACAGCAATTCTCACAGACTTGCTAGCGAGAATTAGCAGATAGTAAATCTTAATGTACACTGTGGGAACAGTAAATAAGCGTTTCTTTGGTTTCCTGTCTTACCGCTCTCCAAACCCGGCAACGCCTTTACCGAGCTGACTCTTCTGCAGTGGAAAACTGAAGAGAGCTGGAACAGCTCTGCAACTAGTCTTCACGGTACGGGTTACCTATGGCTTGGTTCCTGTATGCCAGTGGAAAAGTGCCGTAAGTGGTTTTCAGAATAACATTAGCACAATAGTTTTTTATGATGGTCTGAAAATGTTGTTTTGCAAACTACACTTATATTTAAAATGTGTTGTGATATTGATGTTCTTTATTCAACTCAAACCCGGAACTTGTGATTTCTGCATTCATTATGGCAAGCAGTCCCTTCTCTATTGCGTCCCTAAAGTGCCACATTACAAACAGGCTAAATCCTTTATGTGTCTTTGGTGCTGACTACACCTATCACATAAAGCATTATTTTATTTATCAATGAGACAATGGCACAGTATGGGGGCTGAATAGGTAGCAGTTTTTTCACACCTTCAAGGTTGGGGGTTTGTACTTTGGGCGAGCAGCTGTAAGATGGGTGAGTTGACAATAAGAAAATGATGCATTGAGTGGACTGAACCTTGATAATTTATGCAAATGCTTTTTTTGTCTTAGGAAAGAGTTTGGATATACAAAGGATGAAAAATAGAGCATTAATAGATTTATCAGATTATTCACTTATCAGAGACGTAAGTGGAGAATGGTTCTTTAAATTCCACTGATTGTAAATAATTTAACGTGACTCAGCTGTCAGAGTTGTTCAGAGTTTGAGAGATTCAGATGTATAGATTTTGAGGTGATGTATTAACTTTAATGGCCAATATGTGGAGCCTAATAAAGAGAAAAGTACAGTATATCCATCAGTAGGGGTGTAAAGATGCATTGATGCATAGTTATGCATAGTGATGAAAGGAAGCAGAACTTGATAATCTTTATGCTATGATGCTTTTGGAAAACGCCAGTTTTATATTGCAAAAAGTCACTCTTTTTACAAGCTGTGGTAGCAATTAAAGATACACCGATCTGATTTTTTGGCACTGGTGCAGACCTAATAGATGAATCAAGTATTGGCCATATGTGACCGACCCATGTCCGGTACTTACATGTTTAGTTTTTGGCAGTCTGTAAAAAGAGAGCTCCTATTTCTTTTTAAATCGATTTATGCAATCAATTGCACGACAGCACTTTCCCATTTTAGATATGTTTTTTGCGGCATTCAAGCTGACTTTGCTTCCTTTCAGTCTTCTTGCCACTCTGTAGGTGTAAGTGCAGTGACTTCCACCTTCTGTGATGTCATGCAAATACCCTTTTCAGTACGGGGAGTGTAACAACATCAGATTAGAGGGTGAAGATTTGGAAGTATTCTATGCTTTTAACAACAACTAGTAGCAGAGCGATTTGCAATCTTTGTTAAAACAAAGTTTTGAGTGGTGGAGTGTGGAGTTTAGTGGAAAATCTCACTAAAGAAAGGACACACAAAAAAAAACAATGGATAATTTGGGAGTTGCTAGCTTGGGCTGTTTTACGCACGTGCTACAGCTTGTGATATACTTCGATGCGATAGCAGCCCCTCCTGTAAGTGACGCTGTTGCCAGTCGGTGAAAAACTGTGGGGCATTTTAAGCATTTGCCACTTGCATCTCCTCATTTGGAAGATATTGAAATTGAACTGCAAATGCATCAAAAATGCTTAAAACAAGATGTACAAACGAGGTGGGACAGTACGTTATGTTACCAGTATCCTAATTAAAGCTTTTTTGGCATACACCTTTTATTTGTATTTACTATGTTTAAAAAATATGAATAACATATAAAGTATAAATATTAATGCATTATTTACACTTATTATATTAAAATATTAAATTAAAAGAGCTCTTGTATCGGAATCTGTATCAGTATCGGCAATAAATCGCAGGGACCCGATGGCATCTTACCTATAGTTTTAAAAGAGATGAGGGAAATTATTAGCCAACCTTTAAC
>JAODLD010000044.1:3344577-3356405 GCA_026781065.1 Mormyrops boulengeri | reverse complement strand
TCAGCGAGATATAAATGGAAATAGACGCGAACAGTGCGATACATCGTCGACGATGCAGCCGGGCTCAGAGGGTTAATACTTCCGACAATGTTCGTTTTGAAAAGAAGACAGATTACAGATTTAGCCAGTGTTTTTTTCATGATTCTACATGAAGATTTCAGCAAAATATAAACTGAAATAGACGCGAAAAGTGCGCTGCATCACCGACGATGCACTTGGGCCCAGAGGGTTAAAGATCGGGGTCACCAGTCATATAAAACAGCCCAACAACATCCAGAGCCTTCAGAAACTCATCCACCCCTGGAGCCTTCCCACTGAAGAGTTTTTTGAACACGGCAGTGACCGCAGCCCTAGAGATGGGTGAGTCTTCTCACTCTACTTCCTCCTAGGAAGCTGTGCCAGTGGGATTCCGGAGGACCTCCAAGTGCTCCTATAACATCCACCATGAATGCTAAATCACACAATAGGCAGGTTTTCATCCAAGAGATTTTATATGCAAAAATACTTTTAATACTAAAAAGGGGGCAATGGAAACATTGTTTAACACTATGATTTCCCCAAAGTCAACACAAACTTTTTCTATTTAGTTTTAGCAGATAAAGTCTTTGTCAAAACGTGACGTTTAGGAAAAAACTATGGTGGAAACCTTTTTCTTATGAGAAAGACACACAAGAGGGCTTTTGCACAAAAGTTCTGACAGGTGACAGGACTGTTATCATGTGTCTTTTCTACCTCAAACACACGTGCACACTGCATAAATACAGTGGTGGACGGTTGTCTTTCTGACACCAAGGGCTCTTTTTTCCACCTGCGCAAAGTGCGACGCAAAGTGGTTTTCCTAGTTTCGTACCAGCCCATTGCTCATTTTCAAGCCATGTGTGCATGTCATCAAAATAGTAATTGATTTTCTGCTCATAGGAGTGGTGTTTTTTAAATCAGGCGTGGCTGATGTTACGTTGGGTGATGAGTGGGAAGCGGGGAATCAGGTTTGGGAGACGGGAGTCCAAAAACAGGGTTTTAATTGGGGAAATGAGGAAAACACTGGACAAACGTCAAGAAACTACAATGACAGATCTGGGGAAAAAGACTAGAATGCGGACTGAAATACACAAGACAAATGGCAGGAAACGTACAACAGCCGGCAAATGTAGGGATTCCACACAAGGTTAATGAGGTGGGTGTGGTACATGAGGGCTGGACGGAGGGACGTGACAGAACCCCCCCCAAAGGCATGCACACCGGGAGCGACGGACAGGATGGGACCAGGAACAAGACAAACCTGGAAAACGAGACAAGACCATTACCGGGGAGCAGGGAACAGGACCAAAACACAAAACAAGCACAAGGGCAAAAGCCAAGACAAAACCCGACACAAGATGGGAAACGCCGACAGGCAGATCCAGAAAGGAGACACCGGGGGAACACTAACAGAAGGGACAAAGGGACTGGGAGTGAACAGAGGAGACACCGAGGGACGAGGAGCAAACACGGGAGGCACAGAGGGACGAGGATCAAACACGGGAGGGACAAAGGAAGGAGGCTAAAATTTAAAAAACAAAGGACGGCGGACAAAGGGGAGCCCGAGGGAACCGCAGCGGGCAAGAGGTGGCAGCCGGAGGGGCCGGAGCAAGAGGGGACCTCGCAGGGAGCGAGGTCGTAGGCGGAGGGACAGGCGAAGGTGGCAAGGAGGAAGTCGAAGGGGGCACCAGGGGAGGCGAGGAGGAAGATGGAGGGGACCACGGCACAGGCAAGGAGGGAGGAGAAGCCGCAGCATGTGATGGCGCAGCCACAGCGGGTGGAGGCGCCATCCACAGATGAGCCGGAGTGGTGAAAACCGCAGGCGACCGACGAGTCGACTCAGGGGGACCCGCAGGCGACCGACAAGGCCTCGGAGGTGGGACCGAAGGCGGCCGACAAGGCCTCGGAGGCGGGACCGAAGGCGGCCGACGAGTCCTCGGAGGGGGACCCGCAGGCTACCGCCGAACGGGAGCCGGAGGACCCGCAGGCGCACCCCCGAGCCCCAGCCAAGGCGAGCGAGGGCGAGCCAGGGAGCATGGCAGGTGGGACCTGGCCCCTGGCCCCTGCGTAGGTGTTCTCTCCCCTTTCGGGATACCGATAGGTGGGGACCCGGCCAGACTCCACCGCTATGAGGCAGCGGTTGGGGTCCCGCCCCGGAGGGAGACCTTGGGGAAGTCCGGGACATTGGAGCCTGAGACAGGGACCTCCAGCATAGGAACCGCTTGGACCTGAGTGTCAGCCGCTGGGACTGGAACCGTCGGGGGTGGATCGTCAACCGCCAAGACTGAAACCTGTCGAGGGGGTCCACTCTGTTCTCATCTGGAGCAGTTTCCTCAGGGTCTCGGCGATTCTGTCCAGCTCGTGTGGTGATGAGGTAGGGGTGATCACTGTGAACTCCCCTTGAAGCCATGTACATAGCTGGACAGCCTCGGGGGAGTCCTGCACCGCCGAGTAATCCATCACCCTCCAAAAAAGACCCTGGAGGGTGAAGAACGTCCCAGCCAGGGATGTAGTGGCGGACACCTTTGGGAGTTGGTTCGGAACATCCGGAACCGGCAGGTCGGGAACAGGCTAGTCAGGAGCAGGTGGAGTAGGGGTTTGCGCCTGGGTTTGCTTTGGGCAACGGGCTGGAGGGTAGCCCGCTGTCGCAGTTTACCTGCCGCATCATTGCCTCCACTGCTTTTCCTTGAAGCCTCCGGAGGTTTTCGCGCACCCTGCTCACTAGGTGCGCATCACCAGGTAAGGACATCCCCTCGAGGATGTCCTGGCTTTGGTGCGCTAACCCACAAGCCACGGGATCCTCCTGGATCTCGGGCTGGGTTAACCAATATAATACTCCTCTTCCGTGAGGCAAGGTGCTTTCTCCTCACAGGATGGAGGCGTCTTCTTTCACGTGACAAGCGGGAAGCAGGGAATCAGGTTCGGGAGACGGGAGTCCAAAAACAGGGTTTTAATCAGGGAAATAAGGAAAACACTGGACTACAACGACAGATCTGGGGAAACAGACTAGAACGCGGACTGAAATACACAAGACAAATGGCAGGAAACGTAGAACAGCCAGCAAACATAGGGATTCCACACGAGGTTAACGAGGTGGGCGTGGCACATGAGGGCTGGATGGAGGGATGTGACAGCTGAGCGCATTGTTGGCGCGTTGCTATTTTAAGGCAGACAGTGACATTGCGATTTTGACCAGCAAAATCCACATTTGGATTGCTGAAAATGCATTTCAGATATTCAGATAAGTCAGGTGGAACATTACAATGCAGCCCTCAGAAGGTCGCAGCATTCTTTGTAGCTTGTTGTATGTTGCGTAACATTGCCATGTGTGATGGATGCCTATTGGACATAAATGAGGACACATTAGAGGACATTAGAAGGTCTGATGCTGAACTGCATGTGCCGATGTCAACAAAGGGGTGTCAGACAGCATCAGCACGGGCAAGGAGGGATCAGCTGGCAGAAGAGCTGAATCGTCTGTAGCCTGGTAAGGAACCTAAAGTGTGAGATGTAGAAAAATAACAGCCGTTTTGCCTTTTATTTGAACATGTAAACACCTTAAAATTGTAGGTTTTTGAAAAAAGATTATACTTTTACTGCAGACCCAAAATTAAAATAAACACAAGCATAATTAAGTCCCCGTTCCGTTCCCAGCTGCTGGTCTCGTTCAGTAGCGAGCTTCTGCTTTCCTCGTCTTTTGACATCATTATACGCTTTTGGCTCTGTATGGATGGTCTTGTGATGCCATAAAAAGAGGACACACTCGCTGCTGCCTTATCCCACACCTGCTTCACCTCTAAAGGCTTAGATATTATGTCATTAAGCTTGCCCTTTTTTATCGATAAAAGTCAATTTTATGGAAATGCAATGATCACAAGAAATTTCGCTAATATTTTTGATGTACATTTTTGGTTTGTCGCTAAGAATATGCACATCAAATGGATGGAAACATAGTGTCTTGTTCACTTGCACTTTAGGCATGGTTTTCATTTAACTCTAGAAATTTCATTTCATCCTGCACTTCATTCTACAATTGCTAAAACCATTTTAGCTCAACCAGTATTGCATTTAGATTCAGGTAAATCAGAATAATTAGGTAAGTTTTGTGTTCAGTATTGAGTCACTGTGAATATGTAGGCAGATATTCCCAATGAATGATGCAGTGGCATATTCTGGAAACACTTGTATTAGAACTGCAATGAGTCACTTCTATTATAGTTGAGGCTACGTCAGTTACTCAGGCTACTCCATTTCAAAAAGTGTATGGTTTTGTGGATCGGTACTGTTGTTCAGGGGTGCTAATGAAAATAAGCCCTCCTGTGTGTCAAATTCTGCTGTAACTCTCCACATGAAAATGAGGCCAGCTGGCTCATGCTGGATGTGTTGTTTTATCAACAGAGAAAAATTCAAAATTGCCTGTCATGCTGCTCTTCTTTGTCAATACGATTAGATATAGTTAGTAGACACTAAACTTCTTTGAAGCAACTCGAAACAAGCTCCATTTTCACAAACTATGTTCTTCACATGAGGAATAGGGTAACGCTCTTGTTCATACTTGTACTTATGAGAACTGCTTACTTTGCCTGTACACTTGAAAACTCTACACACACTCAGGCAGTGATGGGTACTAAACAGACAACCTTGGAGATGTGAGCTACAGCACATCGTGTTATTAATATGCCAAATGATTACTCTCAGCAGGGATGCCATGGTGACTCGATATGTAGTTCTCTTGCTTCACACCTATAAGGTTGGGGTTTCAAATCTGACCCCCACTCTGCATATATGTAGTAGGGCTGCACGATTTTGGGTAAAATATGAATAATGATCTTTATCACTCAATTCTCTCAATTTTTGTCAAGCCATTTCCTATCACGATTCTTGAGCAGTGTATTTGTCTTTATTATTATTAGGGCTGTGAATCAGTTTTTAAAATTAATTAATTGTACAGGTTTCTATGATTAATTGCAATGAATTACACCTAATGTTAAAACGCCATAAATATTTATACATTGAATCCCCAAATGTAGAATTAACACAAAGAGGTGTATATGGGTCATTCTCAGGAACTCATTACTGTAACATATCAGCCTTATCTAATTTTTTAATTAGTATAGACTCAAATTATTCAACGTCATTTTCTAAAGAGTTGATTTTTTCTCTGGGGTAGTTAATCAGTTTTGTTATGTTACTATTTATTTCTGTAATAATCAGAAGTATGTCATCAAATCCAGGGCAAGAGTTACAGAGACGAGAAAAGAAATTCAAGACTAATCAAAAATTCAGTGAAAATATACATCTTATCATACATATTGGTTGTTTGTTCTGGGTTATATGCATTTAAGTTGAATGATTTAAACACATTTTATGTAGTTTTGTGTTGTTTGATATTTGGTTAACTAGTTTGGGAAAATCATCAAATCAGATCAGTAATCATTTTAATGTACTTAAAATGTTAAGGTAATGGCATTTGCTCTACAAAAAAGCACTATTTCATTCTAAGGTTTTTTTGAAAATTCTTCAGTTTGTCAGAATTATCCATACTTTTTTTTTGTTTAATGCTCTAACTTAAATTTTTTTATGTACAGGATATTCAATTCCAACAATACTACTTACTACTAAGCAAGTACAAGATGAATTTCAATGCTTTCAGAAAGGCTAGATGAACTGATATAAATAAGAAAAGAGAGAGTATCATATTATTAGTAGGGATGTTAAATGACTTTTTTAATCACACTCCTTGGAGATTAATGGCATATAATCTCATATACTTACTGTATAGTAGCAGGTACTCAACAGGGGACTCAAAATGCCATTTAATCCCTACTGCGTTATCGGTCTAATGGCGCTAAAAACAGAAGCCTGACAACCACTGAAAGTACACTTAATAACGTGAAAGATCACAAGATTTTAAGGTATAAGTATTCCGAAAATACTGCAAATTGCTATGTTTTTGACCTTTGTATGGCTCTGTTTAACAGTTTTTTAATACAAAATAAACCATGTAACATCAGCTTCCCTGTGGGATGCTAACTGAATGTTTTGATTTTAGCTCTGAATTTTGAGATTCTGTGTAATGTCACAACCTAAACTCTCACATTGTTTACAACTATGAAGGAATATTATTAATATCTTAGCTCATGCTATTCTCTCATTTGAGTATCAAAATACTGCAGTGCCATCAAGGAAATAACTGATGATTATAAATTTAACTCTATGTATTAATATATTAAACTTCCCAGCCCTGACAATCATTGGTTTGATGCAACATATCTCCCTGTAAATACAAATACAACAAAATCAGTGTTGTGTAAGAATGAGATCGTATGAATTGAGACCACGATTCAGCCCTAGAATGAGAGTGCATTGGAGTATGGATTGAGATCACAATTCAAAAATTAATCATGCAGCCCTGATGTGGAGTTTGCATGTTCTCTCCATGATGTGTGGGTTTCCTCCTGGTTTTCTGTTTTTCTCTTGCAGTTAGAGCAGTTGCCATCTCTAAATTGTCCACAAAGTGTCCATGTATGTAACTCCCAGTTAGTGTGTATCCAACCTTGTGCCCTGTAGTGCCTGTGATAAGCTTCAGGCCCTCCTGTGACCCTGACAAGGATAAGTGCTTGAAAGATCGATGGACGGATTCATAATCATGAATTAGAGGTGGTAATGGAATTTCCACAAGAGTTAGAAGGAGAGGTTTTGTGGGCTCACGCCTTGTACAAGGATTGGAATGAACAAAGAATATATTGCTTGAATGTTAGTTAGAAAATTAGTGTTATTTTACAAGATAACATTGTGTCACAAAAATATGCAAAGTAAAGAAGAGAAACAAACAAAGTAGCTGCAAAATCTCCTCCTGTCTCTTGGTCTCCTGTGTAATGACAGACATCAAAAGATGTTGTCTAAGTCTAGTGTTTCGAAAAGGTTTTCAGAAATGGGAATTGTGTTTCAGGAAAGGAGTAACTTTGTTGTCAGTGTGACAGCTTTCTTTGTACCCTGCTCTACTTTCAAGGAACCCCAGAGTTCATGGCTCCTGAAATGTACGAGGAGCACTATGATGAGTCAGTGGATGTGTATGCCTTTGGGATGTGCATGCTGGAGATGGCCACCTCAGAGTATCCCTACTCTGAGTGCCAGAACGCCGCACAAATCTACCGCAAAGTCACTAGTGTAAGTCTCTACTGATCTGCTGAATATTTTTGGTTGTACGTACATGCCACCTCATACATGTCCATGGTCTGTGTTTTTAATGGTCTGTTTTCTGTGTTCTGTGTCTCTTAGTTTATTACTCTGTTTTGTAATCTAAATCTCTGTGTCCCCATTCCTTTCTTTTTTCCATCTGTGTCTATACCTAAAAATTGAACTCTTTCCTCTCTATACAGGGCATCAAGCCTGCCAGTTTTGACAAAGTGAGTGACCCTGAAATTAAGGAGATTATTGAGGGTTGCATTAGACAGAATAAGAGTCAAAGGTGAGTATTACTGCTTCATAAAATGAAAAAAGAGAATTTTCAATAAGCTGAATATAATTATCTGACAGACCATCCTTTCTACAAAATTGTGGAAGAATGACAAAAATATTGTTTTTCACTGACCCTATAATATCCAGACCGAAATACCATTAAGATTTTAGACATGATCTGAAATGATCAGTTTAAATGCATAAACTATGTGTGGAATGTTTTGATCAGTAATCAGTAACTACAGGAAGATTTTGATTGATGGCAATCCAACATGCTTGACCATAATTACAGTGTTTTATTTACTTTTACTTTATTGAGTGTTTTCACCAGGGATAACAAAGCCATTGCTTTGAGGAGAAGAGTAGAACATTGTTGTGGGATTCTTGAAAATTGTGCATCGGTTGTGTCCAGAAACCTAGAGAAAGAGATTTCATGTACATGTTTTCTGTAGGAGAGCAAAGGTCAAGTTAAGTTTATTTAAGATCAGATATTAAAAGTGAGAAAGTGTTGGTTGCATCAATTATATGAGAACAGTAGAAAAAAGCATGAGCAAGGATTATGCATACATAGAATAAGAATTAGCAAAGACTTAAAAATAGTAATTTAGGACATTTTCTATGTTCAGTGGAAGGTTCCAGCATCAGGTAGTATAATGGCTAAATGCCATTTCACCCAGATTTGTTTAAATTCTTGAAGTCAATTCTACAGGACACAGAGAGCTAGTGTAAGGATCTGAGAACTACAGTAATATGCTCTCTCTTCTTGGTGTTAGTAAGGACTCAGTCAGACCTTGTTTTCAATTCTTCCAGGTAGTTAGTTTAATAATTACTGATTCTGCTTGTGCAGAGGCTTCATATCCAACTCACGGGTAAAGGAAGGCTGAAAAATCAACAGTACTCGGCTTTGGAGGACCCTGATTTGAATAGCCCTGCAATAGTCCAATCTACTGGAGATAAATGCATGCATACGTTTTTCAAGGTCTTGTTCAGGAACACAGCCTTTGATTTTGCCTATATTTTTAAGATGATAAAATTACACCTTAGTTATGGCTTTCATGTGGTTGCTGAAGTTAAGGTCCTCATTTATTACATAGTAATTGCACAAACACAGTGAATCGATTTCATTTGGCGACAGAGCTGGCCAAGTGGGACCATATAAAGATTAAATAAGAGGGGGCCCATAAATGATCCTTGAGGGACCCCGTAAGTCATGGCAATATGTTTAGACTTATAACTTCCTATAGTGACAAAATAATTCCTGCCTGTGCACCCAGTTTCCTAACCTATCTAACAGTTCCTTATGGTCCACTGTGTCAAAGGACGTGATGAGGTCCAGTAACGCTTGAATCGTTAATTTACCTGAATCCACATTTAGACTAATTCACCAAGTCAGTCACTCCTTCTTGTCTTCTCCTTTGCAGGTTATCTATCCGGGACCTACTAAATCACGCATTTTTTGGTGAGGACACAGGAGTACGTGTGGAGTTGGCTGAGGAAGACACAGGTCACCAGGAATGCCTAGCACTCCGCATATGGGTGGAGGAGCCCAAGAAACTGAAGGGCAAGCACAAAGACAATGAGGCCATCGAGTTCAGCTACGACCTGGAGAATGACAGTGCTGAGGAGGTGGCCCTGGAGATGGTAAGGTGAAGAGGGACTAGGGAGTGTTAGAAAGCAGCACACAGACAAAATGCCAGAGCTGCCAGTTCACCTGCCTTCCTCTGGACTGCCCTACCCCAGGTGAAATCTGGCTTCTTCCATGAGAGTGATGCCAAGGTGGTGGGCAAGTCTATTCGAGACAGAGTTACACTCATCAAGAAATCCCGTGAGAGGCGTCAGCAGCAGCTACAGTATGGCCTGGAAGACAGGAGAGATTCCACCACGCTCACTTCTTCGCATCCATGCACCCAGCCGTTTGGCCACATCTCACTGGGCCCTGGAGCGACAGCTGAAGGTGGAGTCCCTGGGGAGGCTGATGACGTGCCAGAGGTTGAACAGCTTGTCAGGCAGCAGCCACACATACACGGTGTCGCAGCCACTGGCCTCCCAGGTCTCTGCAAGCCGAGTACTGGGTTTCTTCCCATGAGTGGGCAATATGGAAGTACAGCCTAACAATTTCTGGAATGTGTTCTTTGTCTGTATCTCTCTTCCACAGAAGGAGAGAGTGTCCCTTCTGTCAGCTGTGACTTGGCTCCCAGTGGGCAAAACCAAGCCTTTCCCCTCCCAGGGGAATCCGCCCTGCAGGCAGGGTACCCTTACGCCCACACTCAGTCTGTCTACCAAACCACCACCTCTGTGAGTGTCTGCTTTGGTGTCATTCTGTGCACTCTACACTGGGATTCAAGGGCCATTGGTCAACGTGTTGAATTCACCCCTTTTCAACTAGGGATGCACTGGAACTAGGGATATATTGTGCGTATGCGCAGTAATCACATCACTTTAGTTGGTAGTGCTTTGTGTCTGTTGACACAACTCATGACAACACCACCAACTTATTTGACAGACACTGTTGGTAGATAAGTTATATCAAATAAGTTATATTTAGTTATAGTTTATTTTTGCTAATTTCATATCCTTTTTTGTTTTATAAACATTGCAATGTTACTCATGGAAATTTCACATTTCTCCATGTGATATCGTGATTTGATATCGTGCAGCCCTGTTTTCAACATAGCATTACTCTGGAACAGCTATTTTTTAAACAGGAAGTGATGAGGAATATTATTCAAGATCATAAAAGCAGACCAGTCAGAGATAACATGAGTGCTACTGCACTTTTAGGTGAATTTTAACACTGTTTGGCACAAAATGATACCAGGTTAATCTTTCTTTTTTGAGCATGTTGTAAACCCACGGCAGTTTAGCGGCTGTATAATGGCCACCTAGGAGACAGTTGCCTCTGCAGGAAAAATAATAAATATAGCCCATATCTTGTTATACTTTACCAAAATTATAATAAATTAAACTAAATAAAGCCTTTAGTGAACATTATATTACAAAGTACTAGTCATCCAATGTATAGCTTTGACCAATACAGAATTTAAAAGAAGCTAATTAAATCAAATCGTGTTGTTTACAGCCTTGTTCAATGCTTACAGTCTATTAAAAGAAGACAAATACAGTTACATTATCATGCCTTTATCTTTTTCATATGGTTGGAAAAAACACTGCTGTACCATGGTTTTAATAGCAGCCTTTTTATTGCCATCACTCCTGTGAACTCAGTGCTTTTAAACCCACAGGCGGTGCAGAGTGCTGGGGGCGTCTCCCAGTCACAGTTCCCTGCCTCATGTCAGAGTGTGCCTGTTGGCCAGGCTGGCAGTGTTTCCAGTGCCCCTCTTGGCCAGAGCATGGGGCTACCTTGCGTGCCCATAGGACAGAGCCTGCCGCAACCAGCTGCTATGGCAACACCGCAATCCCCAGAAGTGCCACAGCAGTATTCACTGGTAAGTCATCTTCCTGCATTCTGTGTTTCATGTCTACCACCATGTCTGCCCTGTTCTTTGCAATTACCTCTTTCCTTGAGTAATGAATATCCTTGTCCTCTTCCTTTCAGGGCTTTATAGATTTTTGTCTAAAATAAAACTGATTCTCTCACATGAATATTTTTATGCAGGTATCCCCTGGAACAGGTTTGCCTGAAATAAATTACTTCCTTCTGGTATCTTACAATAATTTTGACCAATCACTTAAAACAGTCACATGTTTTGTTTTTTGTTTTCTCAAAACAGAGAAAACATTGTTGTTATCCTGACAGCACGTAGTTTTGCATTGTTTTTTTTTATTTCAGATTTGTTTAAAGCAAGCAAAATATATAATGAATATGCTTTTCAAATCAGACAAGTGGCTGACAAAATCAATCAATAAATTTGAAATCAATAAATTACATAGCACCATACAAAATTAAGTAATATACTGATAACTTGAAGCTTACAATTTGATGTAAAAAACTGGGAAAATAATCTCGATGTCCCGGGTAAGATCGAGGTCACACCATTCTCTTTCCCTCATTTTCTTCCAGTTTGAAATAAAGAGTTACCCCAATAGATGACCCTTCAATGCCAACTAGTCATAGGGGGAGCACCACTGTGTGTGTGCTGTCAGACACTTGCTGCTTTTCACTTTGTAGACGGCAGGTTTCTTTGACTGACTTTGAGAAGAGAACAGCTTGGTTCTGGCCTCAGGCTCATACACACATAGTCAGCAGTGCTATAGAATGAAGCCTAGCTTTCTAACCCACTTCACAGAGTGCAGAGCAGTTTTTATTACCCTTGCACCCGTGATAGAGGGTCCCGTACGGTGTCTTGCCTGCCTGGTGCCCAGGTAGGGGACCTTCCGAATCGTGTGGA
>JAODLD010000044.1:3317050-3344477 GCA_026781065.1 Mormyrops boulengeri | reverse complement strand
ACTCTGAGCTATTAGTTAGGTTCTCCCCAAACGAGCTTGATGGGCCGAATGGCCTCCTCTCGTTTGTAAATTTCTTGCTAACTCCCTGTATGTATGTATGCATGTATGTATGTATGTATGTGCATATGTTTTATGTATGTATGCATAGAATATGTTTCATATAAGGGAGGCATGGATGCTTCACACCTCCCTGGTTGGGGCTGGAGTCGCGCCTCTGCTCTGTGTGTATGGATTTTTCATGGTCTCCTCATCCTACATGTTCCTCTCACAGTATGTGCTAAGACTGAGCATCACCACTGATTTCCTGAATTGATTCAGTTCCAATTGACAAGGTCCTGATTTGCTTCAGTTTTTGATTCAACTCCATTTGATTCAGTATTCAAATTAGGGATATTTCAGTTACAATATCAATTTTGCTTAAATAGGAAGAGATCCTCTGAGAACTAATGCTGTAAATCGTAAAAGGAACCCTCTAACCTGAGGCATTATTAAAATATTAATATGTGCATTAAAAATTGACCCCAAAGCAGCTGCATTAATGCAGTTTCTGTTTAACATGACCATTAACTTTTAGATTAGACATTTTTGCTGATTGCACATCCGGATGATGTCGTGTTAAATGGTTTTGGACATTTGTGGTATTTCCACAGTACTTTACCTCCATTTTGCACATCTTACATACAACTTTGCTTTTGTCCAGCTCTTCACTGTCTACAACCTTCTGAAATCCAAAATACATCGAGATATCTGCCTTTAGGCTTGACGGTACTTGCAGTGGAGCAGCTCATGCCATGTTTTTATCTAGTTTTGTCTCCCAGATCTCGTTGCACGAAGCTGGCCGTGCGAGACTCACAGAGTTAAAACATCACACATCCACGGGAATAGGCCATAGATTGTAAAAGGCACATATTAAAAAAACGATCTCCTGATTTTATGAATCATTATCGGATTACACAAATGAAGAACTGTTTGAATCAGAAAATCATTTTTTTAAATCCCAGCCCTAATATGTGCACAGGTATGTACTCTGTGATAGCCTGGCATCTTGTCCAGGGTATAACCCAGGCTTGTGTCTTGTGCTACCTGGGATAGGTTCAAGGCCCTGTGACCCTGACCAGGATTTGCAGTTAGATGATGGATCGATATTGCATTTGTAGCCGCAAAAACAAAACATTATGTGACATAATGATGCTGGATACTTACAAGGGGTATGCATTGATAGATTAGTAATGCAGACATGAAATGTGAGTACCTGTTCGCTTCCGAATGTCTTACACACAAGTCTATAGAGAGAGTTTTTCTGTAGAATATTATGTGTTCTTCCATTCATCTGAAGTTTAAAAAAAACAGGGATTGTTTTGGCTAGCTGCCCAGATTTATTGCAAGTGCTGCAAGTCATAGACTGAGAAACGTATCTGAACATGAGGGGGGCATTTAGTCATGTCCATTTGACTGTTTGCTCAGATATAACCTTTTGTTTTAAAAAACACAAATATAATTCATGCCCTGAATTGTAATAAATTTCTGTTGGTTTGCATTAAATTACTGTATTCCCTGGATGGGGAATGTGCATAATTTTGGAACTGGTCCTCCTCCGGCACAAACACTTTCTTTGTTAACTCAAAAGCCGTCTGATGGATCTATTTCAAACTTTGCAGAAGCATTGTATGCGTAACAAACTAGAACTGATTAAATTTTCAGACTGATTGCCCCAATGTTGTAGCAGTACTGCATGGTGATGTCAAAAAAGGGCAGTTTTGACACTTGATCCTGTTAAGACATTAGCTCAAAAAGTTTTTGACAGATGTTTTTTGAACTTTGCTGAAACAAAGTATGGGTGCTGAAATGGAACTGTCTACATTTTGAAACAGTTAGCCCCCAAACTACAGAGCTGCATGGGGATTATAAACTATATGTACAGAAGTATTGGGACTTCTGGCCATTACACTTACAGGATATTTTATGGCATCCCATTCTAAATCCATAGGCATCAATATAGAGTTGGTCCCACTTTTGCAGCTATATCATCTGCCACTCTTCTGGAAGGCTTTCTACAAGATTTTGGAGTGTTTCTGTGGAGTTGGTTATGTCCTTATTGACTTTTGTTTTCTTCAGCTTGCCACAAAGCTGCTCTACTTTCATTGTTTCCTATAGTAGCAATTTTATAATGACGCCATTTAAATGAAGAAAATGAGATTATTCAGAATGAAACAATTTAACTATTTTTGAAATTGTTTGGGTATCTTTTGCAAATCTTCTTCAGAATGAAATTTATTTAAATGAAACCAGCATGAGTGTGCTTAAATATGAATGATCTGAATCGTATTATACCTTGTTATGATTGCTGCATTGTACTAATACTGCTCTTGCTATCTTTCTTTTCCTCAATCACCATTTCCCTCCCTGCCTCTTTCACTCATTGACTTGACCTTACATCCTCTGTTTGGCCTTCATTTGTCAATGCACCTCTCCTTATCATCCTGATTTCAGTCATATCACTCGGATGGATCACAAGTACTGTCACTCCAGTCAGGGGATGTTGCACCCCCCCATGCCTTAGTTGCATCCTCACAACCTTTCCTGCCCCCTGTCTCTCCTCAAGTCCCTATTAATGTCCACACTGGAGAACACACTGAGATGTTGTATTTGCCCCAGGTTGGGGCAGGAGTTACTGCATCCCTATCTCAACAGCCACCACCAAATGTCATGCATCAGCCTGAACCTATGAACAACTTGTTGCCCCAAGCCCAACTTCCTGTAGTCCACCAACAAACAATTGTGCAGCAACATCAACAGGTATTATTGGAACAACAAGCCACCTTGCTCCAGCAACATCAGATGGAGCAGCAACAGACGATTAGGTTACAGCAGCAGCAACAATCCAGTTTGACTAAGCAACACCAAACTGGTATGTCTCAACAGCAACAACCGCAAGGTAGTTTTTTTCAACCCCAACAAGCGAGTTCGGTTCAGCAACAGCCCAATGCTAGCTTGCTTCAGCAACAAATGCAAGCTAGTTTAGTTAAGCAGCAGCAACATGCTAGTTTTGTTCAACAAGCTAGTTTGGTTCAACAACCACAAGCCACTTTGGTTCAACAGCAGAAACAAGCTAGCTTGGTACAGCAACAGGGTAGTTTTGTTCAGTCACAAAAACCAAGTTTGGTTCAACAGCAACCACAAGCTAGTTTCATTCAACAGCAACAACTAGGCACATTTCTCCAGCAGTCTCAGGAGATTCCTTTTCAGTTGCCAGTAGAACAACATCAGGCACAGGCTACAATGCCGCAGCAACCATTCAACCAGCAGCAGCATCCATGTTCACTCCAACAGTCATTTCCAACTTTGGCAGAGCAAGTCAAGCCATGTCAACAGGTTTATTTGCAGCAGCAGGCAGATCAACAGCACCAACAGCAAGTCTTGATGCAGCAGCAGCATGCACAGCAGCAAGGTGTTTTACAGCAACAAAAGCAACACCAATTTTATGTACAACAACAACAGGCTGATCAACAAATATTGATACAACAGCAGTGTTTACAGACACAACAGGTGATGCTACTACACCAGAAGAGGGAGCAACAACAGCATGTAATGCAGCTTCAACAGGTTGAGGAACAACCACAGGTAGACCATCACCAGGCTTTATTACAACAACAGATTGACAGAAAACAACAACAGGCTTTATTACAACAGGCTGAGCGACAACAACCAGTTGAGCAACAAAAACAGGCTTTATTACACCAACAAAAGATTGACAAACCACAGCAGGTAGAGCAACAACATCAGGCTTTATTAAGCCAACAGGTTGAGCAACAACAGGTTTTAACACAAGTTAAACAACAGGCCTTACAGGTATTACATCAACAAGTTGAACAACAACACCAGGCGTTATTGCAACAACAAAAAGCTTTGCTCCAACAACAACAGATTGAACACCAACATCTTAATCAACAGTGTGCCATGCAGCAGCAACAGGTACATCAGCTCACTGGCATGCAACATCACGTGGAACAAGAGCAGCAACAACCTATATTACAGCAGCAGACAGAGAAGCAGCAGACTATGTTTCAGCAGCAGCAGCCAACTGTACTACACCAACAAACTGATAAACAGCAGCAGCATGCTGTACCACCACAGATGGAGAAACCGCAAGCTATATTGCAGCCATACCACCAGATTGAGTCGCATCATCAACTGCAGCAAATGGAGAAGGAGCAAACAGAGCAGACCATAATACTTCAACCAAGGGAGAACCTGAAGGCAGCGGTAATACCAAAAGACAAACAAGTTTCAGGTCAAATACAGCAACTGAGCTTTTTACCGCAACAAGCAGCTTCATTGCAGCAGCCACAAGCAATACTTCTTGTTCAAACCCAAACAGATTTGCAGATCACAAATCAAATTTCAGCCCAAAGCCAGACTTCAGTACCAGTACAGGGTACACCCAAGGATCACATTCAGGCCCAAACTCAGTCTCAGGCTCCAGTCCAATCTCAATCCCTAGCCCAAAACCCAGTTCAGATATTTGGTAACCCCTTGGTCCAGAGTTGTATCCCAGTAGTACCCCAGGTTCAGGACTCAAGTCAAGTACAAACTATTATTCAGGTTCAAAGCCAATTACAAGCCCAGCTCAAGGTTCAAGGTCATATCCAAAAGCAGCCTCTAACAGAAGCACCACAACAGAGTCAAGCTCAGTTGTACAGTAACCAACAGGTTCTAACACCAGCATTGGGCCAAGGCCCAATGCAACACGTTGTTCAGTCTCAGATACACCAGGCACAAATCCAGGGCCAAAATCCTCCGTCAGATCATATTGAGCCCCAGAATCAGTCCCAGTGCTGCGTGCCACAGATTCAGGGCAAGACACAGGTAATTTCCCAAAGCCAAGTCTTGTCTCCGAACCTTGGTAAAGTTCACCAGCCAGCCCCAGCTCATGTGCCCAGCCACACCCAGCCTCCAGTGTTAGAGCAATCCCAAATTTCAGTACCTACCTATGTACAGCCTCAGCCCCAAGATTCAGCTGGTGTGCAGCCGACTTCATACTCACATGATCTGCAGGCCACGCAGAATATACCACAGGACCTAGGAATGGCTGCACAACACCAATCGCTTTTGCATTATTCACAGACGGTGCCCTCTCAGGGCGTGACTGGAGCTCTTTTTGCAGCAGCCTCTGCCACCATAGCTTCCTCATCCTTACCTTCGACCCCCAAGCACCAGCAACCTGGTCAGGGTCAGATGCAGTCAGTGTTGCAGGTACACCCACCTGACCAACAGCTGCCACAAGCCTCACAACTGCAGCAGCAGCAGCCTCAAGTTCATGCAGCCCCCTTACCAACTCAGTCCTCGCTACTAGTCCTGAAACAATGTGCACTTCCTCATGAACATGATCAATTGCCCATTCATCCTCAAGTTGGCCTCCATCAGTCACCTTTGATCCCACCAGGTCATTTGACCCAGTCCCCTTCCAAAACAGCTCCTCCAAAACAGCTGTACAGTCAGGTAGGGGCTGGCCTGCTGTCTACCCCACAGCACCAGCACACACCGATGCACGGCCAGGCTCATGCTCATTCTTGCACACAGACACATCTTGAGGCTTTGATGGAAAGTACAGAACATGCACTCTCCAATCCCCCTGGCCCTGTCCAATCCCCACAGGCCGCTTCTGTTTCACCCATCCTTCCCACCACCTTGTCCTCCATTCCTGTTGCTGAGCCTGGCTTGAACCAGCCCCCTCCACCAGAAGTGCAATTAGTCCAGTCCGGGGTGGCGAGGGCCGTCAGCCACACCTCCCCACCTCCTTCCACTGCTTTCCAGTCCTTCAGCTCTAATTTGCCCCTGCTGCCCTCGTCTTCATTACCAGACAGTGAACCTGCCTTGCTGGCCATCGCTAAGGTACAGCCCACACGCAACATGACTGTTAGTTGCATGTACTGAAGAAGCACTCTGGCATCCGCAGCCTAGTGTCGTGTAACTTAACCAGTTGTACCATGACCTGCCTTTACTTTTACAGCATAAAAGTGCATATAAACACGGCTTGCGTAGCATTTTCTTATAATTTGTATAAAACAATGTTTAATCACCTCTTTACTTTTTTGTTTCGTCTTAATGATTTTTTTCCCTGACTTTTTACGACTGTGATTGTTTAAATGTTTTTGTTTTTTTTGTTTTTTTTGCTTGATTCAAAGTTTCTGCAGTCCGAGACATTTTTTGCTTTACATGCTAAAGTAACCCCATTTAAACAAAATAAGCCATGGTCAATTAATTACCTGTTGTGTCAATGTGTTTTATGTGTGTCTGTGTTTTTCTGTGTATTTGTCTCTTTCAACCATACAGGATACTCAAGTACAGTCTGGTACAGAAAAACAGCCATCATCCAGGTTTGTTTACTAATCATATCTTCATTGCTACTATCCTTGGTTTATCGGTATGTGTTTGTACATCCTCAATATAAAATACACATGTGAGTAAAAATTTGGATATTGTATGGATTTCTGCATGAATGACTCCAAACTGTGACCTTATTGTCATCATAATAAAAGTTTTCTAAATAGCATACAACATTTTATATTGCTATATCTCTATTGGAAAAAGCTATGTGGGTCACTTGGAATCACGTGTTCCATGCAACACAAGCGTGTTTGTGTTCACCTGCCATTTATAAAAACCACATAAGTTTGTATTTGTAGGCATCAATTGCACTTAAAACCTTCTAAGTATCTTAGTGTACAATGAGAAAATCACTGAACAAGAGTGATGTTGATCTTCACTTCTAGCCTTGAGTTTAGTCCCTATTCCATGCTCCCATCCTCATGTAGTTCTGAGTACTGTCCTGCCTGGAGAAAGTCATGATCAGACATGGTGGTAACCATCTTGCTAGATCTGTTATAACACTGATTCTGGCTTCATTTATTCCTTCTTAGCTGTGCTTCTGCTGCTGGGGATGAACTAAATCTCCAGTTGGGAAATGGGAAGATGGAGAGGATGAAATCCCAGAGAAGATCTTCCTATCAGAGAGCTGAGAAGGTCACACACTTCCAGCTGAGCATGCTTCAGGTATACATGACAGGTCTTAATGAGCTGCTCCTGTGGCCACATGTTACTACAACTGGCACTTGTAATTCCCACCTATACCGAAGGGGCATCTCCCTTTCTTCCCTCCAGGTGTCTAGCAGTGGAGACAACATGGTGGAGTGTCAGCTGGAGACCCACAGTAACAAAATGGTCACTTTCAAGTTTGATACTGAGGGCGATGCCCCTGAAGACATTGCGGATTATATGGTGAGAAGCCGCCACGTTTAGGGAGAGAAAACCTATAAAACAGAAATCATTGTATGAGTACACACATGATTATACTGATTGTGAAAGAGTTGCTTATATATGAGATCCATTCTGTACAGGTGGAGGAAGATTTTGTCCTAGAGTCAGAGAAGGAAAAATTTGTAGAAGAGCTGAAGACAATTGTCACACAAGCACTTGAAATTCTTCACTCTCAGTCACAGGTCAGTATATCCGGGCTGCATAGCTATTTGAACTTTTAGTTATTTTTGAGCCAGTTATGCCTCTTGTTCAAATATTCAGTTTGGCCCTATAAATAGTACCTTCATAAAGCCTCAATTATTTTTTTCACTTAACTAGGAAACTTGAGAAAAAAAAATCAGCTAAAAGGAAAGTCTTTATTTCTTCAAAATTGTAATGCTTTAAAATCCATCACTTTACATTTACTGTTGAAACATTGCCAAACCACCATTCTTAATGATACTGTACACAGCATCATTTTCAGAAGGTTATCATCTTTAATTGTATTCCCCAGTCCTCGAGTAATACATATGGTTTTAACACCAGTCTGCCACTGCAGATGCTTTTGGTAAGGCAATAACTGGAAAATTAGACAGTTCATTTTCAAACTTTGCACAGGCATTATATGAGTGAGAAAATAAAACTCTTTAAATTTTGAGACAAATTATCCCAAAACTGAAGCAGTGTCACAAAGTGATTGCAAAAAAAGGGCAGTTTTGCCACTTGATCCTGTTAAAACGATAACTAAAAACTCTTTGGTGGAGCATTTTCAAGCTTTGCAGAGGCATTGTACAGGTGCCAAACTAGAAATGATTCATTGTAAGACAGATTGCTCTCAAAAAAACCCTCAAAAAGGGTAGTTTGGCACTATGCTGGACCAAGCGCTACATGATCAGTTTGTTAGCAGATCGAAAAGTAAAGCTTACCATAGATTGCATTCAGAGACCGGTTTAATGTTTGCAAGAGCACTAGAAATTGTTCTTAGCAGGGAGACAGTCGACTGAAACACACAACAGTAAAGAAAAATGGATGAGGTGGTGGCAAATGTCCGTGAAGTGGCCAGGAAAAAGAACAGGCCATGTTACAGATGTGGAGGTAGGAATGACATTGCCGGGGAATGCTATTTTAAGGACACTAAATGCCATATCTGTGACAAAGTGGGATTTATAAAAAAAGGCATGTCGAGCTAAGAGACAGACTCAAGTGGATGCCTGTGAACCAAACAAAAAGAAACAGAAAAGACATGCCAGGTATGTGCAGAGAGAGGAGACAGAATTAGAAATATTTTTTGATGTTTTATATGACTGGTAGAGCTGAGCAGCCAGTCAAGATACCGTAAACAAGAAAGATGTGTGCATGGAAGTAGACACTGTTACTGCAGTTAGTATAATATCTCCAGAAGTGTACGAGTGGGAGTTTGTGCATCTGCCACAAGAGGGCACTGGTGTGAACCTTAAAACATACATGGGAGAGAACATTCACGTTTTGGGGCAGTTCATGAGGGCTAAGGAGTAGATCTCCCACTCTGTGGACAGGACTTGTTGCATAAATTAAAACTCAACTGGACATTAATAGCTTGGGTGAACAAAGTGAAAGACTAGGGGCCCAGCTCTGAGGACTGAAGTGTTAGATATGTATCATGATGTTATCAGTGAAGAAACTAGGCACACTCAAAGGCATTAAAGCCAGATATCCATCCTAAGCTTCATAAGAGTACACCCTTGCCATTTGCCATGAAGGAGCATGTGGATAAGAACTATACAAGGAGAAGGCCAAAATAATCACTCTTGTTAAACATAGTGAGGAGGGTCACGTCTGTTGTGGCAGTGGTCAAAAGGGACGGGACAATTTGCTTATGCAAGAACTATAAAATAACAGTGAACCAGGTAGCAGAGACTGAAACATACTCCTTGCCTCACATCATGAAATCATGACCACACTAAGCAACAGAAAAATATTTTCCAAGATTGACCTAGCTGCATTTTATCGGCAAGTGTTTTACTGATAATGATTTGAAAAAGTACATCACCATTAACACATACAAGTGTACAACAGGCTAGTTTTTGTCATCAGCTCAACACCCTCCATTTTTCAACAGATAATGGAGAACTTGATGAAAAGTTTGGATGTGGTTGTCTATTTAGATGATCTATTAATAATGGGCAATGATAAACAATCACACATGCAGAATCTTGAAAAAGTCTGCTTTGCCTTCAGGATAGTGGCCTGCGGGAACAAAAATCCAAATGTGAGTTTGGCAAGAGGCAGATTGAGTATCTAGGCCATGTTTTGGATGGAAATGGGATTCACACTTCAAGTTACAAAATGAGAACCATTCAGGAGGCTCCTGTTCCAACCAGAGTGAAGGAACTTTTTCAGGTCTTGTTGATTACTATAAACGCTTTGTGCTACAACAGAGGACAGTGCTAGCACCAGTGTATAAGTTGCGCAAAGATCATGCCACTTGGCACTGGAACAAAGCAGAACACAGTAAATGCAAAGAATTTTTGAAAAGTGATAAGTTCTTCATACACTACGATTGAAACCTAACTCTTACCTTACCATGCATTGGGGCCATTATACAACATATAGTGCCAATTGGAGAGAAACGCCCTATTGCCTATTTTTTCTACACATTGTCAACTGCAGAGAGAAATTATTCACAGATTGAAAAGGAAGCTTTAGCCCTGATTTATAGTGAAAGAGATTTCACCAATGATTCAATTTTGTGGCAGATCATAGATCCTTGTTGGCATGGTTTGCCGAACATAAAAGCCTACCGATGATGGCCGCTGCATGTATCCACTGCTGGGCCATTATTTTGTCTACATATGACTATCACATAATCTATCGCAAATCAGAACCTCATCCCATGCAGTTATCACCAGGATGAAGAGGCTGGTCACTTTGTATACCCTTCTTGAGCAACTTGTATCCAACACTGGGATATCGTTCACTTCAGCCGAGTTTCAGTACTTTGTCAAGTAGAATGCAATCATACATTCAAACAGTGCACCTTGGACATCCAGCAACAAATGTACCAGCAGAAATATATGTGGAAACATTTAAAACTGGCATGAGGAAACTGAAGGGCTCCAGTCTGTGTTTTTGTTGACCTATCAAAACAAATATAACTGCACAACAGGCCAAGCACCTGCAGAACTCTTCTTACACATACACGCCTGCACTAGACTTGACTTTCTCAGATCCAGTACAACTGAGGCGGTCCACAGGAATCAGTATTGACAGAAAAATCATCACGATTGGGATTCTGTGGACAGATTGTTCTGAGTGGATGAACCAATCTTTCTGCAGAACACCACAGGGACCATTTCAAAGTGGATTCCAGGTGTGATCACTGAACAGACTGGTCCGTGTCAGAGTGAGATGGCATGATCCTGATACTGTTTATTGATGTCACAGAGATCCGTTGAGGGCTTGGGTCCACAAAGAGACATTACAAGGCTCTTGTAATATCTAACCTGAGAGTGACAGCGTGCAGGGACTGCATGACCATGTTATGACAGCAGAACCTCCTGTTTTGGAGACCTGAGGCACCTGAGGTGTTCAGAAAGGGTCATTAAGCCACCGCAACATTATTTTGATACCAAAATTCTGAAAAACGTGGCTGTACTTGCTTTTTCGGAGTACCATAGTTACTGTAGGTAGCATATGTACCGAGGCTGCAATTCATTCGGAACTGATGGGGCAGCATATATGTCTACAAGTGTTCTAGTCTGTCCTTACATGCCGAAGAAGAAAGACACGCACAAGCACGCGAAAAACTACACATGGCTAATCATTTACATTTAGCTTGATAGTAAACTAACGTTTTGTTAGATTGTTAATGCACATTTAGCTCGATAGACAAGTTTTTTCCCATACCACTCCAGTTAATTAATACTCTAATAAGATGTTGGTTGTACTTCAAAGCTAAATGCATATGATTTCTTAACAATAATTAATAAAAACACACTTAAGCAAAACATTTGTAAACGTATTTTATTGATGTGAACTGTTGCTGCAGCGATAAGGGAGAACTTGAAACGTATGACAGCTGTGGCCTACTTAACTGTTAGCCATTGTTAGTAATATCAGTTGATAACGCATTACACAGTATTTTGCACATAAAAACACAATATTCCACAGATAGCGGTTGGACAGTACTCTGTTTAACCAATTGAATAAGCCACAAATAAGATGTAAATGCTAATAAACAGTTAAAAACTACAGCTTTCAACTGTTAAAAAAGCCGTGAAAAATTATGCCATTCATAGGAATCGCTGCGGCATCTATGTGAAATTGCATTACTAGCACATAAATCATAGTTACTGCGGGGGTCATTTCCTGGTAATAGGGGAGGTAAATATGGAGTGTTTCCATGACAAATGCTAAAATGGACTTACAGTACCAGTGAAAAGTTTGGACACACCTACCCCTAGAAAAGATCATTTGTACATTCTCTACATTTTACAATAATTATAAAGACATCAAACTATAAAATAACATCCAATACTTTTGGCAATATATTGTGACACCCCTCCAAATTATTGAATTCAGGTGTTCCAATCACTTCCATAGCCACAGGTGTATAAAAGAAAGCACCTGGGCATGCAGACTGGTTCTACAAACGTTTTTGAAAGAGTGGGTCACTCTCAGAAGCTCAGCAAACTCAAGTGTGCTACCGGTGATAGGATGCCACCATTCGTAAAATTTCCTCGCTACTAAATATTCAACTGTTCGTGGTATTATAACAAAGTGGAAGCAATTGGGAACCGGCAACTCAGCCATGAAGTGGTAGGCCACATAAAATCACACAGCGGGGACAACGCATGCTGAAACGCACAGTGTGCAGAAGTCGCCAATAGCTACAGACCTCCAATCTTAATGTGGCCTTCAGATTAGTTCAAGAACAGTGCGTAGAAAACGTCATGGAATGGGTTTCCATGGCCGAGCAGCTGCGTCTTACATCTTGCATGTCTTACATCCCCAAGTGTGGTGCAAAGCGTCGGATGCAGTGGTGTAAAGCACGCTGCCACTGGACCCGAGAGCAGTGGAGACGTGTTCTCTGGAGTGACGAATCACGCTTCTTTGTCTGCCAATCCGATGGATGAGTCTGGGTTTGGTGGTTGCCAGGAAAACAGTACTTGCCTCACTGCATTGTGCCAAGTGTAAAGTTTGGTGGAGGGGGATTATGGTGTGGGGTTGTTTTTCAGGGGTTGGGCTTGACCCCCTAGTTCCAGTGAAAGGAACTCTTAATGCTGCAGCATTCAAAGCCATTTTGGACAATTTCATGCTTCCAACTTTGTGGGAACAGTTTGGGGATGGCCCCTTCCAGTTCCAATATGACTACACACCAGTGCACAAAGCAAGGTCCATAGGACGTGGATGAGCGAGTCTGGTGTGGAGGAACTTGACTGGCCTGACCTCATCCCAATAACACACCTTTGGGATGAATTAGAACGGAGACTGTGAGCCAGGCCTTCTAGTCCAACATCAGTGCCTGACCTCGCAAATGCTCTCCTGGAAGAATGGTGAAAAATTCCCATAAACAAACTCCTAAACCTTCTGGACAGCCTTCCCAGAAGAGTTGAAGTTGTTATAGCTGCAAATGTTGGGCCAACTCCACGTTAAAGCCAATGTATTAAGAATGGGATGTCATTAAAGTTCATCCTTATCTCCAAATGCTCCAAGGACTGGCTGACCCTGCTTTCTCCTCTATGTCAGTTTCATGAGGTAGCCTCCTGAGATGCTTTTCCAACTGTCCTGAAGGAGTTCCCTCATATACTGAGCACTCATTGGTCACCTGCCCTTTACTCTCTGGTCAAACTACTCCAAAACCATTTCTACTGTGTTGAGGTCAAGTGGCCTGGTCATGCGATGTGACGCAGAATCGCTCTCCTTTGTATGTGGTTTGGCGTGTTCAAACTTTTGACTGGTACCATATGTGGTTACCGTAGTTCAGACTGGAATGTACAACTGTTGATGATGCAATTCCGATAGGTAGCATTAAGAAAATAAAAGCCTGATTAAATGACATGCTTGTGTCCAAGTGGAGATACATTATAGTCCAAATTGACTGTTTCTTTTGCTATCACTATGCGGCAATGCTTCAGTTCTGGGGCAGTCTCTCTCAAAATTTGATCAACCCTACAATGTGCCTCCAATTTAAAAAAACATCTGTAAAATACATTTTGAGTTACTGTGTTCACTTGACCAAGTGTCCTCTATAGCTTTTTCCTTCCTTTGCTGCTACACAGTGCTGCTGCATCATTTTTGGGGTAATTTATCTGAAAATGAAGCCAGGTATAGAACTTCATCCACATAATGTTTTTGTGAACCAGTAATAAGATGCATCAAATACTCTTAGAATTTAGTGATCAGTGCTGACACACCACAGCAACAACAAAATGTGTCCTCTGCATTTAACCCATATGTGACAAGGCAGGGAGCAGCTAATTCAGCACCCGGGGAGCAGTACTTTGCTCAGGGTACCTCAGTGGTGCTTAGCTGGATTGGGGATTTGAACCTGAAACCTTTTAATGACATGTGTGCTTCCCTAACCATTAAGCCACCACTGCCCCCTCCCTACCACTTTGACTTATCACAATCACAATGTTGTCTGCTTTCACCCTTCCCCTTGTTGCCATGAAGTGGTGTTACTTCACTTTTGGGGCGATCTGTCTCAAAATTTATGGTTCCAGTTCAGCACCCATACAGTGTCTCTACAAAGTTTGAAAAAATAAAATCAAAAAACTTTATTTGTCCCCGAGGGGCAATTTGAGGCACGTAGAGCAGTGTTGCACAGACACAGAACCAGACATTAAAGAGATAAAAATAAAAGTAATAATAAAGAAATAAGGTAATAAATGGTTCTTGATGTATACATAAGGTGCAAAATTGCAGTTGTAAGGTAAATTAACAGACTAACATAAGATGCAAAATTGGGGAGGTCAATAGGTAGTGGGGAATGAGAATGTGGTTATACCTTTATGAGGTTTGGTGCATAAAGGCAGAGGGTAATGTGGCTTTGAGTTCAAAAGTTGAACAGCCCTTGGAACAAAAGTGACTCTTCTCCTTTGTATCCTGCAATCCGGGCAGTGGATTCGGCACCCAGAAGGGAGCCACTCAAAGGCTGGGAACAGCACATGTGAAGAGTCCTGTAGGATTCTGCGTGCTGTTCTCAATGTTTGCAGCTCACAGAAGGAGGACAGAGTTTTGACTGGGGATCCAATTATTTTAGAGCACACCTTGACTGTGTGCTCTAAAACAGGCGGGCTCTGTCATGCAGAGGGGTGGCATGGAACCAGCAGGTTATTGAGAATGTAATGACACTCTCAATGAAGGAGTAGTAGAATGTCCTCAAGATGTTCTTGTTGACTCCAAAGCTGCTGAGTTTCCTCAGGAGATACTGCACTGCTGGCATCTCCTTAGAATATCCTCAGTGTTGGAGGCAAACCTGAGCATACACGTACAATCAAAGATAGTGTCCAGATATCTGTACTCCTCCACAAGCTCCACAGTCTTCCCATGGATTGTGCTGGTGTCTCCTGCTGCCAGTTCCCTCTGCTTGTTGGAAAAGGTCACCAACATCACCAACACCAATCCAAAAACTTTCTGAGTTATCTTCTTAACAGGATCAAATGTCAAAACTGCCCCTCAATTTTACTGTTGCTCAGCGGTGCTGCATTAATACATTGTTGTTATCCTGTTTCCTCCCCATATGGTATGGGAAGGCATCAGTGTATGTAAATGCAGTTACAATTGTGGTACACGGCTTAACGCCGCTACCCCCAACAACTTTTTGCAAGTGTATAAAAAAGTTATAGTATAAAAAGTTTGTGAACCACTGCTTTTGATCGCTGACATGTTCTTAAATCATAATTAAATCATTATTTTAACATTAGAATCAATCCTCAAATGAAAACCATTCAGGTTGAATGACTCGGTTTTCCAGCAAGAATACCAGGGAGGTATTTCCAACTTCCGAGTTCAAATGGAACAGGGGTCGGAAGTCGGAGCTGGGAAAGACGTCACACCTGAGTTAACCATGTTGCAGTACAAGAAGTCAGAAGTCATGTTGAAAGACATTGCTTTTGGTAGACAATTTTTCCTAATTGTGTTTGCAGTTTTAGTAATACATTTCAAAACAAATTCAGTTTTCCATACTGTACCAAAATTGCACTAAACCATGAACCCAAAACTGAATTTTGTACCGAACCGTGAATTTGGTGTATCGTAATTAAAGAATTGGTCTTCAGGCCAGATCTGGCCTCTGGGTTTCACATACAGTATGTGATCAAGACAGCATATATGTTTCGTGTTATTCTGTGGAAGGAGTTTTAATTGTACTGACATCTTTACATTCACTTCTTCTTAGACTGGTTCCATGGAGCAGCTGCATGTGACCACCCCCGCATCCACTAGCAGTAGGTATTCTTCTCTCTTTCCCAAGTTGGATGGACATTTTAAATGATTTATGGCATCCGATTACATATATGTGAGTGAGTACTAGGGTACATCTCTTATGTATGCACTGGTAACCATGGTTACAAGGTTGCAAAGGGTGACATCTAGCATGTAATATTGAATTTATTTTTAACACTGCATTTAAGTTTATTGATAGAGATTCTATGAGTAAATGCCATGAATAAAAATAGATATTTCATTAAACAAAAGATTCCTCCTGGCTGACTCCACCTTCCTGCTGTCTTTCTTTCAGTGGATTCAGTGTCCCAGTCTTCCCCTGTGGGTCGCTGGCGATTCTTCATCAACCAGACAATTCGTCATCGGGATGCCCACTGTAATCAAGGAACCTTAACACCTCCCCCTGCTGGAGAAAGTCAGATATTACACAATGCGGACATGACCATCAAAAATGGTAGGAATCCGTACATATTTAACTGCCTTGATCCAGTATGACACCTGAAAAGGCTGACATGTTACTGGGGTATTTTAAAAAAAAAAAACTGTCGTCCCTGCAGATTGTGAAGCTCCACAGAGGTCTGGATCCTTCAGTGGTGTCAGTGTCCCTCCAGTTCCTACCTCCAGTGTTTCTGTTTCCACTGTTTCTGCCCCAGCTTCAATGTCTGCCCCAGCCATTGGCGCCCCTGCCTCTGACTCTACTACTTGCATCTCAGTTTCTGCCTCTAGTGGTGTTGCCGCTGTCCCATTTACTTCCGGGGGTGTTGATTCGGGTCACACCTCAGCACCCGCCGATCAACCCTCTAGGGCCACAATTTCCATTTCAACATCTGACTCTGATACCAACCTTTCAAATGTTGCCCCTGTCACTGCGGGCTCTATAGCTGTGCTTACTCCATACACTGTCTCTTGTGTCTATGGCACTGTGGCCGTGGGTGTTGGGAAATCATCCCTACCAGAGGAGTCTATGCCCCAAAGTGACGAAGTCGAACATTTCATGTCTACTGCTGTCCATCCTGTCCCTGCCACTAACCACACATCTACACAGCCAGAGCAGACCTCAGAACTCACAGAGCACTTGCTGCAAGACCACCCTAAGAACTGGACAGAAGGACCCCCAGCATCAAGACCAGTGGCAGAGCAGCAGATATCACAAATGCAGCAAACAAAAGAGCAGCTGCCCACTGCATATCAGCAAGAGCAGCAGCAGTCACTGCAACAGGTAGGCTGGGAGCAGACCCTACAGCAGCAGCCTCTCCTGCAGACTGGCCTCGAACAGGTACGGCAGCAGCAAGCTTTACTTGAGCATCTACAAAGAGAGAAGCTCGAGCAGCTGCAGCAGACGCTGTCACATCAAGCGCAGCAGTCAGGACCACAGCAGCAGCACTGTCATGAGGCTCTGGATGGGACACATCAGCAGCAGATTTCCCAGACGCATCAGTCACTCCACCTTGAACAGATGCAGCATCAGTTGATACCACAGCTGGTAAATATAGAGCAAATGCAAAAGGAACAAAAAGAGGCATCACAGTTCCCGCTTCTGGCACAGCAGCAGCAACCAGTACAGCTCCCCCAACAGCTCTCCCTGTATTTCCCTGTGGAGCAGTGTGTCACTCAGCAACAGCCCCCATGGCCCACACAGGAACAGCAAGTGGCAGAGGATGCAGCCAGTCCCTCAGGCCCGCCGCTGCCTTTCCCTAATCCCCCCCAGCCTGCCTCCACTCCTGCAGGCCCCTCTGACCCCCCACTGCCCTCAGTCACTCAGACCCTTACTCCCTCCCCAGCACAGCCCTCTTCTGTGGGTGAGTCGGACAGTGAGGGCCCACCTAAGATTGAATATGTAGACAACCGTATCAAAACTCTGGATGAGAAGCTGAGGAATCTGCTGTACCAGGAGTACAGCACCGGGGTCCCAGTTGCAGCGAGTTCTGCCACAGCTCCAGCTGCCCTCCTCTCTTCTGCTATGCCAGGCTTAACGGTGCCAGAGGGGGAGGAGCCATCTGAGCCCCTCCAGAGCCGCCCTCCCGTCCCACCACCAGCCTCATCCTCCGACACCTCTCCTCATTCTTCCTCATCCACCTCCTCTTCATCTACTTCACGCTCCTCCTCAACTTCCCCTGATGCAGAGGGACAGCCTGGGGCTGAAGAGGCGGTGTCGGACCACAGGGTCCCTGAGACCACCTCGGCAGCAGTTGAGCAACAGCCTGTGGGGGCCTTCTCCTCAACCTCTCCTCCCCACTCCCTGCTTCTGCCTCCACAGGAGGAGTCGGCTACAGCCCCGAGTCTGTCCGCTGAGGCCGCCGTGTGTGTAAGTGCTGTGGGAGTGGCGTTATGTGTGCTGTCACTGAGTGGGGGAGCCGTGTCACTGCAGTCAGTAACGCTGATACTGTGCCATTGACTCAGTGTCTTCTTCTTTATTATGCTACATATTGTAAATCTTTCCTGTTGTATTATGGAGATGTAGGTGTTAGCAGTGGTGTCAGAAGGAGTTTGACAATGGGGGTAGCCAAATTTGCCCCGGCAGCAAGGGGGCCATGTATACCGCAACGTCGCAATGGGCACACATGCAGCACTCGCTCTGTGAAACAATGTGATCTTATCTTTTATTTTTTTTAAATAATATAGATCTATTTTGGGGGGGGGGGGGTTCCCATGCCCCCCCCATTTCTATGGCCCTGGTTGTTAGTATATGAATAGGCATGTATTTTGTTATCAGTACATGTATATCAGTTTCTTTGAATGGTCAACTGAGGGTAGGGATCTTGCTGCCTATGTATCCACAGTTCTTAATGACATTTTACTCTACCATGCCTCTCCTTCTTTCTGTGTCTCCACAGTCTGCCCCTCTCCCCTCTGAAGACAGCACCCCAGGAGATGCCGCATGGTCCCCCAATCAACAAGCACCCCCACTTCGGCCAGGACAGCAGCAGCACAACGCAGGAGGTGGATATTTTGGCCTAAACCTGACATGTCCTAGTATCAGAAACCCTGTTAGCAAGAGGTCCTGGACTCGCAAATTCAAAAGCTGGGCGGTCAAACTGCGCCACTCCGCCAGCTTGTTCAAGAAGGCCAGAGTGCAGCAAGGTAGCGTCTGCGGGGAGAGAGAGAGAGAGAAAGAGAGAGAGAGAATGGGGTGTGAGGCACTTGTTACCCAAGCAGATGTGCAGACCTGTGCATTAGTCATTAGTATTGTTAATTGTTAGTAGTTGTAACCACATCTTATACCTTAAACTATATTAAATCATTAGAATACTTTATAAGCAATTGCATTTCATGCCTTTATTGTGTACTTCAGATTTTATTTTTGAGACTAATATTACCACTTAATATTGTTTCATTCTAAGTATATGATTTTTCTGTTTTGTTAGTTATAATGTATTATTGTGCAGTTTTTAACATTATTTTCTAGAATTTTTTGTTTCTTTGTGCATGGGTCACCCACCCAGGGGCAAGAACAGTGGAAAGTATAAAACAGACCATAAATGTGTTAAACAAAAGCTCAGGGATTGGTGACACTTCAGTAGGATGGGCTCTCTGTGTGGACCCATCCAAATGTCCAGGACTTGAGGCCGGGACCCTTTTCTTCACAGCCACCCATTTCCGATCCCCACTGGGCCCACTGCCCTCCCCTTTCCCTGCAGATTGTGACAACATAGCACGGTGATTTACAGACAGCACAGTAGCACCCAGCTTGCAGGGCTGCTACTTGTGCAGTGATGGACTCCGACATGGAGCCTGTCCTGTTGTGCTCTGTGGATGGGGTCCACGTGGCAGTGTGGGTTAGTGCTGTGTTGCAGTCCCCAACTCATTCAATTAAAATATTCTTTTGAATGGAAGGTAACACCATGTGGCTTGAAGAGTATGCTGACTTTATGAATCAGCAGCTATGCCACTCCCTAAATTAGAGGACTTTACCTTTCGTCCAACAGAGGAATTCAAATCATCAGTTGAGTACTGGAACACAAAAAGAGCCCTGTGAACTGTGGGGCTTTGTGTGGCCATGTGACTGAACTCCCCAGCTCCACAGAATCAGCACTATGCATATAATAAAATAAAGTATTAATAAAGCTTTCTTTCTTTCTTTCTTTCTTTATGTCTATCTGTCTATCTATCTATCTATCTATCTGTCTATCTGCATTATAAGAGCCAGTTGTGCTTCATGCATTAATGCATAGTCTATTTTTGATAGTTGTTACAATCCAGACTTTACTGATCCTTTATTGCAGCGAGTACTGTATGTGAGTTATAAGTATGTTGCAGCATAGTAGATACATATTATACATGTTATATATATTGTAGTAGACAATGTTCTTTAGTAAATATCCTGTTCTTTCTTACCTGGGTAGGCTTTTGGTAAACTTTCAGTTTTATTCTTTATATTTTTAAGCATTTTTCTGCATGTTTTTAAAAAGACTAACACTAATTTTGATATGTGTAGGTTAATACACTGTATATGTGCATATTACTAATTAATTTTGTAATAATATATAAGTGCCCCATATGTGCGCAGGATGTGGACAAAGGATGAAACCACCACAGGACATGTGCTGGGCTTTATTTTGACAAAATGAACATGTGGCAGAATATATAAAGTTTAGCCCTTTTTTGCAAGTATTGGGCCATAAATCTAGGCTGCCAGGCAGAGAGTGAACAGCTACCGAGTAAGAGTGCTATCCATAAATCATTATTATTGATAATCTTGAGAAATATGATGTTTTGGGTGTGATACTCTTTCCTAATTAGCTGGGAGTTGTTAGTAATACCAGGCAATGCTTAAGGGTCACCTCAGGCTGCGTTTTTCAAAGGCACAAGCGAGTGAAGAGGCCTGTAACAGTCGAGTTGTATTTCTGACAGCCCGCTGTACATATAAACTGGCTGAGCTGCTCTATGAATGTATTACTAAATGTTCTCTGCTCTATTATTTCTTTTGTTAGTCACGGGATAGGTGTAGTGCTACAAAACAAGTTTGGTGCCGAAAATGTTTAAGTCTTCACTTTGTTTAGCATAGTTTCTATTGCACAGTTAATTTAGTAAACATTACTATAATTGTAATAAAGAGGTCTTCAGGAACAAAAATCAGAGGAACTGTTAGTATAGATGGATTTAATGAACTGTTGGACCTGAACAGGGCAGAAGGAGTATCTCATGAGCACTGATCTGTCCAGGCCTGCGACATGCATGAAGAACAGACTGGCCACCATCCATTGCCTTCCTCGGTTCACAATCCTCCATCCAGAGCATTACTTGTGTGACAGTCTCTTTGGAATTGTCTGGGTTCTCACTTCAGAATTCTCAGTTTCATTCAGAAGGAATGAAACGGAAGATTATGCTCATAAAAGAGAAGTGCACTTACCATACGTCACAGTCTCTGACTTTTATTGTGGCTTCATGCCATTCCTACTACATACAGTATGGAGGCCCAAACTTATCACTGACATCCTGATGGTGTTACATGTTTTGTCCACGACCTGTGTACTTTTTTAGAGTATATATACAGTATGTATATATGATGAGCTATCAATTAGCATCACTTTGATTGAATATCTGAAAACAATGGGAAATCAACAATCTAAGAGTAGAACTATATACATAATATATACTGTATCTATGCACATTCTGTGTATGGAGAATATGCTCAGAACATCCAACACCATACACAAACACATGCATGTTCTGCATAAATGTTGTCTGGTGCCTGACATTTAGGATTCTGTGTGTGAAAGGCAGAGTGACTGGGTGGATGATGATGAGGGGGGTACATATTGACTTGAGTATTGTCTCTCTCCCATAAAGTGTCTTCATAAGTCCCTTGTATTAAGAAATTAATTTTCCACCAGCTGTCTCTCATAGTCTGTTCAGTTTAACTTCCCTGCTCCTTTCAGCATGATGTTTTAATGAATTGGCCATTGATGTGTTTCAGGAAAAGAACGTTTTAACTGAAACCAGGCACATTCATATGTCCGATTGTATGTTTATATGTAATAAGAATAAATGGAAGTGGTTCAGTGCAATAGTTGCTGCAATACCAGACTAACATTCCTTTTTTTTTTTGTTTGTGTGTGTATGTGTGTTTTGTACATATCTGTCTGTACATTGTTCCCCTGTTTTTCCATATGCTCGGTGTGTGTACTGTCTTCATATCCACGTTTATTTCATCTGCTGGTATTTGTGTCTGTTTGTCAATTTGTCTATGAAACCCACATTTAAAATTTGGGTTATTGTCTGTGTCTATCTGTGTGTCTGTGTTTCTTTCCCCGCCCTTCCTCTATCTCTGTCTTATGTTCAGAAAGCAGCAGCCTGTCTCTAAAAGAGGAGAGTGTCACAGCCCATGTGCAAACTCATTCTTCCACAGGCCGTTTTGAGGTAACCATTCACTAATATTGCTAGATCACCAGTATAGTTGATGGTAGCTTCTTTAAGCTGGATGAAAATTGACTGCGATCTCACACTGTGCAGGTGATCCCAGTGCCCCAGCTGCCTGAGGTACCAGCAGCACAGCAGCCCGCACCGTACAAGGATGCTGTTCAGAGGCGAGTTGGCCGCTTCTCTGTAAGCCAGCTGGAAGGTCAAGCAGAAGATGGGCTAACAGACAGCTCCCCTGTGTCACCTGATGACGAGGCAGAGGAGAAGAGGTCCAAAGTGAAGGAGAGGGAGAAGGAGAAAAAGAGGCCCCCAGCACCCCCTGTTCTGCTCAGGGGTTACTGTCCATCCCCTCTCGGCAGCAGTGATGATGACGATGGTAGTGGGCTGGAGGATGCAGGCCTCCGGAGAGAGCTGCATCGCCTGCGAGAAAAGTGAGGAAAGGAAAACGGGGGTTTATATACATTCACAAATTATAAAGTCGACCAAACCAGTCCACTGATGTTGTGTCAAATCTTTAGGCACATCAAGGAAGTGGTCTCCCTCCAGGCCCAGCAGAATTTAGAGCTACAGGAACTCTACAGGCAGCTGCGTTCCCTCAGAGACCATCGTCTGGCCTTGCCTCGGTCCCCGCAGCACCATCCTGCTGTCTCCCCCATCCTGTCCCCTCGCAGGCCCCGCCCCACAAAAGCCAAGCTCCGCCCCCGGCCCCACTCACACTTGGACAACAATGGAGCCACGCATGCTGGTTAACACTAAAACTTTTAATCAATCAGTTAATCAATCAGACCGTCTGTCTGTCTGCCTATCTATCCATTTTGTCCCCCATTTATTTGTTTTGTTTATTCTTGTTGAAAATTTGTTTTTTAAAACTTAAGTTGGGGTACTAGATATATGTGAGACTTTAACCTTCATTTGACCCATTTTATCTTCTCCTAACAGGAAACAAGCAGTCCAGCAGCTTCTCAGGTGGAGAGGAGGGCAGGTTTCCCCTCTTCTGCCCCCCGGAATACTCCCCTGTTCTGACAACTGCGAGAGGTGAGGCTCCAAGCCAAAGTGAACAGGGCCGGGTCTCAATATAGCATGAGCTGAGAGCAGAGGTGGATAGTTCAGGTCCAGAAAGCAAAAATCTCGACCAGTTGGTTTAAACCATCCAACTGATTATAAAAATCACAATCATAGAGTACTTGACCGATTGGCTGAAAGAAAATCATGGTCTGGATTTTTACTTTTTAGACATGAAATGTCCACCAAAGTCAGTTATCATCAATTCCAAACTGACCTGCTCTGACAAGATTGTCAAGCTGTATAAATTTTACTGAACTTGCACGGCAGCTTTTTACACAGCTAATATGGAATGAACTCCTTCCCTTCCCTTGATGTTTCTCATTAGACCCCAGCCCCTTACCTCAGGGCTCAAACAATAGGAAGAGCACATTTACGGATGACTTGCATAAACTGGTGGACGACTGGACCAAAGAGACTATGGGTCCAAATCTCTCCAAGCCCTCGCTCAATCAGATTAAGCAAATTCAGCAAGTACAGGAAATAGGAGGTTGGAGCCAGCCAGCTGAGGTAGATGCCTAAGCAATTCAAACTACTGCAAAGTGTGGAGTATTTGCCCATGATTTTATTAATTTACAGTTAAAGTGTTCTCCTACTTTTGCAAACAAAACTGGGTTATAAAAGTAGCTTAGAGATAAGTTTGATGTTGGTATGAACAGTACTTATTTTGCTTCCCTGTATTTTTGTGTTTGGGTCATTTTGCATGTCTTTCTTACAGACTACCACCTCTAGTTGGTTTACGCCTGTTCCCCTGAACGTCCCATCAGCCCCTGCTCCTGTTGCCAGCTGTTCTGTGTCTCCCCCTCAGATTGGTGGTGGAGGGGTGCCGGTTCTATGGAGTGGAGTGGGGTCAACAGACACACAGCCACTACCGGGACAGCACCACCAAGCGCACACACACTCAGCAGCTCTGGAGCTGCAAGATCTGCATCAGCAACTGCATATGCAGCCTCAGCTGTTACACCTCCAGCTGCAGCAGACTCCAATTAACATGTTCCAGTTACAACAAAATCCACTTCAAACAAATTCGCAGCAGATACAGGCTCCACTGCTGTCTCAGCCCCAGCTGCAGACAGAACTTCCCCACCTACCTCAGCAGAATCAACCACAGGCTCAGTCAAGCTCTCCTCAGAAGCCCCCCTTGATGTCTGCACTTCCCAGCTCTGGGACTACTTCACACCCTGATGGTTGCACTGGAACAGTGGTGTTTTCATCTTCCTCTTCATCATCTTCATGTTTGTCATCTGCTTTACCTTCTAGTGCCATTTTGCACCCTACAGCCGCAGCCCCAACATTTCCTTTGGGGCAACAGTAGTTTAAGGGATTAGGGGGTGAGGGCAGAGTGTGACTAAGAGACCTGTATGTAAAGGAGCTGGTCAAGTGATAGAACAGAAAGGCATTGCAAAGCCACATCATGTGTGTGATGGTCTGACAATAGATGAGATGATGACTAGCAGACCTGATTTGCAAGAGGCGATAAGGGCAGTGTGGACTTGAGTACGTGGAACACAGCAAAAAATTGCTAGACGAAGGAGCCATTGTATAGGCTGCATGCAGAAGGTGCCTTGGTCTTAGGTGTAATGTAAATTAATAATGTGTATAATGGGTGTGTACGTGTGTGTGTGTGTATGTGTGTGTGTGTTCATGACATTTTTTGTCCTTTTTGTAACTGTGTAAAAGTAAAGGTTTTTTAGCTATACTAAACAGACTTGGGCCTGAACTCTAATCAGAGATATGAAGGAGCAAACATTTCCCCAGTATATATCAAAATTTAAATCATGATGCTTATACTGAATGGTCTACATGAATAAAAAGAAGTGCAATTAGTAACTGTTGTTTAAGTTTCACCTGTGCTGTCTTAATTTATGTGTGTTTGGTAAAATATTCCTGAGTAGTGACACTGGGACTACACCCTGACAATAATAAATATAGCACAATGTTTGAATATTGATGACAGCACGTAAAACAGTTACTGTACAGCATATCGTTGACTAGCAACCCCTTTTATGTACAGAATCACATGGTGCACTATTGCAGTCACAGCATAGTAATTATTAATAATGTTTTACATTAATAACAGTGGTATCATTTTAAGTTAATAGGTTTCTTTATAAAATAAAACAATTAACATTTTTTATCTGTTTACAGTGTTAGGAAAGATTTGTAATCAAAATCAAATTCCCACCTATAGTTTATATCAAGATTTAATGTGCATTTCCTAAGCTGAATCTTCATTATTTTATTCTGTAAATTGGTAAGAAAGGAATTCTTTTTAGCTACTATTACACGGTCATTTAGCTAAGAATTTGCATACAAAGGGCATGTTTATTTCAGTTCAGGCCTGGGTTATAAACTCTGTTACATAGTTGAATTCAGATTAACCATCTAGTACTGGTGCTTTCACTTGTTGTAACACCATCATGGCTTTGATTCCATGCTTGGACACAATGATAAAAATCATCTGTATGTGGAGTAACATAAGTTCTGCAATGAATCAAAAATTCAGTGTATTGGCCATTATTTGCACTGATTCATAATCAGAGCTCTTTGTTTCCTTTACTTCCCTGTATATTCCATTAATTTGTATTCTTTTTACTTATTTGGCTTTAGTAAATTTGTATCCACATAATAGACATGGAAGATATGCCTGGCAAATTTAATTTATACTAATCTAGTATGAATCATCTTTTAGAAGTGGGCTAACTCCACATTGTTTTTTAAGACCTGATTTTCTCCCAGTCTGTGACAAAGTTCTGTATTGATACTGTATTTTTTTCTTCTTTCAGAAGAACCATCACAGCACTGTGATGTAGTGATTTGGAAGATATTGACCATTTTGTACTAAATAGTTGTCCTCTAGGATTATAATAGTGAGATAAGTATGAAAAACAGATCATGAAAAGGTTTGTGCAATACAGACAGTTCAGAAGGAACAAGCAGATAATGATTAAGTGATGCTTACACCCAACTTCGTGATGTTTACAGTATTCATCTTTGGAAAAGCATATTCCTGTTCACAATAGTGTTTTTTCTTAAAAATTTATTCATGGTGTTTCAGTGAACTCACCGTTTCCAAATAGCATAGATCGCTACTAACAGAGATGAGTTACAAGATCACCAGGTGATATTCACTAGGTAACTATTAATCTTTCCATTTTACTGCTCTGAAAGGATTTTCAAAGTGAAAGAGGTAATTTACCCTGTTCTGAAGTGTTACCAAAATATTTTAAAAGACATTAATTATTTTTATATTTTGGAATGGGGCTGTAAAAATTGTAAAGTTGTGTACTGATAAGTATTTACAATCTGTGATGATGTGCTGAAACAATAAGTTATTAGTCCACAGCTCTGCTTCTGGAGTTCTCCTGGACTATGCTCATTATAGTCTCTCAACTTGTTCATTCAACCTTTTAACTAAACTCTTTTGCTGGTTAATTTTGAACAATCTAAGAGAGAGTAAATTAAGTCTGTTATAAGTGATATCTACAGAGGTTTTTGGTACTGTAACTTCAAAACATACCAACTGAGACCCAATGACTTAAATGTAATAAAAAATAAACTACAAAATGTTCATTGCTGGTAATGAAGCCATTGTAAAACTAACTAATTAAATTCCTGTTTTGTAACTACGTAATTGAAAGAAATTATGGTGTAAAAAATAAGAGGAAAAATAAAAATGTAAAAACACTGCTACAGTATATGGTGTATAATTGTATATGATTTTGGGACTGGTCTGCTGTCACTGACACTTTCTTGTTAGTGCAATAACTCAAAAAGTTTGAATATGGGTGAAGATCAGGAACTGATGAAATTTTGAGACACGTTGCACCGAAATTGAAGCAGCACCTAAGTGATGTCAAAGAGAAGGGCAGTTTGATCCCCCTTGATCCTGTTAACACGATGATTAAAAAAAAATTCCCAAATCTTTCTCCAAAAAGGACCATGATGGCAGCACGTGCAGGCCTAGCGGCTCAACTCGCTCCACCAACTTTGCTGCAGGGATTTTAGGAATTGTAGCAGCTTGGATTGAAAACTGGTTAACAGACAGGAAGCAGCGGGTAGTTATTAGGGGCACAGTGTCGCAGTGGGCCTGCATTCATAGTGGGGTACCGCAGGGTTCAGTTTTAGGACCACTATTATTCCTAATTTGCATTAATGATATTGACACCAATACATACAGTAAACTGGTTCAATTTGCAGACAAGACCAAGGTGGGTGGTGTAGCAGATACTGATCTAGCAGCAGAGAGGCTACAACGGGATCTTGATTTAATTAGCGACTG
>JAODLD010000044.1:3282812-3303024 GCA_026781065.1 Mormyrops boulengeri | reverse complement strand
GGTTGATGGCCGCAATTTCGCTGGTACTTGTGACTAGTGACAAGGTGTATTGCAACAGCAATAAAGGGTTTCGTCATATCATATCATATTTGGTCTCTCTGGGTTATGAACTAAAGGGTGCATTAGACAAGTTCTTATGTGAGGGAGGAAGAAAGAAATATGCATTCTGCCAATGAAAATATTGCTAGACTAGGTAATACTGTAGCACCAGTGAGATCTTCGAGACCCAACATGCCTCATGAGCGCATGTATATAGCAGTCTCATATAGTGTCATATATGTTATTGTAAATAGCCCTTGTATTGTTGTTGTTGTAGTAGTTATGGTTAGGATTGGTTCCCGATTGTGGCGTGTATGTTTGCCCGTGTCTTATGTGTACCCTGTTCGATCCTCGCATGTCCTTAGCTTGTAGAAATCTCCCATCGTGTGTGTACCTTACAGTTTGGTGTCTGACCACATTGTTTTTCCGCTGTTGTATCTGCATTCTGTGCTCGCCGGGTGTGTGTTATATTCCTGTTAAGCATCAAAATAAAAAGGTGGTGTACTCCCCTAAGCCTCCTTGTCATTCACCGTTGTTGCCACGATGCCTCGTTCGGCCAGTCGTCGCAATATAATAATACTATTATTATTATATTATTAGTGCACTGTCAAGTAAAGTGTTACAACTATTTTATTGCACAAAAAGTACTGGTATATAAGCGGTGTGATGATAAACATATATCAACATTTGTTATAGTCTCATATTTATGTACATTTGTAAATGTAAAATGTATCAACTGCATTTTGGTGTGAAACATTTTCTGTTATTTGCATAAGCTTATGTTTGCTAAACCTCAGCGTGTGGTAAGTGTATTAGTTGTTACATCACGTTACTGAGCTTTCTAACATATTTATTAACATTGACAAATTAAATTGTTGTCAATTATGTATTTATGATCACAGTCTTAAATATGCAGTATATTAATTTGCTGATATGTTGTCTTACCACTTTAAGGTAATACTAAAGACACCAAAAATGTAATTACATAGTTATTTTCATTTGATATAGATAGATTATACATATTGTGTGGTTAAAAGGTATTTTTTTAAAAACAAAACATGTAAGTTAAACTGAAAAATCTATGAAAACAGATTATCACTACAAGTAATATTCTTACTTATTAATAAGTAATGTTCCTGTGAAAATGCATTAAAATATCAAGCAATTCACATATTGCTACTAATACACGTCTTGCCTCCAGCAGAGTAGAGCTAGTAAGTTACATTTTGGTAGCAGTAGAGTAAGCAAAATGAGACAATAATACAAGAACACGGGACAGAAATTAAGACGTCATGTAGGAATCTCACATTCACTCAAGAAATGTCTTAGAGCTACAATTGAACATTGACAATAAAGCTGATGAAAAAAACTGAGTTTTATTGCAAAACTTATCTTTTGTTAATACGTTCACCCTAAATATTTGCTAGATTTTAGAACATTAAGAAAAAAGGTTAACATTATATTTAAACCCTGGGTATTACCATTCCCTTAATAACACAACGTCAGGCTGAAAATAATCTTTAGCATACACAATGCCCTCTGCAGGATTCTGTCGAAACAGCATCCCCTATTTTTAAGGTGGCAAATAAGAAACGGCCGAATATGGAACTTAAAATTAGGCTTCATGCATTTTTCTGTGTGATACTCTTCATCAACCTTATAACTGAATTACATTCTCAAAAACAGTTTAGCAAGTGCTGCTTGACAATGCTTATTTGTTACTTGACAGCGGACTAACACGATAAGATCTGTTTTATTGCTTGCTAGCAGACATGTTCAAGATCACATAAACTATCATGAAACATAGCATAATGCAACTCTTTCCACTCTTGATCCGTTTTCTCTTTCTTTCCTCTTCTCTGCTCCAGAAGCATAAATTCATTTTAACATTCTTTTGCAACGCTGCGAACTTACGCTGCGTTCTTATCTCGTAAACGGAAAGCGTAAACTACCATTGCGTCATTTTCAAACTTTGCGCGTTCGAGCTCCGAAGTGGGTAAAATCGCAACGGGGCCCCCTGCTGGTTTGGGGGCTCTAGGCAGCCGCTTATGTTGCTAAACAGATCCAAATGGCTACATTTGGGGTCAGTGTGTTTGTGTGTGGGGGGGGGGGAGGAGGAATATAAACAACCTGAAGCACACCAGCATATATATTTACAGACACTTCGAAATTAGAGTTTTCATTATTTAATAGATTACGACTGTTGTTCTTGCACCTTTGGTTCCGATCAAGTCTGACTTTTGACTCTGGATTACTGATCTAGACTATGATTGTTGCTCTTGCTCTTTTCCTTTGGTCACCCAGTTGTAGAGACTGACTGCCACTTTTGTTTTTTTTATGTAATTCAGTTTGTCTAGAGAGGGAGGTAAGTTTATTTGTTTTTTGTAATACCAGATATACATATGGTTCCTTTCCTGAGTTAGTTGCAGCTATTCAGTTTGTTGGCTTGGTACAGTGGAGCAATCATGCAATATACCAGATGGATGCAAACTGTAATCCTTACATTTTCCATCTCATCACCAGGTAAACTAACCACTTGCACTCGGCCATCCACATGATTTAACAGAAAACGTGACTCATCAGACCAGGCCTCCTTCTTCCATTGCTCCATGGTCCAGTTCTGATACACACATGCCCATTATAGGCACTGTCGGCAGTGGACAGGGGTCAGCATGGGCAATCTGACCGATCCACGGCTATGCAGCACCATACACGGCAAGCTGCGATGCATTGTCTCTTCTGACATCTTCTGACATCTTTCTATCATAGCCAGCATTAACTTTATCAGCAATTTGTAGCTCTTCTGTGAGACTGGACCAGACAGGCTAGTCTTTGCTAGTCTAGCCATCACAATCTGACCGTAATCAAATTTGCTCAGATCCTTACACTTGCTCATTTTTGCCAATGTAATGAGATAATCAACATTATTCACTTCATCTGTCAGTGGTTTTAATGTTATGGCTGATCTGTTTGTATACATATACACACACATTTGAGATCGGAGCTTGGATCCGAGTGACCCTGAAGCACTCTATGTGATTAATTCTGCCAAATGAAAGTACCGCAGTCTAAAGAAAATATTGTTACAAGCCTACATACACATTCTCCCGATGTCTCCAGAAAAAGTGACAGGATTAAATTCTCCCACAATAAATTTTGGTGAGTTCCTCACAATACATTTCATCAATGAGCTAACGGACTGCTATACAAGATGGCGGCTGCAAGCTTCATTTTTGCCCTCAGCTGCCCTCTGTTGACAGTTCCAATTTTGCTGCCTCTTTCATTGCAGTTACAATTTTGGATCTGATGAAGTGTACATTTTTAGTTGTAAACTTTCCTTCATATAACGTTTTTGTGAAGTAATAAGATCCATCAAAATCATATAGGGTAAATAGAGCAAATAATAACAAATAGATATATCCTGTACCTTTAATCATCTCATCTTTCTCTTAGCTGTCATTGCTTCAATTATGGCATAATTTGTGTCAAAATCTTCAACCTTACAACTTGTCTGCAAAAGTTGAAAAGTCTGTTAAATACTCTTTGAGTTATCATGCTAATGGGGAAAAATGTCTGAAACTACCCTTTTTTGCTATCACTATGCAGTGTTGCTTAACTTGGGGAGATCTGTATTAAAATTTGATCACTTTCTGTTTGTTACCCCTCCAATGTGCCTGCAGAGCTTTCAAAAAATCTGTACAATACTTTTAGAGTTATTGTGTTCACAAGTTCAAGTGTGTTCTACAATGTTTTTGTGAAGCAGTAATAAGATCCATCCAATAGTTTTTGAGTTATGACATTCATAATATCAAATATCATCTGCTTTCACCTTTTTCTTTGCTGTCCCCAAGCAGTATTGCTTCAATTTTGGGATGATTTGTCTCAAAATTTAATCAATTCCATTTTGCCCCCCTTCAATGCCTCAGCAAAGTTTGAAAAATATCCATCAAATGGTTATTAAGGTATCGTCTTAACGGGATCAAGTGTCAAAGCTGCCCCTTTTAAAAAAATATTACTATCTAGTGCTGTGTCGGTTTTGGGCGATCTCTCACAAATTGTAATCAGTTTTAATTCCTCACCTATGCAATGTCTTCCCAAAGTTTGAAAAAGATCTGTCAAATGGTTTTTGAGTTATCCATTCTCTATTCAGTGGATGCTAAAAATTATCAGGAAGGGCATTCCTACTTAATATCATGCTACCTTTTACAATAAATTACTGCAAACCAATACACCCTGGTCCAGCTCTGCTAATGATGTAGGAACCTGTCTAATTTACCTCTTTACTTCTATTATTCTGTCCAGTCCGTTAGTTTCCAACTGCACAGTCAAGCATGATGAGTATCTACTGAGAGTACTCTAAAGAGAGAATGTCAACAGGGTGTTGGACAGTAAAGGCTCATCGATGTAAGATGCGAATAAAGACAATCCCGTGTGGTACAAACCAACAGAAGAGCTACTATAGCACAAATGACAGATAATTTGGATGATGTGTCATGACATACACTGCATTGAGCCCTGCTGTGTATGGGGCTATGTACACATGGATTGGACTTGTTGGTCCAATGCATCCCATAGATCCTCGACACCTATCCAGCCACCCATATGATGCAACAGTAAACAGGATTCATCAAACCAGGTGACCTTCTTCCATTGATCCAAGATCCAATGCTTGCATCCCCAGGTACTTTCAATGGTGGACAGGGGTCAGCATGGGCACTCTGACTAGCCTGTCCTAGCAGAGCATCTTTTTAAAATTCTCTTTTGTTTCACTTTCTACTCCAAAAATAGCTCAAGCCAATTCAATACAGATGTGTCCCTGATGTTTCTCATTAACATTCTTTTTATAAATTATTATTTTTTTTAATTAGACAAAGGCAACATGATGTCCATTTAATTGGTTTGTCAACAACACTCTATTCAGAATACAGTTTTACGGTCTGTTCAATTCTTCACAGGGTGCAGTTTATATCCATGTTTCTCAACCCGGTCCGCGGGCTTCTCCAGACAATCCACATTCCCCCCCCCGGACAGTCCACGTTTTGGAGGGAACAAAAACATGGACTGTCTGGGTGCCTCAAGGACTGGGTTAAGAAACACTGGTTTATATTGTCCTCATATGATCATAACTATAATCATGACACTAACAGGAACACTAATGCATGGTCTTTCCATGGAAACTGTCTCCTCTGTAAGATGGTAAAACAGCCATGTCTATCTTGGTTATTTTTTAAGTTTGTGACACCTACAGTTTTACGATAATACCATTTCTTATTTGACTGCTAAATCAATCAACATTGATATTTTGGGTACTGTGAAGTGCATGTTCATTAATGAATGCACATTATTGCACATTACTACCATCACAAAGACAGGTGAAAATGGAACGACAGTTTCAAAGATGTATCTAAATGGCACAGCTTCTAGGTTTCCTAGCGGATTTTCTTAATAAACTGCATGTTTTCAGGGGAGGTCAAATGTATTAATTAAATAATAATAACAATAATGACCCTGCATTTTGTGTTTCAGCTTTGACAATAGTTTTGTATTCATATCACGTTATACCGTATTACACTTTTATGAAAATCTTTATATTAAAAACCTGGAAAGTAACTGTACCAGCAGAAACCTTTATTGCTAACACAAAACATGGGATTGTAAAGCTCTTCTGGTTGTTTGCATACATCTACACAACCCTTCATCAAGGACAGACTAAAGGGCAGTATCCATGGTTGTTTAAAACTCTTTAATCACTTGGCAATTCACTGAGTCTAGTACCACTACAAAAATGAATACAGTTCTAAGCTGTGTCTGCATATCATGCTTTTCTTCCTTGTGATTAATGCAGCATGAAAGCTGGAAGTTTAACACTGCTTTATTTTGCCTCCCAGTCTAGCCTAAAAATCGCCATTTGTTGTAAACATACAAGTAGCCCATGTGCTTCTACCCGTTTTTACCCAGTGATAACTTGTAACACATATGTTGTCATATTAGCACTTTAAAGGATATTAAATATATCCACTTTCTAGTCACTTAACTCTCTAATGCGTGTAATATATACAGTACCAGGGATTTAAAAAGAACAGAAACAATGGTCATAAATTGGTTAATCTGGAAGCACTTTTCCTGCACCTTCATGGCCGACACGTTTAAACCAATGCGCATTGAACGCCTCATTTTGGGCCTCGAGATTACAACGTTAAGGGAGTGCCCGTTAGTTATTATAGGAAGCTCCGCGTGCTCTCGCGAGCTCGTTGTTTCCTACTCAGCGGTGTAAGATGGCGGAGGCAAATTAAGCCGCAGCCCAGGTAAGACATTGAAATTGTGTTTTTCTTGCTTGGGTTCAGTTCGAGATTATGTGGGAAGTTATTCGAAAGCACGAAGTGTTCACGAACACTTATTTAAAAAGGTCCGCGTCGTAACAAGGGAAACGGGACCAGAAATTCTGTATTATTTTACCGTCCAGGGTCGGTCAGTCTGCTATGTGAACCGCCATTTTTAATTTGCAGTTCTACTATAAATAGTTTAGAGATAGTGTCGGATAAAGAGTCGTAAAAAGTGAAATTTTCCATTTACACATAGACTGAGTTAGTGGAGATAGCCAGTTATGTTCATTTGATTACTGGAGACTAGCTAAGGCAAGTCATATGAAGAATACAAGAATACCCAAGAAGGCGACATACAGGCTTTTCTTCGGGTACAGCAAAAATGATGACAGATCCCATTCACAGAATGCATGAAGTGTGAATATTGTCTCAGGCTCTGTGTGTCTTACTTAACCCCCCACCCCACCAAGAAATGAGTCAACTGGTTAATTGATTATTAATCTGCTCGTAAAAATGAAACCACGTAGGCCCAGTGAATTGTCACAAGGCGTGCTTTGCAACTAAGTCGAATTTTAAAATGTCCATATGTCTGTGATTGAGCCGTTAAATCGCATAATTGTGCAAACTTGTGATTTTCTTAGACCGTGGGGATTACTTTTGCACGGACTTCACTCCGCTATATACGTTATAAAAGATGACCGCTGCAATTATTTGCTGGTGCTGTACAGTCAGCGTTGCTGCTTGGCCGCAGCTCTGTTTGCCGCAGTAGTGCAAAGTGTTTATATAGGAATGCAAAAAAGTGGACGGTTTTGTTTGTATATTTTTAATGCAGCTTATATGTTAATAAAGTCCAACCTCAGCCATATTTAAAGTGTGTTACGGGTAGCATGTTTAAAAACGGACCCTTATGGAATTAACTAATAGTAAATTACACATCACTTCTGTAATTGGTTGTCTAGTAACTGTCTTAATTTTAATGTTGTAATTTAATATTCCGATTGACAAAGAACAAATAACTTTTACACACGCACCCATAATCACAATTCGGTCTTTTTTGTTAACCATTTAAGGTTTGTGCTGCTGATCTGGGTCTTCCTATGTCTGTGACAGACTTCTGACTATCAGCTGTAGTTTCTGACTGAAATGCAGGCACATTTTCGAGCACTTGCTCATTTTCTTGACATTTCAAATATCGTTTCTGGTCGTTTTATAGCAACGTAATGGAATTATAAGTCTGCTATCTTTAAATGAATTATTACATTGGTTATCCTCATTGCGCCATTAACTTCTGAAAGTCTCAAGACTGTCTGTGCTGTTGAACTTGAGGCTTAAACACTTCAGTAAAAATGAAAGTTCTGAATGTCGTCTAGCTGGTCTTTAAATGTGCTATACTGGTATTTTACATCTGAGATGATCAGTTTTCTGGGGGTGGTGTATGGCTTTGTGGACTAAGCCTCTGTGCCTGTGATCTGAAGGTTGCTGGTTCAAGCCTGGCCTCAGCTGAATAGTCATGTGTCTGTGGGCTCTTGAGCAAGGCCTTTAACCCCCAGCTTCCTCGGGGCTGCAAGGTGGCTGCCCTTTTGCTGTGACCCTCAAGCCTGTATGGAGGGGGAGATGGGGCAAAGTGAAAGAGAATTTCCCCATGGGAATTAGTATAGTCACTATTCACAATTCTGTTCAATTCTATTTTCATGTGATAATTTCACCAGGAGGTTTTGTCATGATTTTATTTTTGTAGCATCTTAGTACATGTTGGTTCCTCTATATGTGAGATGTAAACGTGTATACAATGTATGAGTACATTTGTATAGTCTTTAAAAGTCTTATTCTTGGTTTCTTCCTATCATTCAACTGAAATTAGGACTGATGTTTGACTTGAGTTGACTCATGTTGGTCATCAGTAGTATAATTATGAGTTTCTGTCTTTTGACAGCATACATTATGGAGTTTATACCAAATCTATGTTGGAAATGTTCTTTTTAGTCAAGTATAGGTACTTTTAATGGTGTGTATTCTACTTGGTGTCATGATGAAACATCACTAGATATTTGTGTAATTCTGTTGAAAATTTATGGTTTGTCTTTCATGTTTTAATGGCTAATGGTTGGGATTGAAATTCACCAGGAATGAGTGCTAGTCATCACAATGCAAGATCGTCTTTGGTGGATTAGACCTTTAACTGTAACTTTGTTTTTTTGTGTCACACCATTATTGCTGAGGTAAACCAAGGTGTCACAATGTATACAGCTTTCTTTTTTTTTCAACCTTTACAATGATTTAAAAATCTATACTAAATATTTGACAGCATTTGTATCCAGCTCAAGTTCTACTTCCTAATGTAAACACAAATTTCACAAGATGCATAAGACGACAATGTCTCTGAGGTAATCATTTCCCCTGTAGGACCATATTTTTTTGTAGGATTTAAGTGTAACAGAGATCTATATATCAGTGGTGAGGTGATGTTCAGGGAGAGCGAAGATGCACTGTGTTACATTCCAGGGAGTTTCTTTATCAGATGCCTAAAATATTTCAGGTCATTCTGTGTAAAAATATGCTGAGTCTTGCGAAGTGTTGAAATGTGAATCACTGAGTTGGTTTTCTGTGATTGAGTCTTGCTCTTTTGTTGCATCATGAAAGTACTGGTGAAGTAATTTGGTTTGATTCAAGGGTACAGTCAAAGACCAGATGTATGATTACTAATGTTTTAATTCGATTCTCAGTTAGAAATTGGAGTTTGCTTTAGAACCAATAAGGGAAAAGGAAGACTGTTGCAGATATGAGCAGAAAGACCACCATTTCTAATGATTTACACCCTTGAATTACAGATACCCTCCATGGTGCCCAGACCTGCATTATGATTTAATTAGAGTAACTGTGCTGGACCCTAAGCCAGGAGATGGCTGGCAGGTTGACCATCACATACTCGCATAATGTTCTGCATTAAATTTATGGGATCTCTTGTGGCAAGAAGTTGTGTGTATGTGCAGTATTTTGAATTATGTGCTTCGGAAGATGTCAAAGTAGCCTTTCATAAGAAGCCTGAGTGCAGGGTTAAGATGTTCCCTAAATATTTTCATTGTGCAGGCTTCAATGGTACACAATTCAAGATTGTGACATACATGTTGTACAGTATGTATTACCTAAGTCGCTCCTACTGACATGAGTAAGTGGTATGAGAATTACCATAACTGTGTTTTAAGATTTTTAACATGAAGGACAACTGATAATGGTGTGTTGGGATAAACAGAAAATCACCATAAATGGTGAACTATAAGACTTACTTCTGCTAATTTCAGTCCTTTTTTTAAAAAAAAATATATGAAAAACCCCCTTGAACTAATGCATCGAGGTATTCTGTTATATTGTGTAAAAAAGTGGAACGTGTATATTGCCATATCGCTCAGCTTGTGCATAGTAAATTTATTATGCGGGTATTAAAATACTTCAGCAATTTCTGTCTAGCAAGCTGTCTGCTGAAAGCAGAATATTGAACTGTAAAGTGGCACATCATTTGTTTACAAGATTTAGTAAATGGTTGGTATCTTCTGTTTTACAGTGTGTTGGGCATTGTTTATTCTGCCTGCATAAATCTGTTGAAGCTTATAAGAAGCAGTTGGCTCATAAGTGTATCGTTAAGCTATTCACATGCAATTTCAGTATTTGACCTTCAAGGTGGTTTTAAAGTTTGAATGGCAAACTTGACATTTGACCACCTGCATTAATAACCACTGTAGCTCCTTTCCAATTCCTAAAGTTGATCCATTCTAAACCATATTTGACTAAACTCATTTTAAAGATTTATACTAGACAGCTGCAGGAACCTCATCTATGCTGTGTGGAATGTGGGTCCTTTCCAGTGTATTAAAAACTGCAGTATCAGATACAGTTCATACGGTATTTAACCAAATTGTGTAATCCCCATTTCTGGGTTTGCATCTTCAAAAATATTTTAGGTCTGTGTTTCTAAGGCCTTTAATATATTACCTTTAACAACTGGTAATAATTCAAATATTTTGTTACAAGATGTGGTCTCATGAAGTGGAAATAGGTGTTTTCTTCACAGCAGGATCGTGAGGAATTGTTGACTTGTTTCTGTGAAGATCACTTCATCATTTTCAACCTATAAGTTTCACTAGGAAAGCTGAATTGACTATTGCAATGAGGAGCTAGATGGCCAGTTTTATGATTAAATGTATAGATGAACCAAGGTGTTGGTTTTTGTAAACTGGATAGTGAATATAGGAAACAGTGATAATCTTATGATAAATGTCCTTTTTGTGTTTCACATACAAAAAAACTTTCCCAAAATTTCACGTCTGTTTTACAGATCTCAAATTTGCACATGATATGTATGATATATGTGCCAGCTGAACCTTTATATAACTACATGAATATGCTGTCTTAGGATTCCAGTCAACATTAACATTAACAGAGGTGTCGCGATTACTTGATTTTAAAAAAGTATCGATTAAAATTCGCCTTGTAAATTATTCTGCAATATAGCAGAAGGAAGATGGCGCATAATGGAAGACGTCCAAATAAAGACCGAAAGCCTCAGTTGTGTGGAAGCACTTCACATTGAAAGTGAAAGAAAATGCAGTCATCTGTCAGAATTGCAAAGCAGAACTTAAATATCACCACAGCATGACTGCAATGCAACTACATCTTTAAAGACATTCATGTTTGACAAACTCCCTCAGTAATCTAAGGTTAGCTGTAGATATATGACATTTAGCCTCCCAGAGAAGCCTAGCCTGTCTTTTGTAATCGCTTTAATGCAAGTAATTTTGCTTAATATACTTTCTATTATTCCTGTCTCAAAATAATCGCTGCTAAACCGAAGGTTAACCTCGTTGCTTAGCCACACCATCTTGCATAATACGGTACATTAGGGGTGGCCATCAAGATCGATCACAATAGAACTTCGTCAGAAGATGTCTACGTTCTACTTTTCATGTGAATCATAGAGATTGTGACCTGTGATATCCTCCCACTAATGTTTCCAAACTTATCATAAAACTTTGATTGCCAGTAATAACATGGATCCAGGCTACGTTCACAAACCAACAGAATGATTTCCTACTAGATGGCTGTGCTGATTGGCTGAGTTATATCACGCGTCTCTATCACAGTCTCTTTCATGCATGACATATTTGAAAAACAAATTCAATGTGAGTTATCGACATGGCCAACAAGGAGCTGATGCCAAAAAAGGACTCTACGTCAGCGCTGAAAAATCTGTGCTATTCAATGGTTGTCTGACTGCTTTTTACCACCATTTTAAATTATGTTTAACTCGGGTTCTAATGACCATTTTGAAAACAATATTGCAGACATCTGTGTTGTAAATGGTTTATAATTCCTTAGGCTTGTTTGAATCTGTATATTCTTGCAGTACATTTCAAAATTGGGAAGAAATATCACAATTGATATTGTGGTTTGCGATTGTGTTTTTAAAAAGATTGTGATATGATTTTTTTTGGGACGATTGCCCACCTCTGTGGTACCTAATAACCATATAATTATTAGTTTTGTGAGCGTATTGTGTGTTTTGAGTAGGACTAAATGATAATTGGAAAAGTTCATTGCAATTTATGAAAGTCTATCAAATAGGCTGGTGGTGTTTGTACTATCAGACACAAAGAAGTGCCTTGATTCATTCATGATTGATTCAGAGTGCGCATGCAGAGCTCATGCAAAAGTAGTGATGGTAAACTTTATACTTGCTTTTAAACATATACTAGATAATGTTGAAAAAGAAACCCTCATTAAAATTGCAAAGCTTGCTAAGTTTTTCCTGTGACAGTAAAAATGTTTTAGCGGAGCTTATTGATGGTCTCAACCCATCTATCACTGTCCTTGCGATTGCATGTGCACAACATGCAGTGTTATTATTGCACAATGTACAAGCCTTGTATTGAGGGAGGCACAGTGGATAGCAGTGCTGCTTTTGTGTGTGCATGAGTTTATGCTGGGTCCTCTGGCGTCCTCTCACTGTCTAAAAATGCAACTTGAATGAATCGGAGTGCCTAAATATACCATATATGTGAGTGAGTTTGTATCCTGCAGTATGTTGGTTCCTGTCTCACTCCAATTGCAATACATAATATATTTTATGTTTATTTGATTTCTTGATAAATCATCAAATTTATTGGTATATTACACTTAGTATAATCGATAGTGACAGCCGTAATTCAGAGGAATCTGTACATTGTGAAATCCAGCATATTTTGATACATGAAGTGGTGTGACTGCAGAGAGGATCACCATTCTCACTGTTGATTAGGAGTGATAAGAATGTGAGGAAAGCTATATTAGACTTGTTTTGTTGTGCAGGGATCAGGGTTTTCAGTAGATTTGGCTGCACATATACATAGAGAGTGGACTGGAATGTTACATGGGAGTATGAAGCCAAGATTCCAGACTTTCTGACCTGCAGGACTGATGCAAAGCTAAATCAGTGGAGGAAACCAGATGAGAGCATTTTTCTTGTGTAGTGGGGAACTGATTGAACCTGTGATTCATTAAGTCTGTTATCTTTTGTGTCACACTGGCATGGCTGCACTGGGGCTTATATAGCAATGTTATGGTCAAATGCTGTTCTGTGTATGTAGCTTCTAAGTTTGCGATATATCGTGACTGGCAAGTGGTAATTCAGTATATTAAAATATAAATGAGTGTAACGAGTTTCAATCGGTTTATATTAACTGCAGACACAGAAAAACCATCGTTGGGGGAAAAAAACGTCCTCTGGAATACCAAAACAAAAAGAAACAGTGGAAATGGAATGTTTGATATACATAACGATAAACAACATGATTGCAATGTATGCAGCTGTACGCAGACGTACGAAAGCGCCTCAACTAAACAAGCATTACACACACACGGACACACAGACAGCAAACCGACACATTCAGTGACATGATAGGCCCTTGTGGATGATTCAGCGGATGCACAGCACGCTCCTTTCCATCCTTCCCCCAGTGTATTTAACGTAAGAGTGAAGTTAATGGCTGAACACTTAACCGCTTTTGTTCCTGGCGATTTATAAGCTCCGTGTGTACGTGTTCGATTAGTCTGGCTGCACTTGTGTGTTCGTGTTTATGTGCTGATGGAGGGGAGGAGTGTCGGACAGGAGGCCTAAATCGAAGCCGGGAGCTAGAGTAGAGCCTTTAATGCCGAGACCTCCGGACGCGGGATACTTGGCTGGCGCTGGCTGGTTCCGCATACGCATATTCTATCACAGGTTAAGATCGCTGCACCGACTCGAATGAATAATTAGTTACACATTACAGGGTTTAAACGACAGAATGTGAAATAGGTGCAGCGGTTTACCAAGTAATTTTGACGACTGTCGTGTTCAATAGCTGCAACGGGGTTAAAAGTAGCTAGCTAGCGGCTAATGGTCGGCTATTGCCGACTTGACAGCCATGAGAAGTCCCTTCGCCGGAAGAGCATAATTACCGTCCGATCAGTTATTTGCTCCCAGTCGGATGTTTTTGCAACTTTACATTGGTGGTTTATGTCTCCCTGCACCGGGCTGCGGTTATTCAGCGAAGTGCGGAGACCTAAATGTGGCGGCTCGTAGGCTAACACGGAGGTAGCAGTTTCGATTGGGAGGCTAGCATGTGATGGCCATTAACAGTGCGTTTTTCACTTCTTTTCTGCTAGGGTGGTTTAAATATGCCTCTTCTCATGGAAAGCCAGCTGGTTTTCGATTTACTATAAGTCCGACACCAGTGTGGGCCGCTGCTATTCGTAGCACTTAACATTTGTACCGCATTGTTGCATACGTGTTTAAATTGCGACGTTAAGGCTAAACTTGTATTTCGTGACGTTTCTTTTGTGTGTGTGTGTGTGTGTGTGTGTGTGTGCGCGCGTTTGTGTGTGTACGGGGTGTTTTTTAAACTTCATCTATATTGTTATTATTGAAACTATTACACATGCCTAAGACCTTTTAATATATAGTGAAATCATGTGTTTGGCCGTGAACTGATTTTTAAAATTTTTGTTATATTGCATAGCCAGTGGTATTTGTGAGGGCCCGCATGTCTGTAGTATATCAATTGTACAAGACCTGTCAGGTACTTCAGGCAGCCTTACCAGCACGGTAAACCTGGAGAGGAGCCATGTGAGAACGTGGGAGGGAATGGTGGAATCTGCTGTGTTAGAGGACCATATTGATCTGAAAGGACAATTAGATCTGCCACCCCCCAATATTTTTCCCTCCTTCCTGCCTGTAAGACCTCAGAGTAGACTGCAGTTTAATTTTATGTAGCCCTGCAAATGCCAGTATTTAAAGGGCTGTGTGACATGTCTGTGAGGAGTCGTGCTTGTCTGCATGTGGTTGTACTACGTGTAGTGTGGTGTTGTAATTTAAAGGACAGGCTGGCTGATGTGACTGCCTCAGGCCATGGTGTAAGCTTACCTTTTGGTTTCTTACTACTGTTTGTGTAACACTGGTATTGATAAGTCGTGCAGCATTTCCTGTTTATAACATTGTGACAGGTTTTTCAGATGGTTAATACAAATGACCATGTTTAGAGATGGATCTTGTTCACTTTTGTGGCTTTTTATAGGGCCCTTCTTGGTGTTTTAATAAGCCTGTAGAACTAAAAAAAAAAAAAAAAACAATACTTATGACTTAATATACCCATATCTCTCTGTAGAATGGCCTACATTATATTATAGTTCAACCATGCTGTTGTGGCAGTACAAGCAATGTCATGCATCTTCGCACCTGTACTATTGGTCTGCATCTAAACTGGCCTGCCGGACGTGCTTCGTGGAGCAGCACGGCTCACGTGCTGTCCCCTCTGTTTTAGGTTTTGTGAATGAAGGCATGCTGGATTCATGTTGCCAAATTATTCACAGTAAGTGTTTTGGGAGTACAGCCCTAAAGTCACTTCAATCATCACGTTACAGATCACACTGTGATGAGTATATTCTCTGTCTCTCTAGGAGCAGGAAGTAGGAACTAGTTAAAATGAAAGTTGACAGAACCAAGTTAAAGAAGACCCCCACAGAGGCGGTGAGTTGCCCATGTTGTCTTTTTGGGATGTGGGGGAATTGTACTTGTTTTTGTACTTCTCTCTCTCGTAATAAACTAATCCAGTTTTTTGTCCCTGACCCCAGCCTGCTGACTGCAGGACGCTTATTGAGAAGCTGAAGGGATGCAGCGACGAGCAGCTGCTGCTGGAGCTGCAGCACATAAAGACATGGAACATTGGAAAGGTGAGGGATGGGGACAGAGGCCAGCCTGCAGCCTCAGCACTGCGTGTCTGGGAAGACTTTTGGAAGCTTAACATACAGGCAGGGCTATAAGAGCAGGATGTTTTTTTGGTTCACAAATATGCTTTGGCAGCTGTTTGAAGTTTTAATATACGAATTAAACTCTACGAATGAGACCTCTTTACAGTATATATCAAAAATATACACAATACCCACACATTCAAAAATTATGCCTTATTTTATGCCTTATTTGTAATCATTCATTTTCCGATTTGCAAACAATTTTTTTATACTGACTTAAACATTTAATCATAAGATCAGTTCTTTAGACTAGCCATCTTTCAATCTGAAGAAACTAGTATTCTTAGCTGAAATACTGTTAAAACTGTCAAGAGCTTCCATGGTGTATTAAAGAGGACTCGGTTTTCCATCTGGTCAATCTGAGTATAATTCTCACATGCCTGTCTGACTTTCTCCAATGGTTGTCTTGCAATACTTCTCTTTCTCGTCTCCTAGTGTGAGCTGTACCACTGGGTGGACTTACTGGACCGCTTTGATGGGATCCTGTGTGATGCCGGCCAGACTGTGGAGGACATGTCCTGGCTGCTGGTGTGCGACCGGGTGGACAATGGTCAGCTGAAGGCGCTGCTGCTGGCCGTTCTCAACTTCACAGCCTTGCTGATAGAGTACAGCTTCTCCAGGCACTTGTACAGCTCCATTGAGGTATGAGTGACTGTCAAAAATGCTCATATTCTCACAGTTGCCCCTTCTTTTTTTGCCACAGGGACTTGACATGTTTCTTTGCAACTATAACCGATGTAATTAGTGTGTGAATGTGCCACTTAATGAAATACACAGTTAGTGCTGGTGTTTAACATGTTTCTCCTTTTGATCTTTGCAGCACCTAACAACCCTTCTAGCATCATCTGACATGCAGGTGGTCCTGGCTGTGCTGAACCTGCTGTATGTATTCAGCAAGAGGTCTAATTACATCACAAGGCTGGGCTCTGACAAGAGGGCCCCTCTGCTGGCGCGCCTGCAGCACCTGGCGGAGGTCTGTCTCTGTACAAAGATCAGTGGGGCTTTGGGAATCGGCAGATATGTCAAATATAGACTGGTGGAGTTGGGGGAGCAGTGGTTCTCAGATGTAGGCCAAATATAGATTGGTTAGGTTTGGGATTGTCAAATATAGGTCATGTATTGAATGCTGGGATTTTGAGACTATGCATCCACATTTCCTATTTAACTGCCGCAAAAGTGTGTAAACATTTTTGTTTTTTTGCTGCTACTTGGGGTTTAACTTGAAGAATTATGAGAGTGAGTTTTCACGTGCTGTACCTCCCCCAGCCTGACCTTGGTGATCGAGTTAACTAAAACTTGCTGGTCTGCCTTGTCATTTTAAAGAAAAAAGCCATGCTCTCTGTACTTGTACGTGTCTCAGTGTTGCTGGTTTATGTCCTTTTCTCATTAGAGCTGGGGTGGGAAAGAGAATGGATTTGGTCTGGCTGAGTGCTGCAGGGACCTGCCCATGGTGGTGAGCTTTGTAAATGATTACTATTGTAAATCTGTGAGCTTAACCAAGCAGTGCATTTGTCTAATAATGCTCTGTGAGCTTTAAACAAACACCAAACCAAGCTGTCTAACCATGGTATTCCTTATACAGGTAATAAGGCACTCATTTAATTTCTTAATGAAATTTCTATAAAGTGCCATCATTATTATTATTTATTAGTATTACTTTCCTTTTCTGAACTTGGTCTCCTTCTTTGTGAGCAGAAGTACCCTCCCAGTGCCACAACACTGCACTTTGAATTTTATGCCGAACCTGGGTCTGAGGTTAAAGCGGAAAAAAAGGTATGGAATTCAGACCAGCTGACTGTCCAGAGGCAGAGCTGAATGTTGTTTTGAACTGAAAAAGATTAGACAGGGAGAGAGATGATATTAAGTGTTTCTTTGGTATCTGATACCTGTCCCACTCTGTCTGGCATTTAGTCAGTCAGCAGATAAACCAATTTAAGTTTGCTTGTATCGGGGAAAAAGGTATTCAGATTGTGACTGAAAGGATTTTGTATGTGCAGTGGCAGTAGCCCCACAGTGCATTTTCAACTAACAATATTGTAGCCTAATTTTAATATATAATGTCCTGTACATTTAGTACATGCTCTACATTTTTTTTGTTTAATATGAAATGCTTGTATGTTCCGCTGCCTTTAACTGATTACACGTGAGACCTGCTCATAGTGGTTGATCTCTGAGCATAAAGCATAAACGTTGCCTCTCAGTGAATACTTCAGGGCAATATAAATAATGATTATTAGATGACAACATAAATGGTGATGATCAGATTTTGAGCAGCATTAAGTTTGATTATGAAATAGCAACATAATTTTTCTTCTCCCACAGACGAGTAGTAATACACTACACTACATTCATATAGAACAGCTCGACAAGGTAACGTGAATGATGACGATGATGAACTGTGAATGTGCAGCTTTTGATACCATTTCTTGTGGAAAATCTCCTGCAGGAGATGAATGCTTGAAAAACATATTATGAGGATCTGTCGTCAAACAGAACATTTTGTTTCAGAACTTTATTGGTTATTTTTGTTTAATTCTGTTGGATTAAATAAATGTTATGCGACAACGTAGAATTGTGTGTGTGTGTGTGTGTGTGTGACGATAAACGAAATTCAGTCTGCTTCTGTTACAACTCAAAAGTACTCTGTCATCTTAAAATTAAATGTATGAAGTGGGTAACAAAGGGCTGAACCTGACAGATCTCAGAGAGTCCGTCGGAGATCATGGAGTCTCTGACCGTCATGCACAGTATCCCCAAGGACAAGCAGACACTGCTCTTTACTCACATCCGCCTGGCACACGGCTTCTCCAACCACAAAAAGAGACTGCAGGCTGTCCAGGCCCGCCTGCATGCTATCTCCATTCTCGGTGAGTCTGCGCACAGCTGTCTGTTGACTAGGTCATGGCTGTCTGCTGGTCAGGTCCCTGCTTTGAGTAGTGCTTGGTGTTGATCAGTCTTTTGTGTGAAACAGGATGAGGCTGCAGCTCATTCAAACAATAGGATAATTCATATGTACCTCTTTATGGGAGTTCTAAAAATATTGTGGCAGTATCTGATGTATAACATGCTTTGCTCTGCTGTTTTTAATGGCAGTTTGTAATGTGTCTGTGGTAGTTTATTCCAACGCGCTCCAGGAATCTGCAAACAGCATCCTCTACAATGGACTCATAGAGGAACTGGTGGATGTTCTGCAGATTACAGACAAACATTTGGTGGTGAGATATTCTTGACATAGATGTAATTGAAGTATTAATACCAGATTAATCACTTAAAAAATGTATGAAAATGATTAATGTTCTTTAAATGGTTCACATTTACTTGGGCATCTTATAACCCCCTGCCTAAAGATTAATTCTTTTTCTGGGATGAAGATTCTTTGTGCATAATCATTTCTAATAAGTTGAATATTTTTTGCAGTATTGGTTAGATACCGTACTGTGTGAAACATTAACAAGTAAAGACAATGTTTAGGGCTGTTTATCTGGGTAGTAAGTGTATATTTGTTGTGGGGAGAAAAACAATTTAACATTAGAACATATGCAAATTAACAATAACACAATAAAAACTAAATTTCTTGTTCTCCAAAAAGTTATTGATATCTTGATGGATAGCTAGGTGAACACCCCTTCAGTTCCCAGACCTCACCTCAGGGACACCCCTGTCATTACATATGTTTGTCCACCAGCTCATCTAAACTAGTTCACTCAGTGCGGTATTTATTAGCCGAACCAGCTGGGATTGCGTCAGATATTTTGAACTTGGTAGTATTGAGTCTGTTTAGTCAGTTGTAGCAGAAGCTGAGTACATAAAATGCATGCCATCATCCTCAGGACATCAAGGCGGCCTCTCTGCGCACTCTGACCTCCATAGTGCATCTCGAAAGAACACCCAAACTCTCCAACATCATTGATTGTACCGGCATGGCCTCTTACCATGGGTTTCTGCCTGTGCTGGTGCGAAACTGCATACAGGCCATGATCGGTGAGTCCCATATGGCAGGCTGAGGTTCACTTTGGTGGATCTTACAAGCATCTTCTTGGCCTTTTGCCTCAGATATTAAACTTAGTCAGTTTTATTTCCACGGTGGCTATTTTTGACTCCTGTCTGTTTCTTAGACCCCTTAATAGAGCCATACCCACACCAGTTTGCCACAGCGCTCTTCTCATTTTTGTACCACCTGGCCAGCTATGATGCTGGTGGTGAGGCCCTTGTCTCCTGCGGCATGATGGAGGCCCTGCTGAAGGTAGGGAAGCCTCTTTTTTATTTTGCCTTTATTTAAATGCTTTCTTGCAATGTATGTGAGGTGGCCACGTTCGATCACCACATTCTGCCCTGCCGCTCTCATATGCACCCGAACGTGTGGTCTGTGCTCCTTTCAGGTGATAAAATTCCTGGGAGATGAGCAGGACCAGATCACGTTTGTGACACGGGCAGTCCGGGTGGTTGACCTCATCACCAATCTGGACATGGCTGCCTTCCAGTCCCATGGTGGCCTCTCTATATTCATCTGCAGGCTGGAGGTAAATTAGCTGTCC
>JAODLD010000044.1:3270151-3282795 GCA_026781065.1 Mormyrops boulengeri | reverse complement strand
TTCCCACCCATCCGATGGTCTCCAGTCGCTCTTAAAGCCAGAGTTGTCTTGCTTTTCTGCAGCATGAGGTGGACCTGTCCCGGAAGGATTGCCCATTCATCATCAAGCCAAAGACTCAGAGGCCTGGCATGGTTACAGAAACTGAGGACATGGATACAGACACGGATGGTCAGCCTGGTATCCTCTGCCTTCCGCCACTCTTATTCTCAAACTGCATGCTCTGGTGTATTTTGTCCTGCTTAGCCTATCCTGTCAATCTGTTTGTTGCTTGGTATCTGATACTGGGATCACAGCTTTATTGCTCTATCCCTGGCACTCTGATGGGTGCCGTGTTTAGTTCTATAGCTCAAGAAAACATAAGTTTAAAAGTAACTTTCTTTTATATTCTAAATACTAGACTTCTACTTTCAGCGTGCCTATTATTTCTGAGTGGATTTGTCAGTTATTGAAAGACATATATAGAACACATGTCTTTTATAAAGTCATGTAGTGACTTAATATTTGCATTAACCCACTTATAAAATGGTAACTACACATTTGGCTTGCACGTTTGTACCTAAAGAAATTTTCTTTTAAAGGTTGAATACACATTTATTTGTTTAGCTACTTTATTCTGCCAATATCCATTTAGTTTTTGTTGATTTTTAAATTGTTCTACATCTGGAATTTTACATAACGTTAGAATAAAAAATTCTAACGGTGCGTTTATTTACTACTGTGACTTTCCTGGCTGGCACTACATGTGTGGTTATAGAAAATGAATCAACATTCTCCTGACCATTTGGATTGGAGAATTTTGCAGTGCCATGGTATAATAGCATATAGCAAGATAAAGCAATGGGAAAAATAAGACACTATTTTAAAACTTTGTCATGGTGAGCAGCAGGTGTTAAACATCTGGTGACTGTGTATGGGATCTTTGATGGCTTTGCAGTGCCTGATGTTGCCATGGAGAGCAGCCCTGGGCCGTCCACTTCTGCTGAGCCCCGCCCTGAAGGAGAACCCCGTGCACAGAGCAACTCTGCATACACACAAAGAGCAGGTAAAGGTTCTGCTTGTTTTCTCAAACCCAGTCACGTATTTTTAAAGTTAACTAGCAGAGGTAACCACCATTGTCAGGGGACCTGCTGTTCCTGCAAACCCGCAGCCTCCAACATTTATGTTTGACTTTCTGAGAGGTGATTGCTGAATCCATTCCTTCCAGGAGTGCAGTGTATTCCCCAGAGAGCGGCTCTGCTCAAGTCCATGTTGAACTTCCTGAAGAAAGCCATTCAGGATCCTGCCTTCTCTGACGGAATTCGCCACGGTGAGCGTGATTAGAATGGCAGAGATGCTAGTACTGGGTTGCAGTTTTTGGTTGTAATTTTGTTTCATCGTTAAACTGACCTGCCTCTCTGCAGTGATGGACGGGTCCCTTCCTACCTCACTCAAGCACATCATCAGTAATGCCGAGTACTATGGACCTTCCCTGTTTCTCCTGGGTGAGAATTTCAATGGGTATCCTACATGGTTATGCTTCTTGTTTTGTTTGTGGTACCCGGTCAGTCTTGGTTTCTATGAATATGTAAACATTGCCTGGCAAAATCAATAGTACTAGTGCACTAGTTCTGGCATGTTTATATGCAGCCCTCTGACATCTGACCTGTAACCGCTATGTCTGTCCCCCCAGCCACGGAGGTGGTGACCGTGTTCGTGTTCCAGGAGCCCTCTCTCCTCTCCTCCCTGCAGGACAACGGCCTCACGGACGTCATGCTGCACGCGTTGCTCATCAAGGATGTGAGGCTACTTTATTATTTGCTGCTGTTTCTCTCCTTTTTTCTGTACGTTTGGTTTTTATTCCTGCCTCATTCATTTTCCGTTACACAGCTCTGGAAAAAAATTGAGACCAAAGTAAATTTCAGTTTCACTCATTTTTGTATTCATGGTTATGCGCCTGTGAAAAAATACATTTTTTTTTTTTTTTGCAAACTCCAGCCTGGCTCTTCCCTGCTTCTCATTAATGAAGGACTTCTTACTTGCTTTATGGGTCTTCAGTCCTGCTTCTAGTAGGCTTATACAAACTGTCCTAGCAGTGCACGTCACACCAGCACTTAATGTTTCCCATTCTTTTTGAAGGTCACTTGAGGTCATTCTCTGATTTGAGGCTTGTTCCTGTGTACTGCTGTCTTATAAACTTTGAGCCTGGAAGGCAGCTGCTTCTCTGCGTACCCTTCTGCCATCAGAACCAGGATTAAGCCAGGATTTAAAAATGTAGATTATAAAAAAATATAGTGGTTTAATTTTTTTCCAGCCCTGTATATCATCCATGTAACTGTAAAAAGTAGGGCTGCATGATAAAATTGTTTCAGTATCGTCACCGTGATGTACGCATGCACAGTAATTACATTTGTCAGCACTGCTTTGCGTCTGTTGACACAACTTTCAACTACATCATCAAGTTATTTATTTGCCTCTGATGATTAGAGTCAACCCTTCCGCATCAGTGACTTTCCCTATCGCAGTTTCGACTATCATAGGGTCAGCATAAGAAAATGAAATGGAAACATTTTTGGGAGTTTTGAGAAAGCAGCAGATGATGCCAGTAGACGACACACAAAAAGTTTAGTAACTCATAAATGTATAAAATGTATGTAGAGTGCTGATTTGGAGGTCGCCAAGCGTGTTTACGGCAGCCTTTCACGTGATCTCAGTGATCTGGCAGGCATCTTTGTATTTCGTGTCTCTCGTATCTTTTCTTTACTTGCCAAGGTGGGCAAAAAAATTGTGGCTTTACCAGATCATGGGGGTCTGCACCCCTATCCCCTGTGATGTGGAAGGGTCAACTGTAGTTTATTTTGGGTAATTTCACCTCATGTTTTGTTTTTGAAATATCCCGATATTACTCACGTAAAGTACACATATTGCGATGTGATATCCTGTAACCTTGGTAAAAAGGAGGATTCTCTCACAGAAGGATATCAGTCTAAAGGAAATGGAATAGCATCCTGGTTGACCATGAAACTAGCTTTTTCTCAAGCAGAAGAGTTCAGGTTTTTGTCTCTTCAGTTCTCTTTAAGTAGAGCTCGATGTGGCCTGTGATTCCATGCTATCAGACACCCACTGCATGTATCCCCCAGTTGTCCCATTACATTTTTTGTAACCATTGTGTACTGTCGTCATTTATTCCTTATTAATGTCTAGTTTCAGGTCCTTCAAATATTTTTATGTATTTTGTTTTTTATTTTTATTATTTTGGAACGCTGCGAGTTGACTCGCCTACCAGCCTTGATCCACATGGCAGGGAACAAATGCTTTTTATTTATGCAAATTAATTGGCTGTTATGAGTTGTACTGCAGCCTGAGAAGCAACATTAAACATCCTTGGAATTCCCTGTGAAATATTGGCTTTTTCCAAGTCTACCCTTTCCCTGCCATCTGTCTCTCATTCTCTTCCTCCACTGCTTTCTCTCTTCCTCTCTCTCTCACAGTCTCTCTCTCTGCAGGTCCCTGCCACACGGGAGGTACTGGGCTCGCTCCCCAATGTCTTCAGTGCCCTGTGCCTCAACGCCCGTGGCCTGCACTCCTTTGTTCAGTGCCAGCCCTTTGAACGCCTCTTCAAGGTGCTGTTGTCCCCAGATTATCTGCCTGCTATGAGGCGCCGTAGGAGCTCAGATCCTTTGGGTTAGTCTGAGGCCCGCCATTGACCCTTGCCTCTTGAGCCCTTGTTTGGCCACTTAGTCCTGAGGCTCATCTTTGGCTCCGTTCCAGGTGATACTGCTTCAAACTTAGGTAGTGCAGTGGATGAATTGATGAGACACCAGCCTACTCTCAAAACAGATGCCACAGCTGCAATAATCAAGGTGAGAATGCCACAATTGTCAAGTGTAAGCTTAACGCAGTTCCCAAATTAAATTCGGTATCTATGTAAGATGCATTGGCCAAATTGGTGTAATGATGCGGACGGTCACCTGGATCGCACCGTAAACCGCATATCTCTGCCGTAGCTGCTGGAAGAGATCTGCAGCTTGGGGCGCGCTCCGGAGTACATATGCCAGAAGCCTTCCATCCAGAAGTCGGATGGTGCTGCTTCAGCACCACCAGCCCGGTCCAGCCATGCTGCTGAGGAGGCCTCCAGCGAAGATGAGGAAGAGGAGGAAGCTCTGCACTCTTTCACGCAGCAACAGGGGGAGCTGGAGAGCAGTCGACAGTGGGTTTACATTGAATCATTCCATTTGTGTGCTTGTGGTTTTGAAGAATGATGTATGTATTTAACTAACCCATTTTTAATTTTCAGAGTTGTTGGCACAGAAGACAGGATACCCATTCCCTTGATGGACTACATACTGAATGTGGTGAGTGTCTGACCACCTGCAGTTGGATTAAAACATTTACTTCAGAAGGAAGATGCTAACTACTATACATACTACTACTCTGGCATGTTAGTGGGCCTGAAGGAGCAGCCAAATTCTCTGTGAGCCAGTGATGGCCAGTATATTGTGAGAGGCCAGTCACAGCAGTGCTCCGTTTCAGATTCTCTAAATTTGACAGGTTTTCACAGATTTTAGGAGCTGTGCATCTGTCAGGATAGGATAAATACCTATAGGTTTACACCCTCTTGCTTGGTCATTTTTGACCTGTTATTAATTGTTTTTACTGCCACTCTATAATATTTTTAACCTCATTTGCTTCCAGTTCTGGGAAGCCATCTGTCACTTGGTATACCTGCCCCTGGTGTTCAGAAGAGAGTTCCCCTGACAGCATATCCCTGGGGAATACAAATGATGAATGCGAAAATCATGCCTTACTTAAAATCTCCAGGTTTACTTCTCCATTTCTAGTGGTCTCTGGTAGTGAATTAAAACTAAATCAAATGAGAACTAACTCAAATAAAGCTGCTGAAATATAGAGTACAGCAGGGAACAGAATGGCCTCAGCAAGGCTGGTCTGATTTTCACAAATAGAAGTGACACGTTAGCCACCAGCATTTGACTACCCTCCACTTCCTCACGAGGTGTGGCAGGTATTTTCTTGTTTGCCGGTTTGCTATTTTCTGCTCCTCTCTCTCTGGCATAAATGCTCTAGGATCAGTAGTAAAGCCAAAAGTGAAGTTTTAACGTTAAGATGACATCATGACCTATCCAGCAGTACTTCTTCATAGCTGTCATTACAAGTGCATAGAATCATCTTTTCTGTTTACAGATAAATTTACTTGAATTGCTCATTGTTTTGAGGAAATGCCACTGTTTGATAGCGAAGCACAGAATTGATGGTTCAAGACTAGGGCAGGATGATATGGCAAAATATTTGACCATGACAATTTTTTCATGTTATTCAGTATCGATAATTTTCACTTTTGTTTTGCTATTATTTGACAACACTGTCATTTACTTCAGGGGACCATTTTGTGTAAAATTCCCTTGGAATTCCCTTTAAACTGATTCAGAATATGAGAAAAAGGCTACGGTTGAAGGGGTTGCCAACAGTAATCATACAAAACTTTTTGGCACAGGGTGTAACACCAAAAAAACAATGTGGTTTGTTGCTGGGCTTTTTGTGTGACTGCCTGGCTGTTCCTGGGAATGGGATTTACATTGCTAGTAGGACTGCCACCCATCCCATATTTTGAAAAATAAAAATGCTGTGTCCAGTTGTTAACAAATACGGGCACTTGCATTCTGTATGGTCTACTGGTTGGCAGTGCTTCAGATGCTCAAATAAGTTTGCAGCATTTCCAGTTTTAGTTGGCACAAGTTTGACAGTTTACAGTACACAGTACCAGTCTACTGCGTGCCGCTGACGTCTTTTTACCTTATTCGCAATATCTCTATTTAAAAAAGATGTTATGACTGCTGAGCTGTCTCTTTCTTCACCAACACTGAAGTTTCCTCTGAGGGAGAGAAGCTCATCTTCACCATATTGTCAAAATGGTAGCATGTGGTGTGCTTCACTAACTCAGTCCATTTTTGCTGTGCATTGGGAATAAGTTGTCATTTCTTAAGACTGCCATATGATTGGTTGGAATTACCTTCATTTGCATTCGTGATATCACCCAAATTACATTCCAAAAATATGAAAACCACAAATTTATACCAACTCAGGAAATTATAATTTTATACATCTTAAATTTATAACATTAACTTTGCTAGTTACACATTTCAAATAACTATTTGTTAGATTAATAAAGCCAAAAGCTGCCATGCCAGTACTGTAGTGTTTATACAGTAACTGCCACCAGTGCTTGACATACAAATAAATTCTTAATAAACAAAGTTTAGTATTTGCTCTTAGCTACACTTTTGAAATATTATGTTACTTAGTTATTAATCGCTGAAAGCCAGTTTCCTTAACTACACAAGAACTGATCATCAAGTGTGGTAAACCATAATTTTCTGAGATCTTTTGAGTTTCCATTGCCTGAACTGATTGTGATATATCACCCAGCCTGCTGCACACTCCTTGTAGCAGTCATCCTGGCTTGTCATGAACTCCTGTCCTGCCCCCCCCAGATGAAGTTCGTGGAGTCCATTCTGAGCAACAACACTACAGATGACCACTGTCAGGAGTTTGTAAGGCAGAAGGGCCTCTTGCCCCTGGTTTCCATCCTGGGCCTGCCTAACCTGCCAATTGACTTTCCCACCTCTGCTGCCTGCCAAGCCGTCGCAGGCGTGTGCAAGTCTATTCTGGTGAGAGTGGGAGTGTGGGGCAAATATAGATACTGTTTTATTCGTCATCCATTCTTGGGGTCAATTTTGTTAAAGTTTTTATTAACCTTTTTAAGCAATTGTAGTTTCTGAAATTGAATGTCCTCTTTCTGCACTAGACATTGTCCCATGAGCCCAAGGTGCTACAGGAGGGCCTGTGTCAGCTGGACTTAATTCTGTCTTTGCTGGAGCCCCTGCACCGGCCCATTGAGGCACCTGGTGGCTCTGTCTTGCTACGTGAGCTGGCCACGGCGGGTCATGTGACTGATGCCACGCTGTCAGCTGGGGCCACACCCCTGCTGCATGCACTTACCGCGGCGCACGCCTACATCATGATGTTTGTGCATACCTGCCGAGTCGGTCAGGTGAGACTCTTAAGTGTGCTTCTCATGCTTGTTTACTAGTCATCTTACTCTGTGCTCTTAGAGACTCGTGAACTGAATGTGGTTCTTTGGTCTTTTCTTCTGATGGCAGAGTGAGATCCGGGCCATCTCTGTGAACCAGTGGGGCTCCCAGTTGGGTCTGAATGTGCTGAGCAAGCTCAGCCAGCTGTACTGCTCCCTGGTGTGGGAGAGCACAGTCCTACTGTCCCTCTGCACACCCAACAGGTCAGCACTCACAATAACCACGCAAAACAAATGTTAGCCTAGTAGCTCGAGCCCCCCCACCTATGACCAGGCTGCAGGTCCTTGGAATGGCACAGCCCACATAATTGTGCCATACGGGTCTTCTGGAGAAAATTCTGTCCTATGGCGTATTGATGATCTGTGGCAAAATAAGAAGTCGGTATATGTTCACTGTCACAGTGACATCCTTAGTAATCAAATAAGCATCTATATTTGTGAACTGATATTCAGCATTAGAAAAGTAGTGGTATGAACCTATATGTGTATTACCTGTGGTGTCAGGATACTCGTCATATTTGCTTATCTGATTAACAGCTACACAAAACGTGAGCATATATGTGTCTGTAATATGTGTTTTGCATTATAGAAACATTTCAGTTGCAGCACATCTTAGAGAAAAAAGCACACACTTGTGGAAATAATTAGCATTCTTGTTTTGTAAACAGAATTAAAATGGTGGCTGATGTGTGATTGCCTGTACCTCTGTGTTCGTCAGCCTGCCTCCAGGCTGTGAGTTTGGCCAGGCTGACATGCAGAAGCTGGTGCCCAAGGAGGAGAGGCCCACAGGAAGCAGCACCACCACCAACAGTACGACCCCTGCCTCCGCCGCTGGAGTCCGCAGAGCTGGTGAGGGGTTCTGTGCTTGCTGAGACACCTAACATAGAGTGGCAGCACTTGCCAAAATCAAATGTCAAATACCTTTGCTCAGTGATTCGCTTCTCTCCTAGCCTCATTGCACCACAAAAGCATTCAAAGAACACTTACTGACCTTTTTAATTGTCTTATTAGTTTAATATTAGTACTTTAATAGTTTGTATGTAGTTGTATAGCTGTAGTGTAGCTCTTGCTGCAAAACTGCTTAGACTTCCTCCTTGGCATTCATTGGAAGCTCAGTCTAGCTGCTTTCATGCCTGGTTGACTCCTTAACCACATGAATGTGTGCAATGTGCCATTTGCCTCGCTTGTGTGTTGCTTTGGACAAAAGCATCTGCTAAATACGTAGATGATTCATAGACATGTATTCACCTCTGGTGCTCTTCCGTGCGCCACCAGGAGAGGGCGAAAGCGACGGTGGGGCAGGTGTGGACCCCTCTGCGCAGGTTCTGCTCGAAGGCATGGGGTTGGATGGAGACACACTGGCCCCCATGGAGACTGACGAGCCCACGGCTGCCGCAGACCCCAAGGCCACAAAGTCCAAGCTGACTCCTGCCATGGCTGCCCGCATCAAGCAGATCAAGCCACTGCTCTCCGGTTCGTGCATTTTGTTAAAGGCTTCCCATCTAACCTGCTACCCCTTCTGCTGATTGTGTCTTGAGGGGAAAGGGCTTCCAAACTCTGAGCTCTTATTTGTTGCCTCTTTCCCCCGTCTCTGTGTTCCCAGCATCCTCCCGTCTAGGCCGGGCCCTGGCAGAGCTCTTTGGTCTGCTAGTGAAGCTGTGTGTCGGCTCCCCAGTGCGGCAGCGGCGTTCCCACCATGCAGCCAGCGCCGGGACTGTGCCCACGCCTGCCGCCCGTGCCACCGCATCCTCCCTCACCAAGCTGCTCACCAAGGGGCTCAGCTGGCAGCCCCCTCCCTACACACCCACACCCCGCTTTCGGTGAGTTCTGCGGCATTGCAAAGTTTTCTCTTCTCCTTTGTTTTTTTTTTTTGTTTTTTGTTTTGCTTTCTTCTCTTCTTTTTGCCTTTTCAAATCTTGTCCATTCTCGCTATGTGATCCATACCCTCCCTGAGCACGTTTGACCCCCAAAGTCCAGTTGGTTTTATCTAGTATGACCGCTCCATACTGTGCCTGGGCCTCCTTGTAGAGGTGGGTCCGGGTATGGTATAGATATGGGCACGGTACACATCTAGTCTGATTGCTAACCGTGTTTGGGCACAGAACTCTGATATGAAGTCGTTGATGTGACAGGCCATTTAACGAACGTGGCAGCAAAGAGATCACTTTGGAAAATCACTTGGCTTCATACTTGATCAACCTATAAGCGGGTTGTGTGTCATCGTGCCCAAAACGACTCCCAATAAGCCGCAAAATAAGGATATTAATCAGGAATTCCATTGTGCCGTGTGCTAGCCATTCCTACGTTTTTCAACACTAAAAGTCGCACAGTGATGACGAAAGCACGTTCAGGCCCAGAATAATAAGTGCAGTGTGAGCACAGACCGGCAGGGGAATGGGGAGAAGGGGAGGGGGGTAATCGTGCTCGGGCACAGTACAGGGCAACCAGGCCAAGTGTGAGTAAGTGGACATGTTGATTGCATTATAGTGTTTGCCTTATGTAATTTAACTTTGGCAGCTGGTGAGTGTTAGAGGGCAGCTGCGCTGGCAGTCAGATCATGTTTAATACTGAACCTGCCGCATCTCTGCTTTCCCCAGGCTGACGTTCTTCATCTGCTCAGTGGGTTTCACCTCACCCATGCTGTTTGACGAGAGGAAGTACCCCTATCACCTCATGCTGCAGAAGTTCTTCTGTTCTGGAGGTCACGATGCCCTGTTCGAGTGAGTAGTGCCTGGTATCAGTCGGTTCAGAACGCAGCATATCGATACGTGAGGGATGGGGGTGTTGGAGCCACCCTCTGCAGCATATTATAGTCTTTTCTGTTCTCTAAGGGGCTACTTTGAAGTACTTACCCCAGTACCAAATGTATGCCTCTTTCTATACCTGTTGTACAAACTCAAATATCAGCCCATTTTTGACCATGACTCATGGCACCTTCTCTCTGTAGGACATTTAACTGGGCACTGTCCATGGGAGGTAAGGTGCCAGTATCTGAAGGCTTAGAGCACCCGGAGCTGCCAGATGGCACTGGTGAGTTCCTGGACGCCTGGCTTATGCTGGTGGAGAAGATGGTGAATCCAGCGACAGTTTTGGACTCGCCCCATGCCCTGCCTGCCAAGGTGCCTGGGTCGGGCCCTGTCACACCCCAGTTCAGCGCCCTGCGTTTCCTCATAGTCACTCAGAAGGTGGGTATGATATCGGTAGCCTCATGTCAAGGCTTTTTCCACGCCCGTTTGAGTGTTCTGCCGTTTTATACTGAGAGTTTAAGTTTAAAATCCATCTAGCAGCTATATTTGACTTGGTAAAATGAGATTTTGATGTGGAGATCCAACCACCAGCTGTTTCTACACAGAGTACAGATTGTGTTTAACTTGCATTGTGTCTTTTTGAGTGTTTTTTGATTGTATGTTCTTGGTTTAAATGCGTCGGTGAAGTTTCAGATCACTGATACAGCACATCTGCTTGAATGCAGCCATTATCTTCTGCGGTTTATGTTTGCCTTGTAATGGATCCTCAGCTGTTTCTCCGTTTTGGACCTTTTGGAGGTGGCGTGTAACACTCAGTGGGTGGGTTTTTGGCTTTGCTGGATGTTCATAAGGCTGCATGATAAACTGCGGCGTACGTGTAAACCCCTCTCCTGCAGGCTGCGTTTGGCTGCATCCGCAACCTGTGGAACCGCAAGCCTCTGAAGGTATACGGCGGCCGCATGGCCGAGTCCATGCTGGCAATCCTGTGCCACATCCTTCGGGGAGAACCCGTCATCCAGGAGCGATTGGCGAAGGAGCGGGAAGGAGGGGCACGTCCGGAGGAGGATTCCAGTACTGGTGGTGCAGCAGGCCCTGGGGGAACTGGGACGACTGGTGCAGCAGGTGCTGGGCCCACTGCTGGAGGGACTGGGTCAGGGACTGGGACAACTGAAGAAGCGGGATCCTCTGCCTCAAGGAGAGAGCCTCAGGTGAACCAGCAGCAGCTTACTCAGGTAATGTGCTGCTGATTCAGGATCAGCATTAACAGTACCATACTGTGATTATTTGTGGAATGCACATGTTGTTCTGTTGTAACTTAAGTTTTCCCACAATGCATGAGGTGTAGCAGCCAGGATGCTGCTACAGTTGAAGCTTGTAATGAATGTAAGATAATTAGTGTTATAGAGATGCTCTGATTTGAAAATTGGACAATTTAAATTGGTAGCCAGCCAGACTTTAATTGGAGCGATCTGAAATACCTATTTTGTGGATTATGTACAATTAGGTATGCTCCGATCGTTATCTGCTGATATTCTCATTAGTTTGATCGGAGCTCTCTATAAAGGCCAATCAGATGATAAAAAGTGAGAGAGACATCTCTCTGTGGAGCAAAAAGAGCTTGTTAAAATTGCTTTATTGGTCTGGCAGTTCTACAAGGTGTCTGAAAAAGACAACAAAATCTCTCAATGCAATGTGTGTTCAACCCCAGTTTTGTTGTAGTTACATTTTAAATGGAAGATCCCCCCCCCCTTTCGCCCAATACTACTCAGGGTTTTCAATTAATGCATAAAAAATTGAGATTTTCATACTGCAGCATAAAAAGAGTGTAGGCAAATGACCGGTGCCAGGGTGGAACATTGTGCTGAAGCAGAGCTTAAGGATATAGGCCCTTTTCACACTTGGTATTAACATGCGTCCTGGGTGGTCCGAACACAAGTGGACAGCACTAAATTCTGGTGTGAATGCACTCAAAACACATTGAAAACACTTCGAGATCCGATCACTCAAAACACATTTGGAGGTGGTCTGGGCCACATTTGGCCACATTCCTATAGCAGTGTGAAAGTAAACGTGTCCTGGGCCGCCTACTCAGCTGATGTAAACGTGAGCGGAAAAATGTACATATTCATTAAATGCGTGAACGGTATTTGACATATGATTTATGTCAGAATGTCTGTTGGTGCAGAATGAGCCACTGTGTAGTAAACTGCGTTCTTATTCACAACGCAATCCTTTTTTTTTTCCTACAACACCTAAAAATAAGTTTGAATCTAGTGGGAAGTTGGTTTACTATCAGACTGTCGCAACCCATTCGCATAGAAACGTCAAAGTGTGCATAATTATTTGTTCCGTGCAAATTCGGGAAGTATTAACATAAGTATTGAAAGAAGTTTTTAACACGTACATTTGTATTGTGCTAACACGGTATAAAAATGCATGCCTACAACGTGAAAAGTTGAACTTTATTGTGAAATATAGTTCGAATTAAGATATCACATTTGCATTATGTGAAATATTTTATTATGCTGTCAAATGAAAATCACAATGCTTTTACAAAATACAGTTGAAAGATTAAGAAATATAATATGCTTTATGGAATTATTAATATAAAGGCATTACCATACCTTTTGGACTATGTCGCTACTTTTTTCCAAAATTTTGGCCCTGCGACTTATAGAACGGTTCGATGTATATGTGGATTATTCCGACTTTTTTTTTTTGTATGCCAGCTACATCATTTTAAGAACATAAGAACATAAGAAATTTACAAACGAGAGGAGGCCATTCGGCCCATCAAGCTCGTTTGGGGAGAA
>JAODLD010000044.1:3252614-3270051 GCA_026781065.1 Mormyrops boulengeri | reverse complement strand
CCTAACATCCTGTTCGCCTTTTTTATTGCTTCCCCACACTGGCGAGAGTAGGACATGGAAGCATCAACATATACACCAGTATACATTATACATTAGGCGTAACTCGCCTAAAAGGGATAAAGGCATTCTTTACATAACTCTAGACGTTAAGACAAATAATTCCATAACTCGTATACCTAACACGGAGTCCCTCCATGCGATGGCAAGCTTTCGCTAATTAAATGCAACTGGAATCATATTAAATGTATTCTAATCCTTTATTTGAATTAAAAAAAAACTGCTCTAACTATTATTACGGCCAGATTTAACTAGCAATCAAATGTCGCTTAAATTTTGCTGAATATTATAGGGCATTTACTAACTCAAATCTAAGCGCCATATTTACCATAGATCTGAAACATAGATGTTCAGTAATCACTATTATCTCTTGTAGTGCCATACTGCAGGTTTAAATCACGTGATGTGTAACAGTCGAAGTCTTGTGGCCGCACTCTCCCGTGACAGGTCCTGTGAGCGAGAAAAGTCGCGTGATCTGTTTTAAATCATAACGTTCCCCTAGGCCTGCTATAAATGAAAGACCTGTTGATTGCATAAAACACAAGAAATATCGGAAGGACAGCCCAATTCACTTCGTATAAATATCGAACTTTTCGTTGTATGTGTTCCTTTCTAGCCGCGATTTATACAAAGGAGCGACTTGTATGTTTTTTTCCAAAATTTTTGGGGTTTTAGGTAGGTGTGACTTTTATAGCCCGGAAAATACGGTAATGATTGAAATATTCATGCATTTATTTGTTTATTTGTACAAACTTCTTAGGAGGTTTGTTTACCCTGGAATGCACCAATAGCTTTTGATTTCTCTTCCTTTTAATGTTTGGCAGATTCTACATACAGATGTGATTTATGTGCTTATTTAATTAAGTTGTGGGAAAATCGGATCTGATTATAAGCGGTTGGTCGAGATGCCTGCAGAGACTCATGTTAATGCCAGGTGTGAACATGCATATTTACGTGTCCACTTGTGATTGGATCAGCCAGGATGCATGTTAATACCAGGTGTGAACAGGGCCATAGACAGTCAGTAAGCATGTCTCATGACACCTCTTCTCGCCTGTCCTCCAGCTGATGGACATGGGATTCTCCAGAGAGCACGCCATGGAGGCCCTGCTCAACACCAACACGATGGAGCAGGCCACAGAGTACCTGCTGACGCACCCCCCACCCCTGCTGAGTGGCACAGTCCGGGTATACACTCCTATGTCCCTTACTGATACTCAGCCTACGTCTTTCATCTTAAACTTTCTTTACTTAGCATATGAAGTGGATTTGAAATGGCCATACTTCTGAAAGCATTTAAGCTTCTGATTATTGTGAGACTTCCTCTTCTACATCTTGTTAGATCATCAAGCTCTGCAATTTCTTATGTAGGATCTCGCCATGTCTGAGGAAGACCAGATGATGAGAGCTATCGCCATGTCCCTGGGACAGGAGGTTAGCATGGAACAGCGCTCTGACTCACCGGAGGTGCGCAATCACCTAATGTCTACACTAGCATCCTGTAATGGCAGCATGCTTCCAGATTTGATTCTGATCAGATTTGATTTGATTCAGATTTGATTGTGTCTGGGATTATTTAAAAAAAATAATAATTTTTTAAAAATGGCAGTTCTCCGAGGGAATGCTATTTCTCTGTCTGTGATTGGAAGGTTGCTGGTTCAAATCCCCTGGACTGCCACAGTGATGCCACCTTTGGACCCTTCATCAAGGCCGTTAAAGCCAGTTGCTCTAGGGGTGCTAAGTAACTTGCAATAGTGTGTGTGTGTGTGTGTGTGTGTGTGTGAGACAGTGATGGACTGCAAGATGCGATAGGCAAAAATGCAAAAATAGTTTCAAGAAGACTGTATTTCAGGGTTTGGCAACTCTGATCCGGGAGTGCCGGTATCCAGCATGTTCTCTGTCCTATCTGATGAGTTCCTATCTGCTTGAGATTAGGTGTGATTCCTCAGAGACCAGGTAGGGTAGAATACCTGCTAGATACTGGCACTCCAGGATTAGGGGTCACCAGCTCCTGCCCTATTTTGACTTTTTATACAAGCTTGCTTGAATTTTGAAAAATTTCTCTTAAATGGCCAGGAGGTGGCGCGACGTCGTGAGGAGGAGGAGAGGCGAGCACGGGAGCGGGCGGAGGAGGAGGAAGCGCGCTGCCTGGAGCGTTGCCTTGAGGCAGAACCTCTGGACGGGACGGAGCTGCAGGCCTTCACAGATGCTATGCTGCCTGGGTGCTTTCACCTGCTGGACGAGCTGCCCGACACGGTGTACCGCGTGTGCGACCTGCTCATGACTGCCATCAAACGCAGCGGCCCTGAGTTCCGTGACCTTATTCTCAGACAAGTGGTCGGCCAGGTGAGCACAACTTCAGTAGCTCGCTCTGAACCCTGCTGGTTTTCCCTGTCTGCCAGGATTGTGAGTCTTTACCCAATGCCCTTTGTGTGGTAGGTCTGGGAAGCGGCTGATGTGCTTATCAAGGCTGCCATGCCGCTCACCACAAGCGACAGCAGGACTGTGCTGGAGTGGAGCAGCCAGATGAGCACCCTGCCACAAGCCTCAAGCCTGGCCACCCGCATCCTGCTCCTGACGCTGCTCTTCGAGGTTTGCTAGCCTCCACAATCATAACACTATGTAACTTAATGTATCATTCACATCCTCAACCGTATGCGCACTCCGTTATGTGGCCCACAGATGGTCACTCCGCGAGTGTTGTTTGTGTACAGAGCAGCACTTTGCTGACCCGTTCTTATACTTTGCACAGGAGCTGAAGCTGTCATGCGCTCGCATTGTGGAGAGCAGCAGCATTCTCAGCGTGCTGGTGAAGCTGCTGGAGGTCGTGCAGCCCTGTCTGCAGGCAGCCAAAGAACAGAAGGATGTCCAAACTCCCAAGTGAGTCTCCCACTGAACCCCAGGCTTTTATCTGGCTGTGGAAGGAGTTGTGTAGGAGTTTTGGTTTTACCAGGTTTTTCACTAATACAAGGTCTAACAAGATAGAGCAGGCAGGTGTGTTTATAAAATTTGAAATTCTTGTTTACTGTAGTGAATGTGCTACTGTGCCCTACAAATTCCCTACATTTGTTTGTCGTTAGCTGTATTAATTGATTTGAGGAACTCTGCTTCATTTAGCATGAACTACATATGAAAGAATATTTAATCACTTCCCAGCTGAAATGTACAGCGACTGGCACTAACACCGCACACCGGCAGGTGTTGGTGCAGGATCCGTGTGAAACCTTTCAACATGAAATGAACAGTGTTTTTTTTGCTGTGCTGTTCCCCTCACAGGTGGATCACCCCAGTACTTTTGCTGATTGACTTTTATGAAAAAACAGCAGTTTCTTCAAAGCGGAGAGCCCATATGAACAAGGTAATATGCTTTTAACCTTAATTGTCAGTCTTAACAGTCTCGAGTCCACATGTAAATGGACTGGGTCTTGCCATGCATTCAGGTGAATTTTTACTCAGTCTTGACTCGAACTCAGTTTGTTAAAAAGACGATCTTGTGTCAGACTGGAACACAGCACTGTTAATTGTTTAACTTCACTTTTGTTGCAGAAGTTCCCTCAGTATTTAACTTCTTAAGTACATCTTAAAAGTTCTTGAAATGAAGAAATCATGTGAAAAAGCTGCACTTTTGTACAGTGAAGGGCAAGGAGTAAGACGTCTTTTCCATTCCCTTTGTCCTGTTGTCTTCTGAACTTCTGGCCTGTCTGCCTTTGTACTGTCCTCTGCTAGTACCTGCAGCCAAATGGCAACAACTGGCGCTGGTTTGATGACCGCTCGGGTCGCTGGTGCAGCTACAGTGCCAGCAATAACAGCACCATTGACACAGCTTGGCGAGCTGGAGAAACCAGTGTGCGCTTCACCGCTGGCCGCCGTCGCTACACCGTGCAGTTTAACACCATGGTGCAGGTATGGTCTGGTTATACTAGGCTGTGGGGCCACCTCAGTGGAGAGCACTGCTTTATACCTCTATCTGTGCTAAGGCTGGAAATTTAGTTGAATTTTAATTTCAATCATGAATTTTGTTTCTATTGATCATCACAAACAAAATTGAGAACTATTATTGTGGTGTGTTTCGTCTTGCTGTAATCATCCTGTTTTGTTTTAAATTATATTAGTTCAAGGAAATATACTGTTAGACTTCAGCGCATTTAAATAATTCATGTTTCAAAAATCAATAAGTATTCGTGTTAAATAATTGTGATCCTCAATATTGGCAGAATTAATTGTGATTACCGTTTCCACTATAATCGAGGAGCCCTAATCTGTGACTCTTTCACCTCTCAGGTAAATGAAGAGACGGGGAATCGCCGTCCTGTGATGCTGACCGTGCAGCGAGCTCCCCGCATCCCCAGGCCCTCCAAGAGTGACATCAGCAATGACACAGAGCGCGAGAGGGAAGAGGTGGAGGATGAACATGGGAGCAGGACTGAGGATGGCCCGGCTGAGACAGGTGCTCCAGGGAAACGTGGGCCACGGCCGCCAAGGTCATGTGATGCATGCAGAAAGTCAGCCTGGGAAGTCTAGAAAGCAATGCCACAATCTCAAAATGCAAGTCTCGCACGTCGGCACATTGCTGGTGTTAATCAGATGAAACGGAACAGATCAGTCCTATGTGAAGAACTCATTTGTCAGGAGTAGTAAGCTGTGGTAAACAAAAAGTCACTTCTGACATGACTAATCTTTCATTGTCTAGAGTCATCGTCTTTTGCCATTGAGATGTCAGCCACCAAAGAAGCTGCCCCAGACCAAAAGGACCCTATGACTCCAGGGCCGCTTGCTCTTGGTGGGCCTCCCCCTCCTAGTCGGGACTCCGCTGCAGTAGTGGAGCCGGCCATCCAGGGCCTGTCCGAAGACATGATCACAGTGCTGATTCGCGCCTGCGTCAGCATGATTGGCGTGCCGGTGGACCCGGACACGCTGCACGCCACACTGCGGCTCTGTCTGCGACTGACGCGTGCCCACCGTCACGCGATGACCTTCGCTGAGCTGCGTAGCACTCGCATGATCCTGGGTCTCACGCAGAGCTCCGGCTTCAGCGGCTTCACCCCGCTGGTCACGCTGCTGTTTCGCCACATCATTGAGGACCCAGCCACACTCCGCCACACCATGGAGAAGGTGTGCCCTCACACACTTCTATCCAGAAACCAGAGGTGGATAGTTCAGGTCCAGAAAGTAAAAATTCAGACCAAGATTTTCAACCAACCAGCTGTGTGATCTGACTGTGACTCAGCTGGTTGGTTGAAATAAAATCTTGGTGTGGATTTTTACTTTCTGGACCTGAACTACCCACCTCTGCCAGAAACCATTTCACAATGAAATCAAGCACCTCTTATTTGGTTAGCTTGATTTTGTCAGTGATAGATTTAGAATATTTATATTTATGCAAAAGGAAAGATGTGATATGGCAGTTTCATTTAGAATAAAGGGGAGAAATCTGACTGAATCTTACTCAGGTTGTGTAAATGCAAATTGATATGTGGCCTTAGTATCCAGGTGAGTCATTGGAGTCGTGTCTTCCCCCCAGGTGGTGCGCTCTGCGGTGACGAGCGGCGCTGGTAGCACGACGTCGGGTGTGGTGTCTGGCAGCCTTGGCTCACGAGAGATCAACTATATCCTGCGTGTTCTTGGACCGGCAGCCTGCCGCAGTCCTGAGTGCTTCACGGACACAGCGACCAGCTGCATGCGCATTGCACTGCCTGCACCCAGGGGCACAGGGACTGGTGAGAGAACCTCTCTGAACAAAGACAAAATTGCACAAATTGTTTCTGCTACATCTGTGCACACATGCTTATTCTGCATGTAGTCACAATTCTCCAGTGACTCAACTGAACATTAAAAAGTAGGGAAGAAACTTAGTTTGCTTACTGTGTTGCATTCAGTTCTAGTCATAATAAAATCTTTGTCATTGTGCAGATGAAATCCTATGGTCAGTGCAGGGTCACGCAAGAATTGCGGTTAACAGCCTATCAAAAGGGCCCAGTGCTGATATGGTTCTTTTGCCAACCATAGGATTTTATCTGGGCATGGGCAAAGAGGTTCTAAACTGCAGAACTACACACTGTATCAATTTCCTATTCCAGCAACACACCAAATACCTTAAGCTAATCAAGGATATAGGTGGATAGTTCAAGTTCAGAAAGTGAAAATCTAGAACAAGATTTTATTTCAGCCAATCAGTTGAGTACTCTGTGACAGTGACTGTTTATACTCAACTGGTTGGTTTAAATAAAATTGTGGGCTGGGTTTTTACTCTCTGTACAGAAGTATTCACCTCTGGCCCAGGAGGACTGGATGTTAGAAGACATTAGGCTAAGCCGAGAGAATAAGTTACGTTAAGCTGACATTTTGTGGAATGCTGTCTCCTCACCTAGCCTCTGATGATGAGTTTGAGAACCTGCGGATCAAGGGGCCGAATGCTGTCCAGCTCGTGAAAACCACCACCCTGAAGCTGTCTCCCTTGCCCCCCATCCCTGATCCTATTAGGGAGGTCATCTATGACATGCTGAATGCCCTGGCTGCCTACCATGCCCCAGAGGAAGGTGAAGCTGCAGCGTTAACTTTAACTTGCCGTTTTGCCTTGCTTTGAATAATGGAGGAGATTTCCTGAGTTTCAGATTAGTTTGTCTTGCTAAATCCATTTTATTTTTGTCCGTCCAGCAGAGAGAACGGAGAGTCGGCTGACCACAACACCTGGGAGCCAAGACCTCAGCCAGATCCTGCAGGATGTCGGCGATGACGTGTATCAGCATTACCGGCTGACGCGGCAGGGCAGTGACTTTGACTCGCAGACTGCCTTCAACATCAATGTGAGTGTCTGCGGCTGCACTGGGCTGCAGTAAGCATGTGTATGAGCGCATATGCACTCTGTGGGCAGGGTGTTTATGGGTCTCTGCTCTCCCTATCTTCAGAGCCAGGTGTTTGCGGCAGATGGAGGTGCAGCAGAGTCGTCCCAGTCGGGTACACCCCAGGGGGAGGGTAAGAGACCTTCATTGGTTCAAAGTAATCTCTTTCCCACCCTCCTCAGTCTAAAATGCCTGCCCTTTTAGCTCCGCTCTGTTGTGAGGTTCTATTTGTCATTCAGATGAAGCTGTAATGCTTAAAATCCCCAAAGGTGAACTCTAGACTGTCATTCACTAGTTTTTTTTATTTTTTAGCTTCCACTCCAGAGGAGGCGCGGGAGGGCAGAAAGGAACGTGAGAGCGAGCGTGGTTCTCCCTCAGAGGATGGCCGGGGCGCTAAGGGCAAGGCCAGCAAGCCCCTGATGCCCACCTCCAGCATACTGAGGCTTCTGGCTGAGCTCGTACGCTCCTACGTGGGCATCGCCACACTCATCGCCTCCTACAGCTACACTGCTGGGCAGTCTGAGCTCATCAAGGAGGTGCAGCTCTCTATCTCTCCTTTCTCTTTACTGTCTTATGGCTCACTGTCCTTTTTCTCCCCCTGTTTTGGCTTTCTCTTATGTTGTCTGCTGTATTTTTGTATTCCTATCATATTTGTATTTTTATTTTTATTTTTTTGCTGGTACCCCCACTCTGCAAATTTTTTCAGTAGTGTTCTGGTAGCCAGTTGGGATTTGAAGAGAGGTATGTGCGTTCTGAAAAATGTTATGCCAAACTTGCCCCACCCCCCTGACAAATTGTATTGTGGGGGAATTTGATCGTGTCATTTAGCTCTAGTCCTGCTTAGTGGTGGCACCTGAAAGAACAGGTGCAGATCTAGTGAAGCTGATGACACACGATGTGCTTCAGGGTTGCTGGATAAATGGCCTGGCTCTCCTCTGCATCCCCCCCTACCGTTGGGGGGGGGGGGGGTTGCTGGTGGTGAGACATGCTGGCTTGCTGGCCGCAGATTAGCGGCATCAGGTTACATCGTTTCTTATTTTGTGGCAAAGAAAATATTGATCTGCGGGGGAGATTTAATAATTAATAACTACAAACATGTTGCAGTCCAGTACTTTGAGACCCCTTATAACTGGTTAATGCGCCAACAAAACCCCTAGAAAATGACTGATCATCCAAATATAATCATCTCCATTATTTCAGTATTTGTCGTTAGCTGTGCTGCTGCTGAAGGTGAAATATCGGCAAAGATCGACACATTGGACCGGTTGCCAATGTCTTGAATTTCAACAAATACCAATATTTTGTAAGCTGTGTTCAAGTGTTACTTTAATGTTAGTGCAAAGGTCAGTTTAACTGCTTAAGAGATCTTGTCGGTGTTATTAAACTAGTGCAGTTCGAATCCGATTTTTATCTCCAGTGTTTCCTGCCCTTGAATTCTGATCTCTTTGAGCTGAGGTTCAGTTGAAGCTGCACAAGTTGTCGTATATCTAGTGGTTTTTGAACTGTTACTTTTTGTTAAATTGCACTTTTACAATTTAATGGAGTTCACTTTATATTTTATAGTTTAACATTTATTTATATTTGGAAAGGTTTTTAATTTTTATTTGAGCATTTTATAATTTTTCTGATTGCATTTGTTTACTTTTGGAATTTTTGTTTTTTTTAACGGAATAGTTTATTAGGTTATTCAACAAATTGTTGCTTGATTAATCAGTGCAAAAATAATTAGGTGCAGTCCTAGATTTTATGTATGCTTCACTTCCTTAATGATTTTTATGATGTACTTGTTGAGTGTTTTCATGTTTTTGTAAATCCCTCATAATTTGAACAATTTGATAGACTAATATTTTATTCCTGAAGCAATTACTTATTGATTTATGAAATGCTTTCTTACTATTTCATAACATCCATGCTCCTCCATGTCTTACAGCATCTTTTCTAGTTTCTGGCTACTTTCTGTCCATATTCTGTGTTTGGATGCCAAGACTAACCGTGTCCCCCCCCCCCCCATGACAGGACTGCAGCGTGTTAGCCTTTGTGCTGGACCACCTTCTGCCTAACACCCAAAGCTCCGAAGACAAGGACACCCCAGCTCTGGCGCGGCTCTTTCTGGCCAGCCTGGCAGCTGCTGGCACAGGCACTGATGCCCAGGTTGCCCTGGTCAATGAGGTGAAGGCAGCGCTGAGCCGTGCGCTGGCCATGACGGAGAGCACTGAGAAGCATGCTAGGTGAGGGCAGGCGTCTGTGTGTCCTCTGTCTGTCACTGGGATGCTGTTATGTTGTGCTAAAAATGTGTGTATTGTTATATACAGGTTTGTGAAGAACACTTCTCCTTTATAGGCAGAATGTCCAGTACTGTGCAGTCCTTAGGCCGCTAAGGAAAATGTTTAAATGATCTTCATGTTGGTCTAAAAGGCTGTCTGTTGAAGTCTGTCAGCTTAGCTATTTCAACACCTCTTCTAAAGTCACCCTAGTATGTGTAGCAACTATTAGTATATACATCAGTATATTTTGTGACTCGACCGCTAGTGTACTTTGGTTAATCAATACCTCAGTTATTTAGTTAATTACATTAGGTGACCTGGTGGTGGAATTTCACGAATACATGGAATGGCTAAGGTGTCCCTGAGGGGAGGTTTGGGAACTGAAGAATTATTCTAGTTATCCAAGATGTCGGTATCATTTTTTTGAGAACAGAGGAAATTCCTTTTGTAACTTTGCATATGTTCTAATAATTTGTTTTTTCCCTAAACAAATACACACTTACTACCAAGATAAGTACCTTTAAACTTTTTCCCTTGCCTAAGACTTTTGCCCAGTACTGTACATGCAAGGCTAGGAATCTGCCAGAAGCGTATGCATCTGTGTCAGTCATGCATTAGGTGCCATGAAGTCTGGTCTCCTTCTCCGTCACAGGCTCCAGGCTGTAATGTGCATCATAAGCACAATCATGGAGTCCTGCCCCTCCACCTCCAGCTTCTACAGCACAGCCGCTGCTAAGACACAGCACAATGGCGTGAACAACATCATCCGCCTCTTTCTGAAGAAGGGCTTGGTGAACGACCTGGCGCGTGTGCCCCACAGTCTCGATCTCTCCAGGTATCGTTTCTGTCCTTGCAGTATGCAGTGACTGGAAATAGTATTCATCTCCCCACACTCTTCACTTTAAAGTCTCAAAATCAGGGACTGTTGCATTAAGCTGAAAATTTTATTTATTTCCACAGTATTCTGTACAGAGAATACCCACAGCGTAACAAAGTAATTAAAATTAATCGTTATATGATGCTGTATTTTTGTAATGAAAATTATATTTTTATAATTAAAAATCCCTTGGGTGTAGTTATCATTTTCCAGATTAGTTTATCAAAAACTAATCTTAAGCATCTTATTTAGATTGCTACAGAGCGGCAGAACAAGTTTTTCACCTTTTTCTTGTTCAGTCTGATTTGCTGTCCATGTGCTCACCATGAATATAGGCCCGGGTTGCAGGCATGGTGTTAAGTGAGCTTCATAATAAAAAAAATGTCACTTTTTTTAAAAAGTATTCATCCCCCTAGTTCAACACTTGGTTGAGCCCCCTCTAACAGCTATTAGTCTTTTTGGTTAAAGTCTCAATTAGCTTCATAAACTGTCATGGAGCAATATTTGCCTCTTCCTCTGTAAAATTGCATTGTCTTGCAGTAGTTAGCTAGGGAATGGCCATGAACAGCAATTTTGAGGTCTTGCCACAGTTTTTCAACGGGATAAAAGTCTGGAGTTTGACTGGGCCATTCGAGGATATTTATTTTTCGAGTCCTGCGTTGCTTTGGTTGTGTTTCGGATCATTGTCCTGTTGAAAGGCGAATCTCCCCGGTTTCAGTGTTGGGGCAGAGGAGCACAGGCTTTCATTCATGACTTCTCTGTATTTTGCCCCGTTCATCTTCCCATCAGTCCTGATGAGATTACCAGTTGCACCTGCTGAAACGCATCCCCAGAACATGAAGCTGCCACTGCCATGCTTCAGTCAGCATGGCGTTACCTCACTGGGGTGCAGTGATTGATATGCGCCGCACATATCACTTAGCGTTCAGGCCAAAGAGTTTAATTTTTATCTCATTGAGAACCTGCCAAATCTTTGCAGTGTCCCCCAGGTGAAGTTTTGTAAACTTGTGGGCAAAGATATGGCATTTTTTTCCAGCAAGCACTTCTTGCTTGCCTCTCTCCTGTAAAGGTCCTTTTTATGGAGCGCTTTGGTGATGGGTGATCCATGAACAATATCTTGTGAGCACATTTGAGCTGAAGTTACTAAGGGTATGAGTCCTTTAATTAGATTTAATTAGATATATTTTTTGCAACGTATTGAAGGTATTGGAGTTTCCTTTGATTTGATGGATTTCTCAAGGCTTTGGAGATCAGTGGGGAAAACTAAAGCGATTCATTTGAACTTCAGAATCAGAGATGACAAAATGTGATGCATGCTGGGGGCTGAATACTTTCTCCAGCCACTGTATGTGCCCCGTTCAGGGCATTTTGTTGTTCCATCCTGTGCGTGCATCTTTATTCTGGATCCCTCTGAATGTGGCTTTAATGTACTGTTAGGCACCATGATGTTTAAACTTGACATTTGTTTCTTGTCTTCTGTCCTGAATAATGTTGTCTTCTACCCTGCACCAGTCCCAACATGGCCAACACAGTGAATGCAGCATTAAAACCTCTGGAGACCTTGTCCCGAATTGTGAACCAGCCCAGCAGTATTTTTGGGGGTAAGGGCAACTCCAGCAAGAGCAAGACAGAGCATGAAGTAGTGGGCACAGCCAGGGACAGTAACAGTGCCACACAGGAGCCAGGTAATGCACGTGTGCACACGCACACACACTGCGGGCACACACACACGCTTTTATGTGCCGGGAAGCGTCCAAATACTGCACCATTAAACCATCCACACATCCGTCCATCCATCCATCTTCTTTACCCGTCTCCCACTTCATTTCTAGGTGATACTGGAGAGGCAGAACCAGTGGAGGGCACTGCCCCTGTTCAAGGAACAGATGGCGACCTCATGGATGGGGAGACTGAGGGTGACACCGTGGTCATTGCAGGGCAGCCAGAGGTGCTCAGCACCCAGGAGATGCAGGTGCAGCTGGTGTGGTTTTGTCAAGATGTTTTATTAAAATGTAACATTGTGAAGCTGCATATTGAAGCATTTAAGTGTGGCTGGGAAACACCGTTTGTTCTGTAGTGGGCTGTCACATGGATGGCCCCGACCCAATCACAGCTCCGGAAAATTTGCGAAATATCTGTTGGGTCATGATAAATCGTGAATAGCCGGGCCTTGTGGTTGGAAAGGGCGACAAACCCATCTCTAGAATATAAAAGCAATTAACTTTCAGGATCCCCAATGCTAAACTTTCAGCAGGGCTAACTGCTTCCCCGATACATGGAGTTCCTAATGTCATAATGCAGAAGAGATTAAGTACATATTATATTGCCAAGCGTTACAGAGAGTGCTTTTGGAACCGAGGAGTCGGCCATCCATTCCTAATGATCGTTCTTCCATTTACGCTGTGTGCAGGTGGAGAATGAGCTGGTCGACTTGATAGATGAGCTGTTGGAGAGAGATGCAGGAACTCTCAACAGTACCATCATTGGTAAGGCTTCGCTCAGGAAATGGGACGGTCGCATGTGGAGTGCCCTCCTCTCCACGGCGTTATCAAAATCTGATGCACTCAATATCATGCTACTTTCTCAGTCGGACGGACTGGTGAGGACGAATCTCAGGAGGATGTGCTGATGGATGAGGCCCCATCAAACCTGAGCCAGGCATCGACACTGCAGGCGAACAGAGAAGGTGTCTGTATTTGTGGATGTGCTTTTGTGTGTGTGTGTGTGTGTGTGTGTGTGTGTGTGTGTGTGTGTGTGTGCGTGTGCACGCGCGCCTGTACGTGCGCGCTGATTTTGTAGCCGTTTAATGGCTGTTCTCTGCTTTTTATGTGCACCATTCTTTGTAAAATCCTTTGCAATTATGAATGCTGCAGCTTTTTTTTAAAAATTTTTGGGTGTTGCTTCCGCCTCAGACTCCATGAACATCCTCGAGCCTGAAGATGAGGAACACACGCAGGAGGAAGACTCCAGTGGCAGCAATGAAGATGAAGATAGTCAGGATGAGGAAGAGGAGGAAGAAGAGGAGGAGGAGGAAGAAGATGATCAGGTTGGTGCTGAGTCAATATGAAGGCTGCTAAATTTGTGGAAAATGATTCTCTAGTGAGGACTAATCTTATATGGGAGAAAAAGTAAATTTCTTTGGGCTGTTAGTTGATTAGTTTTAAAATTGCGATTTATCCCATACACTTACTGATTAATCACATATTTACTTATTTGTTGAAAATATCACAATGTTCAACTCCAGCAAAACAAGTTATTGCTGGTCGGATACATTAATGCTTTACCAAAAAAATAAGGCAGCAGTTTGATTAATATTGCTCAAGTGACCAGAGCAGCATTTCCCTGTGTAGATGATCTATAACAGGCCTGAGTTTGTATATGCCTGAAATAAATGCTAAAATTTAGCAACATAAAATCACTATAAGCACTAACATATCTTTAAGAAAAGAAAAAGGCCGAGCAAGTTAGAGTACAAAGTATAAAAAAGTGAATCATCAGAGTGAAAAGCTATGCATAGTTGCATTATGTTGATGTCACTTCTGCATTTCTTCAGTGACTTTTAAATGCATCAGGCAGAATTATGCCCAGCAAATGTATGTAAAATGGCCTGAATTCCCAATCTAAATTATACATAAATGTTGGTCCAAAATGTACAGATTTGAATTGAATGAATTAAAGAACTGGCAAAAGTGACAAGAGTGCTTTTATTTTCACTACCAGTCAAAAGTTTTTGTACATCACAGGTTTTTACTGCTGCAGTTTATGAAACAGATTTTTTTTATTCTTGTTGAGCATTTTAAAGTTGTGTAAACAGCTATAAAGAGTCAAATGAAACAAGTTTCCTTTATAACATGGAAAGAGTAGGTAACAGTGGTGACATCCTGTAAACTGGTTGAGGTGATGGCAGTCAAATTCTAGGCCGTCCTTTAACTTTAAATACACTAGTTATTTTTCATCCCATGCAACGGAGCAGTATTTAATGTCCCTTGTAGAAAGAATGCCTCAAATTTTCTCTGCTGTTGTAACTGCTAGGGGAGGTTACTTTGATGTATCAAAGATATGACATTTTCTTGTTAGTGAAGGTACTCAAATGGTGAACATGCAGTACATTTATTTACTAGCTAAGAATATTGAGTGTGTTGCAGTAAATGAAACATGCAAATGTAGAGAATCTGCAAAAACTTTTGACTGGTATTGTACTCATTGTATTAATAAGTAGATTAAAAACATACCTTGGATGAAATTTGAAGACTCAAGTGTAAGTTTTACATGCTCACCGTTCCCCCTGGTGAGGTCAAATTGACTGTTTACATATTTGCATATGTAACGAGAAATGAAAGGCGAAGGACTTCATTCTGTCATTAAAAGATCTTTGTATTTTGCTTATCAGACTCAGAATCAATTTCCAAAAAATGAAGAACTGACTCTGGTAACCTCAAAAGCCCCAAAAATGATGGGAATATATTGAGTGTGGTGCAGAAAATTTGTTCAATGCATTATCCTGACCACAAATGGAACTCTACATTAGGCTATGCATTAATGCAATTAAAAATAATGTTATTGTTTTAAAATTATTTGCACTTGTTAAATTTGACAGCTCTAGAATTTTTATTAATGCTCCTTGCTTTATAGGATGATGAAGAGGGTGATGAGGATGATGACGACGAAGGCTCTGAGATGGAGCTGGATGAAGATTATCCCGACATCAATAGCGCCCCTCATATTCGTTTTGAGCGATTTGATCGTGATGATGACCTCATCATAGAGTTTGATAACATGTTTTCTACAACAGGTGCATTTCTTCACTTTGATTACCCTGACAGTAGTCGGTCACTTTTTAAATGTTTGTGTATTAAGCTATTTCTGGTGGTTCGTTTTTATGGGCACATTTTCATTTGGATCAGTGAACTGATGGGATGGACTGTAACCCCTTCCCTTCTCTCTTGATGGGTCTCACATTGATGTTTTCTCCTCTCCCCCAGCTGACATCCCTCCCTCCCCGGGTAACATCCCCAGCTCCCATCCCTTGATGGTGCGGCACGCAGACCACGGTTCGCTTACCCTCGGGGGCACGGGGGCCAGTGGCCGCCTGACACAGGGTGTGGGGCGGAGCCAGCGCACTCTGCGGCAGCTCACTGCCAACACTGGCCACACCATCCACGTACATTACCCAGGCAACCGGCAGCCCAACCCTCCTCTCATCTTGCAGAGGTCAGCTTACGTTAGTTGTCATTTGCATGATCCATCCCCAGCTTTGGGTTTGTGTTGGTTAATAAACAGAGTAACTCTTAGGAGCTTGTGAAAGTCGTGTGATGTATAGTGTAGTGCAGTGTGCCTTTGCTCCTGTGCTGTAGGCTCTTGGGCCCCAGTGCAGCCGCAGACATCCTGCAGCTGTCCAGCTCACTGCCCCTGCAATCCCGTGGCCGCGCCCGTCTGCTGGTGGGCAACGAGGACGTGCACATCATCGCACGCTCCGATGACGAGCTGCTGGACGATTTCTTTCATGAGCAAAGCAGCACTGGGGGGCAGGCAGGTAAGCTGGTAGTGGGGTGCTATTAGGGTGTCTGTACTTCTGAAGTAAACCTAGATTCTTCAGGTCCAGTGCCCCTGCCTGGCTATGATCTCACTTCCTGCCTCTTTCTAAGGCACACTCTCCAGTATACCCACAGCCTTGACCCGATGGACAGATGAATGTAAGGTCCTGGATGCTGAGAGCATGCATGACTGTGTGGCTGGTGAGTCTCTGCCATCCTGCGCCCCCATGAGGCAGCTGGTTTTCATAATAAATCTGCGAATTTATATGATGTGAATAGGGTACGTTTGTGTACTAATGTAATGCCATTACCGTCATCTTGTGCCCAGTGGTGAAGGTGCCCATTCTTCAGCACTTGGAGAGCTTGCGAGACGAGGAGCTTGAGGAGCGAAGAGAAAAGAGGCGGCGGCAACTGGTTGAAGAGGAAGAGGCCAAACAGAATGATAAGACCGGGACTGGAACAGAGGAAGGCCATGAGCAGAGTCTGCAGGTGGGGGGTGGGCTGTGTTCAGCCAAGTGTAGGGGGCACACAATGGAGGTCATGATCCCCAGCCCTGACAGTACCCTTTTTCTCTGCAGGGTTCAGCGCTGAGAGCCGTTAATGGTGCAGGACGATCAGCTGGTATGGCTGCTTGTCTCCTGGCTGTTTCATGTTTTGTTGTAAAGCTTGTGTGAAGTCTTAAAAGGCTGAAGCATTATAAAAAGCCTGAAAATCAAATGTTACTTTTGTGAAGTAATCTCAGGTGCTCCTGTTTCTGGACACAGCAGCCCTTTCTCTCATAGAGCAGTGGAAATGGACGCGACTCCGGATGTGCCAAGCCCTTCTGTGTCATGTTGCATACTGTGGGCTGAGGTAGTAGTTTGTATAGTTTTAGGATCATACCAGATCTGGGAGATAACTATACAGTCTACTGTCTTTCCCACGGTATCTGCACATCCTCGCAAGTTTGTGGGAGCTGCTGAGCAGGAGTTTTCTTGTGCTTTTGTGGGAGCTGTTATGAACACTTGTGCAAGAATGCAATTTCTAACCTGCTTTTTTCTATGGGAATTGGCCATATTTTAATATTTTATGTGTGCAGTATTTAAAGTATGTAAGTGTGTTTTTGTGTCTTGCTGAGCAGTATGTAAGAATTGGGCTGGGACGTTCTGGTCTGTGCTGGGGTGAGGTAGTAAGTTGTGTTGTTGTTGGGGACTGGGATGTTGTGCCCCTCACTGGAGATAACTATACAACTTACTGCCTTCCTCATTGCCCCCACTGCAGCATTTATTTACCCTCCTATAAAAATGGTTTAGTACTGCTTTTACTAGAGTAAAAACACAAACACACTTCCCCCTCTTCAGGCTCATTCTCTTTTTAATTAATTCTGTTTGTGATGGCATCATCTCAGAAGCCGAGCAGCCCCAGTGTGGGGTTTCCTCATGCCTGGATCCGCCCCGCACGACCGAGGGATTCCTCACCGCGCCACCATCAGGAGAGGCCACACCCACCACCTCTGGTCCCTCCCACGAGCCGGCCTTGGTCTCCCTGGAGGCAGCAGTGAGCCAACAGGTGCACCAGCCAATGACAGACCTGCTGTTGGCTGAGCCACACGCCAATTCACTGGTGGCACTGGCCAGGGCCGATCTGCCTGAAGTGTCTGCGCCGGACAGGCCCAGCTGTGAAGCAGAAGCCTCTCAGATGGAGATGTCTCCTGCTCCCACCATCGGTACGCATGGCAAGTCAATCATTCTCATTCATACAAAAGCCATAATCCTATGGCATTACCATATCATCTTGTCATGAACTTCGCTGTATGTGAATCTCTGCTACATGCATCATCACGTCAAATCTTTCAAGCTTCTAACCCCCCCCCCCCACCCCATCTAG
>JAODLD010000044.1:3230741-3252170 GCA_026781065.1 Mormyrops boulengeri | reverse complement strand
ACCCCATCTAGAGTTGGTTCATCTGTGCTTCCTATGTTCTTTTTAGGATGTGTACAGTACAGTTGGATCAGTAGCAAAAATTTGACTAATTGCTTTGAAATAAAATAGGCCTTCTTTTTAAATCCAAAGCCAATAGCCTAAAACATAGATATATTAATCTATGCATATTTCACTCAATGTTAACTATGCTGTTGGAATGACAACGGTGTGTGCCTGGATGGCCGTGTCACCCCTCCCCCATCTAACTCCCCCACCAAGTAACACTGCAGTTTTCAGGCAGTTTCTCTCAAAATGAAAATGTTCAGATCTTCGCCCATATGTTTTTGCTAAATTGTAAAAAGATCCACCAATTACAAAGCCATATGTATTTTTTCCTCAGTGGAATATAATTAAAACTCCATACGATACATTAGTTTTTGATGTTCGTTTACCCTCAGCTGTTACAAAGCCTCAGTGATAATACACCATTTGGCTTATATTTGTATCCCCAGATGGGTACAATAGAGATGTACAGCACATTTTCATCAAATATCAAAATGTGCAACATGATAGAAACCATACAGTTTTTAAAATTTATGGTATTGCAATACAATAATATAATACCCGTACACCAGACATTACACAAGTCATTTTTATTAGTAATATATTCTTCCACTACTGTGGAAGAACGCTACGTGAAGGACTGAGCAGTGTTTTATTATAATTCCAGACAACATTCATTTCCTTGTCTACTACAAAAGAAAGAAATCACAAATTATAAAGAAAATAATTGCCATCAAATACACATTAGAAGTTAAACTAATTTTTTTTGCAAAGCCCTCGTTAGATTTTAATGGTGCTGCGTGGGTAAAAGTGAAATGCTTGGGCATCCTTAGCCAATGGCTATGGAAAGGGCAGGTGATTCATAGGTGAAGATGTTTTCTGGTTAAACAGGAATTTGTGTTTAACTGGGCAAATTTAGAAACAAGCACTAGAACTGTATTGGTGGTACTGTTATGTAGGACTGAACCCATTTTTCCCCATCTTGGAATGTTAATTTTAACTTTATGTTCTTGATTTCTGCCTCCACTTGTGCCCTCTTTGTCCATCAGCCTCCCTCAGCCCTGAGAGGGTGGAGAGCTCCGAGCCCCTGGCAGCAGGTGCCTCCCACAGGGAGGGGTCACCCATGGATACGAGCAGCCCTGCCTCAGCCATGCAGGAAGAGCCTGCATCCAGCACGGCACAGGCGAACCACGCAGCCCAGGAGCTGCCGGCATGTCAGGATGGAGCTCAGGCTGACAGGCAGACGGAGAGGGAGGCAGGGTGAGTCGTCAAGAATTTAAAAATAACTATAATCACAAAGCAGGTCTTTAAAAAGCTTTGAGTTTTTAATTTATGAACAAGGACTGACGCAAAATGTGGTAACAGGGTTGTCTGTCTTGCTAAATTTCTTAACCCCCCCGAAGTGGCTCTTCTTTGTTCTGGACTCAGTCTGGAGTTTCTTTCTCTGCAAACTGAAAAACCTGTCGCTGTGCAAGGGGGAGCGGGACAGTCACATACTGGCTGCCAACACTGAGGCTTGCCAGCTCCTCCCATTTAGCACTCAGCTCTAGCACCATGTACTTTATGTGTGAAAAGAAGGTGGAGCCGGCGAGACCATCTGCCTTTTCCTTCCTGATACTCTCAGAAAGATGACTGATGGGTAAATCCAGCAGAGCGGGAAGCAATTTCTGTGAGGCTAATCTGCTCTCCATCAACAGAGCTGGAGTGTCCTCTCCCAGCGAGACACTGCCTCAGAGTAACAGTGGAGACGGCCAAGCCCGGGCCATTGAGGAAGAGCCGCTGCCTTCCACCAGCAATGAGGAAGAGGACCCTCTTGCTGGTTAGTCTCCCACTGCCAGAAAACTGGCTGCTTTCCCACCCTAAACCATCTGTCTATGTCCTCATGTTGTTGGTCTCTTGTTTCTTCTATAGGAATTAGTCTACCTGAAGGGGTAGACCCATCTTTCCTGGCTGCCCTTCCAGAAGACATCCGCCGGGAGGTTCTTCAGAACCAGTTGGGTATCAGGCCTCCCTCCCGGCCCCCCGTTGCCCCGGCACTGCCCACATCCACAGCGGCCGTGCTTGGGGGCAGTCCTGGGGTCACTGAAGTCAGCCCAGAGTTCTTGGCTGCCTTGCCTCCTGCTATTCAAGAAGAGGTCAGTATATCTGGAACTTTCTGGGTAACCCGAGATCAAGATTAGTTTAGGGTTTGGTGCTTCTGCTGTGGGGTGAATCTCTATGATTAGTAGAACGTGAAACAGTAGCTTTGTGCTCATAAGGTATAGAAATCCCTCTGCATTGAGGAGTTAGCTGAGCAAACTGGAGTAGTTGGTTAATGCTTGATGGGTTGTGGGTTTGACCTGCAGGTGCTGGCCCAGCAGCGTGCTGAGCAGCAACGACGGGAACTCTCCCAGCAGCCAGCACAAGGCGACCAGCCCTTGGACCCTGTCACTTTCATCCAGACCCTGCCCTCTGAGCTGCGGCGCAGCGTGTTAGAGGATATGGAGGACAGCGTGCTGGCTGTGATGCCACCTGACATTGCGGCAGAGGCTGCTGCATTGAGGCGTGAGCAGGAAGCCCGACACCGCCAGCTCATGCACGAACGACTCTTTGGTCATAGCTCGTCCTCCGCCCTCTCTGCCATCTTGCGCTCGCCTGCCTTTAACAGCCGGCTGGGAGCTAACCGTGGTGTGCAGTACACCCGTCTGGCTGTGCAGAGGGGTGGGGCCTTCCAGATGGGCGGCACGGCTAACCACAACCGGTGAGAGTCCACATAATTTTAAAAGTCTGCTGTCACTGGTTGGAAGTTCAGGTAGATCAGCTGTAGCACATCAGAGCACACTGGTTATGACTGAAGAGAACTGGCAAAAGCTTCCAGTTGCGAGTCTGCATGTCCTGGTCACTGCAGTTATTGTTTGGGACAGGGTGTGTGTCTTATGATATGCTGGCTCAGGATTTTGAAAGCTTTAGAAGTGAGTAATGGAGGTCAGGAAGTACAACTCTCAGATAAATCGATGTTGTTTCAGGTAATGGGTTTGTGACATTTGGGCTGACAGAGGAAAGGAACTGAATAGCAAAATTGTCCACATGTTTTGGGGATGGAGTGCTCAGAGGGATGGGAGACTTCGAAAGTGGTTTGATGTCAATGTTCTGTTTCTTTGTAAGAAGCCTGTTAAAGTGAGTCTCCTTGTCTAATACACAGGCTGCTCAGTATCAGATGGTGCTGCATATGTACACCCATGCCTAGTTTCCACCAACGCAGCGCCAGAGCCAATGCCGGACTTTTTCCCAATCCAGAACTAGTTCCGTGTGTTTCCACCACAAAAAACTGGCCCTAGACCAGAAAACAACAGCTCTGGCATGGAACCACAGAAAAGCAGGTCTCAGAGTTCAGAACCATAACGTCATACACAAATCTTCTGTATACCTGGAAAATTCAATCTATAACCCATATAGTGTTCATATTGCCAGTGCCAGCAGTGAAACAACTTGCCAGCTTATTAGCAGAATATTGTTGCATTGTTTTTTATTCTGTGGAAAACAATAGAGTGGCCACATTTAATAAATTATGTTGCAGGATGAATAAATAAATTATTGTGGCACCCGAGTGGTGAAGAGATCATGGTGTGGATAGCAAAATTTATTTTTTAGTCTTTTATTGCACAATCCTTAAAAGGACAGCAGTAAAACAGAGAGAGAGAATAACACACAGACAGGGGAGCCTTTACAGAGACAAAAGCGGATACAGGTTACTTTGAATTTTTTTTCAGTTCAGCTGTTTACAGAAACTTAAAATCTGAAATGGATCAAAATTAATTTAAAAATGGAATACATGTGAACCTTTACTTTATTCTCCCTTCCGCCTATGTAATATTTCTGTTCCGTTCTTTTTTGAAACTGGTGGAAATGCAGGCAGGTTCCCAAAAGGCACCAAACGAGAACCAGCCCAGCTCCAGTTGGTGGAAATGAGGCATTACAGAGGGAGTGTAAACACTAAATATTTTTTCCTTCTTCCTCCCCTCCCTCAGTCCATCAAGCTCCAACGTGGACTCCTTGCTGCGCCTTCGGGGGAGGCTCCTGCTGGACCACGAGGCGCTCTCCTGCCTCTTAGTGCTGCTGTTCGTGGATGAGCCTAAGCTGAACACCAGCCGACTGCACCGCGTGCTGCGGAACCTGTGCTACCACTCACAGACGCGTGGCTGGGTCATTCGCAGCCTGCTGTCTATCCTGCAGCGCAGCAGTGAGAGCGAGCTGTGCGTGGAGATGGTCCGCTCGCCCCACGGCGACGAAGCCAGAGGCAAGCGTGCCCTGGGCTCGGCCGCCAGTAAAGGTACCCCGCTGTCTTCGGGTTCTTCATCTTCATCGTCGTCTTCCTCATCGCTTTCCCCCTCCACGTCATCCTCATTGGACTTGTTGAACCGGATGGAGGCACGCAGCTCTGGGCAGCTCTCCTGGCTTTCAGTCTCCATGGACGCAGCCCTAGGCTGCCGCACCAACATCTTTCAGATTCAGCGTGCTGTGGGCCGCAAGCACTCAGAACGCCACCCAGCTGGTATCGGAGGAAGTGCATCCGGCACGGGAGGCGGAGGGGGAGGAGTAGCCTGTGCGGGCGGGGGCTCCACAGTACACATCCATCCGCAGGCCGCCCCAGTGGTGTGCAGACATGTACTCGATACGCTCATTCAGTTGGCCAAGGTGAGTGAGAGTTTGAAAACAATGCTGCAAGTATGAGCTACTGTGCAGGATTTATGAGAATTGTATCTATTTTTTTATTTATTTATTTTTTTTTTGCAGGTCTTCCCCAGCCACTTCACTCAACAACGATGTAAAGACTTGTCCTCTTCCTCATCCTCTGAGCTGGACACTCGTCTGTGCACGGGGTCGTCTTCGGGGTCAGGGAGCGGAGGCAGCCGGTCTCTCGGCACTCCCCAGACAGTCACCTGCTCTGGCCCTACACCCAATAGCAACTCCATGGCTGCCTGTTCTACTGCTAGCTCATCCATACCCCAGTCCCTGGGCATCTCCACAGACTTTTGGGATCTGCTGGTGAAGCTCGACAACATGAACGTGAGCCGCAAGGGCAAGGCTTCAATGAAGACTGTGCCTCCAGGGGGCGCTGGAGAGGCAGAGGGAGCTCAGGGTAGTTTGGAGGCGTCACCCTTGGGGCAACTGATGAATATGTTATCCCATCCGGTGATTCGCCGTAGCTCCCTGTTGACAGAGAAGCTGCTGCGCTTACTCTCGCTCATTTCTATCGCGCTCCCTGACAACAAGGCGACCGAGGCGCCTCCAGCGGCGGGTGCCCCCGCGGCCACTCCGGGTACGGCACAGCCAGTCTCCTCAGGTACAGGCACGGGGCAGACTTCGGCGCAGCTCTCTGCGAATGCCGCTCCATCTGCCTCTACCTCTACCACAGGTTCATCTGCTGGTATGTGGAGCGTTTGATCCCTGCTGGCCAGTATAATCATAATATCTATCTCCTATTTGATCCAGCCCTGTTAAAAAGCTGCTGAATTGCAGTCTAGATGTCTTCAGCACTTTGGCTTAATAGCTGGTTGTATATCAGGCATGTTCTGCTGGGTGGAGTCATCTTTTCTTAAACCATCTTGTTTTATGGGTTGTGGTGCTGCTTACAGATCAGCGATGAGTCAGTGCTCATCAGTAAAGTTCCCATGTTTAGGCACATTTTAGATAAATTGTTTTCAATTTGAGTACTTGAGTAATTCAGGTTGAGTACTTGGTAATAAATTTAGTGCATTCTGACGGCAGTGGTGTTCTGTTTCAGCAGTGAAGCCACGAGTGTCTGTGAACAGTGTAGAAAGTGACAGTAAGCTGGTCTCATCGGGTTTGACTGAGAAACAGCTGCAGCTGTCTGTGGAGGTGAGTCTTCATACTGTGGCTTCTTTGCCCTTTAATCTGAGGCTGCTGCCACCGCTTCTACTTTAGGCTTTTTTTTAAGTGCCAAGGAAAAGGTGCCAGTTACTGGGCTTTTTGGCTTAGTGTGGACCCACAGTCCCACGCTGACGTAAATATGTGTCACAGGCCCACTGTTTGCTCCTATAAGTTTTCTTTCTTGCTGGATCTTGTCAGCTGAATGTTCTCGCCATCCTTCCCCAGGTATTGACCTCGCACTCTTGCTCAGAAGAGGGTTTGGAGGATGCCGCCAACATCCTCCTGCAGTTATCCAGGGGGGATGCGTCCACACGGGACACTGTGCTTAGGCTGCTGCTAAGTGGGGCACGTCAGTTGGGCTACACGCTTTGCAAGCAGATTGGTGAGTTTGCGTTGTTGCCCCGGATCTGAATGTCTTCCCTGTGCTACCCTTTAGCCTTCACCTTTTCTTTTCATCTTTTTCCTCTGTTCTTCTGATTCCCTAATGGTGTTTCCCATCCAGGCCTCTGGGACCTCCAGGCGGTCCACATTTTTGCTCCCTGGTAGGGTGTTGGGAGGGAGCAGAAATGTGGACCGTCTGGGGGTCCCCAAGGACTGGGTTGGGAAACACTGATCTAACAGTCAGTAGCTAACAATATAGTTGGTTATTCGTTTAAAGATGTACCTCTTTCAGGCCACTCTGTTAATTATGCTAATTGAGCTGGGAGCGGAAGTTCATACCAACTACCGATGTTTCCCGTGATGCTGTCCCTTAGACAATGAATTCTTATCTGTCCTTGATCGATCAGTCTTCTGACTATTGTTTTTGCCTTTGCAGGCACGCTGCTGGCTGAGTTGCGGGAGTACAATTTGGAGCAGCAGAGAAGAGCCCAAGCCGATAGCCACTCACCGGAGGCCATGCCTGATGACCCGTCCCACTCAGCACGACTCAAGGGGAAGATGACCAGCAGGTGAGGGTTAGGGTGATAATTCCATGGGTATGAATCTTTTTTTTTTGTTCTTGTTCACATTTCATGTATCCCACTTTGCAATGTTGTTATAATTATGGATTGATACCACAAATTAATTTTTGTAAAAAAATGTTTTATGTGAATGTATTATGAAATATGTCTGACAGTTCATCTTAACAGAGTTTATAAATGAGTGCATGAGTCAGTGTGGTTTAGCAGCTGGTAGTGTCTAAGTGCATCAGTCACATTCCGCTGTTATAACTATACCTACCATCTCCCACGATGCCCTCACTTGGCGGGACCGCAGGTTCGATGGGGCAGAGAGCGTGGTCATCGTGGCAGCCCAGAAGCGCACGCTAGGAGGCCGGGAGCTGCAGCTTCCTTCCATGAGCTCCCTGACTTCCAAGACTTCCACGCAGAAGTTCTTCCTGCGCGTGCTGCAGGTGATCATCCAGCTGCGGGAGGACACACGCCGTGCCAACAAGAAGGCCAAGCAGACAGGCCGGCTGGGTGAGTCCTCAGGGGCTGGACTCTGTCGCTTTTACAGAGAATGTTTAAGTAGCAGTCGCAGACCACCCTCTCTACCTCCTTCCCCATGAGAAATTGAAAAGGCAACGAATGTAGTGATTTTGTTGTTCTGGTTGTAGATGCCTGGTAAGCATATTAAATAACTTATTTATTATATTTTCATTTCTCTGTCCCCTCTGAGGGTCATGCTGGTTAGGGCATACATTGAGGCAACAATTCTGATTAAACACCTAACTATCAACCGTGGGTGTGGAGCATCTGTCTAGTTTCTGGGAATATTTTTAATTAGTGCAGCAACGTACTATTTTGTGTCACTGAATTGATGCAAATTCAATTCATGGCTGTGGCAGGAGGAAATGCGTAAACCCTAGGCTTCTGAATGGGGACACCCCTCATTTGTTCTGCATGCTGGGGAGATCTGACTGGTGACCTTTTTCCATCCGCCCGCCCTCTCAGGCCCCTCCAGTCTGGGTTCCTCAGGCCTGGGCTCAGCCAGTAGCATCCAGGCGGCGGTACGGCAGCTGGAGGCTGAAGCGGACGCCATCATCCAGATGGTGAGGGAGGGGCAGCGGGCACGCCGGCTACAGCAACAGGCCCCCCCGTCCTCCTCTGCTGCCGCCGCCGCTGCTGCCCCCCATCCCCCGAGCACGGCCCCAGCCAGCGTCACCCCCGCCAGCACGGCCAGCATTGCTACGGTTAGCATGGGCGTTAACCAGCATTACACACCATACTCAGTCCTGGCCCCTGCCTGTGATTGTGTGTGAAACTTTGACCATGCCACATTTTGTCCTCATAAGTATTATCTTTTATTTTTTAACATATAAATGTGTTTTCTGTCATTCAGCTGAATAATGCTACAGTAGTGCAGTCACTTTTGGAGGGAGGTGTTGAGAGGGCACTTAATGGCGCTTTTCCACTGGCATACAGGAACCAACCAGTACCTGAGCCGTACCTCAGAGAGAGATTACTTACAGCAGGGGTGGCCAATCTTATCCAGAAAGGGCCGCTGTGTATGCAGGTTTTCGCTGCAACTGCCTAATTAGATTACTAATTAGGGGACTGATTGGCTGAAGAGTCGTCACACCTGGGTTTGAACAGTTGACCTAAAGGTTATCTCAAAACCTGCATACACACCGGCCCTTTGCGGATAAGATTCGCCACCCCTGCTGTAAGTAATCTCCACAGCATGGTTCCACTGAAGAAGGGTCAGTTCGGTAAAGACATTGCCAATTCTGAATAGCCACAATGACGCAGAACTGCAAAAGATGCTTATTTACTGTTCACAGTGTACATCATAATATACCACGTGCAGATTATTTTTACTGTGTGGTAATTTCCGTTGGCACGTCTGTGATATTTCCCGTGTTATGCAAGCATCAAACACTAGCGGAATTATCATTTGATTGTGTAAATTTTGCATTGTGAATCCATTCCTTTCAGTTGTTCTGCAGAACTTTTCTTTTCTTTTTCCCCCAAGTAGGAAGTTGGAAATTTTCAAGTTCCAAATTTTTGGGAACTCATCGATGTGCGATACTACTCATAATGAATAATATGCAGAACATGCCATTTTTTTTTCTTCATGTAATCTGTTTATCAACACAGAACACCAGTATCTCCATTCATTTCGCCCAATGGTAACGCAGCCAACTCAGTTTGGTCACGCTTTTGGCTCTAGTACTAAGCAGGGCCTTGTTGGCTCGGGTACGGCTCGCATACTTTGTGACGGAAAAGCGTCACTTTGCAGTATGAGCCGGGTACAGCTAGGTTTCTGGTGGCAGTGGAAAAGCGCCATTAGAAACAGCCATGACTTTGCACTTGTACCCCCCCCTTCCCCCAAGCCAGCTGAGATCTGACATCAGGGTTCGCGTTGTTATTGCTGACCCAAGGAAGAAAGTTATGCTGCATACGTTTCTGCATATGCACATACATACATATGCACGTACATACATACATCGTGCTCTCCTGGCTGACTGACTCAGTTGTGAACATGCTGCTGGCTTTTTCGCTTTCTCTCTCTCTCTGCCCAGTTGACTTTGTGTTGCTTGCAGCTGCCCCCCCCTTGCCCCTCCATACTCCTTTCTCTTGCTAGCTTATTGGAGCATGGCAGTCAGTCATTTGGGGTTTTCCCCACTCCCCTCAGAAACCCCTTTTAAAGTATGTGTGTTTCCTAACTTCAACTCTGTTTTTATTTCTCCCATTCTTTTATTCGTGCTCTCTCTTCCAATCCCTGGCCCCATCTGTCTCCATCTCTCCCCTTCTCCAGTCGGACGTCCCAGCTGTGTCAGAGGCTCCTCCCACTCAGAGAGATGACTCCCCAATGGATGTGGATCAGCCGTCTCCCCTGGGCCAGGAAGCACAGGCACTGGGTGAGGCTGTGGGCACCTCTACTTTTGGCATTTTGCCCAAATGCCTGTACATTTATTTTTTTCCCTCCTTCCTTTTAAAAATGGCGGCATGCAGTCAGTATGGATCTTCATTTTGTGTCATTGCTATGAATGATTGTGTAGGTGGAGAAGCTGGTGGTCAGCTGGAACATGAGGAGAAGTTGCCAGATCTGCCTCTGCTGAGTGAGCAGCTTCTCCTGGATGAGCTGTGGGACATGCTCGGCGAGTGCCTGAAGGAGCTGGAGGAGTCTCATGACCAACATGCTGTGCTGGGTACGGAGTTTCATACTATACCTCACTATGTCAGAGGAAGCGGGATAAACATTCTCATAGTAGTAATATAATGTTTATAATAACGATGAACAGACTGATAGCTGATGTCACGAATGCTGGTTTTTGTGCTACTGTCTTGACCCTGCAGTTTTGCAGCCAGCGGTGGAAGCTTTTTTCCTGGTTCATGCCACTGAGCGGGAGAGCAAGCCCCCGGTGCGAGACACGCGGGAGAGCCAGCTGTCTCACATCAAGGATGAGCCTCCTCCCTTATCCCCTGCACCGCTCACCCCAGCGACACCCTCCTCCCTAGACCCCTTTTTCTCCCGCGAGCCATCCTCCATGCATATCTCTGCCAACCTGCCGCCCGATACGCAGAAGTTCTTGCGTTTTGCCGGTGAGTCAGTGCACATCCTCCTCCGCTTCATTTGGAGGATGTTAATGTTGTATTGTGTACTTCCCTACTGTATTCAGCACCATCTCGCAGTGCTCACAGCCTTTCCTGTTTGACAGAGACTCACCGCACTGTGCTGAACCAGATCCTCCGCCAGTCCACCACACACCTGGCAGACGGTCCCTTTGCCGTGCTTGTTGACTATATCCGCATCTTAGATTTTGACGTCAAGCGCAAGTATGGCCCTACCCTTCACCCAGTCTGTCTCCAGTCATGTATGCAAACTAGTTGCACTGTGCTTAATGCATCCTGTCATATGTCTTTCTGCCCCAGGTATTTCCGCCAGGAGCTGGAGCGTCTGGATGAGGGCTTGCGGAAGGAAGACATGGCTGTGCATGTGCGTAGGGACCATGTATTTGAGGACTCTTATCGGGAGCTACACCGCAAGAGCCCAGAGGAGATGAAGAACAGGCTGTGAGTTTATTCTGATTTACACATTCTCTCATGCACACTTTACTAAATACGCAGGAATGTTTATCTGCAGTTTGACTGTGTACTGATGGTACTGCCTTGAGTGCTTGAGGGTAACTCTTGCCATGTCTTCTAGATATATCGTATTCGAGGGAGAGGAGGGTCAGGATGCTGGCGGTCTGCTGCGAGAGTGGTATATGATCATCTCCAGGGAGATGTTCAATCCTATGTATGCGCTCTTCCGCACCTCGCCTGGAGACAGAGTGACCTACACCATTAATCCATCATCCCACTGCAACCCCAACCACCTGAGTTACTTCAAGTTCGTGGGACGTGTGGTCGCCAAGGCTGTTTATGACAACCGGCTACTCGAGTGCTATTTCACACGCAGTTTCTACAAGCACATCCTGGGAAAGAGCGTCAGGTACAAAAATTGCTACATCTTTTGCTCTGTTTTTTTTGTCTTGCTTTAATGCAGTTATCCAATATATATGGTCTAAAATGAAAGTGCAGTTGTGCAAATTCTTAACAGTATGTAAGTATATGTTAAGGTCTTAACACACTATTGTAACAGGTAGGGTTGGGTACCGAACATCGGTACTTTGTGGTACCGACCGAAATGCTACAATCCTACCAAGGATCGGAATATTAATTATCTTTCTGTGCCAAATTCCGATACCCTAACAGTAAATCTCAGCGTCTGAGCTAATGAGCATGCAGCATACTTGTGTAAAGTTGCTGGTGATTGGTTGCCTAACGTAACATTTCACAAATATCATATAGGCCAGAGGGAAAACGGATGCACAGAGACAAACTTGTGAATTGGCTCGCGTGTGGTGCTGTTGTTCTTTGTTTGTTTGTCTTAAAAAATGCCTAAGTAATCAAAAGTGTGGCTCTACAGGGTTCCAGGCCGCACCCATGTAGTTGCATTATGCGACTAAATTTTAGGCGCACCGGTGCGACTTCCAAATATCCCCCCCCATATAGTGGCTGACCACATCGTCGTATATCAGTGAAACACCCAACGAGAGCGAGAATTGGTGTGTATGTGTATGCATGTGTGTGTGAGTGAGATCACTGGAACTTGGTCAGATTTAGTTGCTCAGAGGCACTGCTGAGGATGCACTTACAGTAATAAATTGCTGATTGCTTGACCACAAGCACTGGCGCCAACGTGGAAGTTGCGTGGAAGTAGAGGACAAGACAGAGTAGATGGTATTATTTTTGTACTTCATTTGAGTACCTTTTGCGTGCATCTCCAGCCGGAGCCGGCGGTGAAACGTACCAGCGCTTATTAGCAGGATAAAGTAACATTATTTCTTATTCTGTGGAAAATAAAAGATCGATCTGCTGGCCAGATTTATTTATGAATTATAAACATGTCTCAGGGAGTATAAGTAAAATCAGGGCTCTAAATCAGGGCATTGACTGTGAGATGCATGCATTTCACCAGTTCAAACGCTCACACGCCACACCTTGTGTTTCTCACGCTGAGAAGTAAGGGATAACCGAGGCGCCCCGTTGTATAGAATTACTGGACAAGACGTAGACATACGAAGTAGAGTTTTCCACCAACTTCATAGCTGTCCCAGTTGAGTTGGTTAATAGCCACCTACCAACTAATCAGAAAATAGCATTTGTTGCGTGTGATCCTGCTATAAGCATGTTATTACATGGATGCGTGCAAGTGGAAATGGCAGAGCAAGATCTGACGGATGCGGTAGGCTGGGCTCTAAAGTTTCACGCACTGACCGTGAGACACACTGCGCCCCTGACACATCATCTCACTCCAAACTTTTAATGAAACCTGAGAGTTCTGGTAAAATGGAAATAAAACGCTGTGTCCTGATATGATTGCAATTGATCCCCCCAGTAAGTAACCAATAACTAACGAAACAACTTGTTCAAATAAACGACTAGTGCTGTAATGTTTAATATATACTTGTTGTTGAAATTGATTTAAAAGCATATTGATATTGAAAAAACTCAGGAACTGGCGTCAGTCAAGGTATCGTCCTGGTACTAGTATTGAAAAATTTTGTACGATGCCCAGCCTTAGTAACTGGTAATGAATAATCGGCAAATACTACAAGTTACTGCTCCATTAAAACCAACAAAATGCATTCCTTACGTAAATTACACAGCGCAGATATTGTAGTTGACCTGTGAATTTTAAATACACCATGACGTTATAGTTGCACCTATTGCATTCCATGGATGGGGGGAGTACATGTGGTTTTTGGACCTGCCCACCACAACAGACACTTATCGTATCAGCACAATAACTTGAAGTATTTGACAGGTGTTTTTCAAAGCTTCTCAGAACCTTTGGGTAGGAAAAGGTCTGGAACTGATTTGAATTTTGAGACAAATAGCACCAGAATTAATGCAGCACCCCTTAGTGGCAGCAGAGGGAATGGTAACCACAGAAGACACTTGGCCTTGTGAACGTGAACTCAAAGTATATGATGGACCTTATTACCACTTCACAAAAACCATTATATGGATCGAAATTTATTTTGATACAGATCTCACCAAAATTGAAGCAGTGCCACGTAGTTAATGGCAAATGGCAGAGCAGCTGCAGATTACAGCTGAACTTCTGAGCACAATAACTCAGAGTATTCCATGGAATTCACCTAAAACTTCTATATATAATTGGGATCCCTATTCATACCCCTGTGTGATCTCATTCTAGGGCAGTATTTCCCTGCCTTTTTTTTCTGCCACAGCACACTTTCCGTATGACATTTTTGCTGTTTCAGGGCTGAATTATGATCTCTATTCATACCCCTATGTAAGCTTATTCTTGCATGACACGGATTCTGCCGTGTTTGCATTTGCGGGAGATCCATTGCATGACAATAAGCACTCCCTTTTCTTCAGCTGTATCACTGAATAACAGGGCTGTGTTACACCACATGACAGGAAGAGGGGGCAGAGAAACGGGAATACATAAGGAAGAGCAGACCAGGTTTAAGTTTGGCATCTTTAGCATTTCTTACATTTGGAAATAAGTTATTTGTTGAACTTGGAGTGCCCTTGCTCTTCCGCAAAGTTCAGGTAATAGTCACATGTTAGAAACGATATTAGTGGTGCACAGACGTGGAAATTTTGACCAATACCAATAACTGGTATCTCTCTATAATATCACAGGCGCTGATACCTGGGGTGGGTTGCTGTTGGTGAAATTTACCAAGCTTGCTGACTTAATCTGATTTAAAGGAATGAAGTTGCATGATTTTTATTCTGTGCAAACCAAGATCAGTCTGTGGGTTAATAATGAATTATAAACACGTTGCAGAACAGTATTGTGAGACCCCTTGTACATGGTGAATGAGCCGGCGACACCCCTCGTCCTCCACTACTGCAAATGACTGATGGACCAGTGCAATAATCTCCATTATTTTAATAATCTTTACCCCTTGTGCTGCTAACTGAATATTAATGAAATTCATGTATCGGCCCAGACTGACACACCTGACATGCCAATGTCATTTTGTTAATGATACCAGTGTTAACCAATATATCGCACATCTCTGCATATTGTTATAAAGATACAGAATTGTATTGTTCCGTCGTGACGAAAGATCACGATTCACATTTTACTCAGAACGCTGCAGCTCTCCTATAGTGTCTAGTCCATGGAAATTTTGAAAGCATTAACCTAATAATATTCCCTGTTTATCACCCATGGGGTCTGAGTAAATACTGCACACAATTCTTATCAGGCCCTTCCGGCAGCTCTTGAGAAACCCTGTTGTAGCAGCCCGCCCGCAATCTCAGAGCAAATGCAGTATGTGCAGTTCTTGGTTTTGAGCCGAAACTTAGTGTCCAGAGCATGCGGTGCATGCATTAATGGATGTGGGGTAAAAAAACGATCAGGCTGCTTGCTCAGAAGATCTCAATGCACAAAGGAAAAAAAAATGCATTGTGCTTTACCATGAACATCGTGAATGTAAGATGATGCACTTTTCAGTACCACAAATTGTTGATTCCTTTCTCCTCAGTTTTTGCCCAAGTCTATATTTATGTCCTCATGCCTAATCATAAATGACTACATTTTAAATGGTGTATCTTAAACGCCGTTATCCCTGTCCCCACAAGGAAGAAAGTGGATTGCCTTAATTAGTTCTGCCTAGTAGCACTGACTCCCGATTGTCATGAAGTTCTTCAAGAATCTGGTGCTGGGACACATTAAGGACGTCATACCTGACCATATGGACCCTGTGCAGTTTGCCTACCACCACAACAGGTCAATCAAGGATGCCTTTTCCTTTTTCCCTCTGGAAAAGAAAAACTGTTATGCTCAGCTGCAGTTTGCGGATTACAGCTTGGCATTCAAAATGGTCATCTCCTCCAGACTCATCTTTAACCTAGGATTCAGCAGTTCCCTCTGCAACTTCCTCCTTGGCAGACTGTGGCATGTGAGAATAGGCAAGAAGACCTCTTCCACCCTGACACTCAACATCGATACTCCTTAGGGTAGCTTGCTGTACTTCCTGTATGCCAGTGACTGCGCGACTAGATACAAATCCAACTACACTGTGAAGTTTGCTTATGATACCACTATCATAGGCTTCCTCAGCAACAGTGAGATGGCAGGCGAGCTCCTGACCAACCGGTGTCAGGACAGTAAGCTCTCCCTGAACATCAGAAAAACCAAGCAGCAGGTCATGTATTACAGGAAGTAAGTGACTGACCATGGTCCTGCCCTCATCAGACGATCTGTCATTGAAAGGGTCAGCCGCTTTATATTCCGTCACCCTCATTGAGCTCAAATGAACTGATCAAGTGGCAACTGCTATAAAGAAGCTCCACCAAAGCCTTTACTTCAGATGTCCGTAGAAGGCCCGAATGTCACTCGCAATTCACCCCCTTCTGCATGTGCATCATGGAGTCCTTCCTAACCAGCAGCATATCATCCTGGTACAGCAGCTGCACAGGGCTTTGCAGAGGGTGGTGAAGACAATGCAGACCATCATCGGTACACAGCTGCTACCAGTTCAGGACATTTACCTCACAAGCTGCCTCAGAAAAGCCAAACACAAGACTCTACAGGTCCATCAGGACCCGGACTTGAAGGCTCAGGAATAGTTTCTTCTCAGCACTAATAAGAATGCTAAATACACATTGATAACCTTTCAGTATAATCCCAGTAATCACTGTTGTTAGTTAATCACTGCTACTTTAACATCAGCACCGTGTATGTCACTGTATATTTTATGTATACAGATACTCCTCATCCTACAATGGGGTTATGCTCTGATGAATCTGTTTTGTGTTAAAAAAATATCGTGACTCGAATATGATGTGTTAAATGATTGGCTAAACACAAAAAACACAATATGTTGCATTGTTAAACACTCTGTGAGATGGTTATGCTCACAATCGCTACAGAGACTGGAAGCCTGATTGGGTGGATGCTACCATCACCTGGCATCATTAGAAAATATCAAAAGGTATATTGTTAGGCCGGGAACAGGTTGTAATTCAGAGTTTGATAACTGTCGAATGTTCATCTCTATCACGCTATTGTAAAGCATCTGTATTGTATATATGGTATGTATATTGCATGTTATACTTAACTCTTTTTGTTACTACTGTTTATTATGTTTAAGTCTGGAGGAAGGTTTGCAAGCAAGCATTTAATTGTACTTCTGCAAATGACAAAACTTTTGAGTCCTTAACTTTGAAAATAACCAGCTTTGGGTAAAAGGATGCAGTTTGAACCCAAAACAGTACCTCGCATGTACTCAAAGCTTGTCCATTTTGTTACTTGTTGAACATAGGTCAGTGAGGATTTTTTGATGGAACTGGTCTCCTCCATGTGCTGCAGGTGTTCCACCCGTCTTTGTTTCGCCTGTCAGTTTGTTGTCTTAATGGGGGATATAAAGATCATAATCCTAAACCACCAGAGAGCTGATTTTCTATATTACAGTTTTAGCAGTACTTCGTCATTCATATGCACTGGAATGTCACTGTACTTCCATCTTTTGTAGGTTAGTATGCATAATGCCTGAATGTTATGTTTTTCCAGGTACACGGACATGGAGAGTGAGGATTACCATTTCTATCAGGGCCTGGTCTACCTGCTGGAGAATGATGTGTCCACCCTGGGTTATGAACTGACCTTCAGCACAGAGGTACCATGGCCTGTGTTCACTAAAGATGTCTCCCCCATGCCTTCTGTCTACCTCACCCGACACTCCTCACTCCTGGGCTCCATAGATATACCTCATTCTTGTTCATGTGTTATGATCCCTGATATGAGCTATTTTCTAAAGACCTCCAAGGTAACATAAAGGAAATCTAACCTACTCATTCTTGGTGCAGAAAAAATTCGGCACACAGATTTACATGTTTGTATTGCAAATTAGCGGTCTTGCTACCACGCGACTAAAGTGTTCCTGAAAAACCTTGTGTTCACTAAAATCATGTATTAAAATACGAATACCCAATGGGGAAAACAGGGTTAGGGGAATGCTGTACCTTAGTAACTTAGTAAGCTTAGTAACTTACACCAAAGAAAATGAATTAAGTAAAAACAGTGATAACCGTCAGCAATAATGTAATTATACTAGTTAATGTAATTAACTAGGTGATTCCACCGAATTGGTGCCATTTGCTTGTTATAAATCTTCAAAACTAAACTTCGTTTTTTCGTCTTTTTCTATACTGAATCTAGCAACAAATACGTAACTATTCTAAATGTGCACTAGTCAGTCTCAGGTAAATTTCATCTAATTTTTTCAGGGTTTTTATGTGGAATATTGTTGCATTTTTCTCAATTCCGTTACCAAAACACAAAGTAAACTGTAACTATTATTTGAAAATCATATCAACTAGTTCTGTGACCCCCTCAATAAAGTGGCTATTTTAAAGAAATGACTGGTCACATGTTCACTAAATATGTTTATGGTTAAAAAAAGTCACTATATATACATGCAAGTTGTACTTTTCTCTATCCGAGTAACCAGGCAGAAAGTAACAGGACTGAGGTTTATCATAACATTTAGCAAGTTCATGAACCATAGCCACATGTCATGAAACCTGATAGTGTGATAATATTGAGTACATTCAAGTAACTTACCAGAGATGTATATAATTTTTTTTAATAAATTCAAGAAATAATTTGGTTAACACGACTGAGCTTTGAGTTCGACCACATCAGACCTACATACAATATTATCAAAAATACTGGAAAGAAAGCGAGAACTTTTGGTTTTCTTGTAGTCTTCTGGTGACTGAGAATGCAAGTTGCAGTTGAACATGACACATGGAATGGGGTAACAGGACTGAGTGAAAACCTGGGGGCTAAAATATGTACTAACTAGCATATTGATTTACTATAAGGAAAATGTATTTTAAGCATAAATGGGAAATACTGTCACAACAAAGGTTTTTGAAGGTTTTTAACATTTCATGGTGAAGCGTTGCACTAGTGAGCAGTGACAGGTGACAGTCTTTCTTCAACGTTCTAGGTAGTTTTCATTAATGATTTACATGGTTAAATTTGCAATGAGGGCATTGTGGAGGACACTTTGCTTGATAATAGCATGTATTATAAAGCCACTTTTCATGCATATTTAAACAAAACATGTCCTGGGGAAACAAATGGCACCGGTTTGGTGGAATGGCCCAATTATATGCATTTATATAAGAAATAATACATTAACGAATTGTATCATTAACCTATGGGTTTTATGAGCTTTGCAAGAATTGCCTAGTAAACCCTTCAACCGAACATGCCGAACTCGATAACTTGTCGATTGCTTGGACTCGGGAGTGGTGAAGCACAGATACAGCCACCACACGACCGGGTGTGCACACTGTACCAACCCAAAGGATAACTGTATGTGGTGGGGCACTGAAGGCAACATGGCTGCAGACGGTTTACGAAAAGCAAATGTGAGTTGAAAAAGGTTGTTTACGTATGATTTTTCAACATTTTAAACTTAAGGCTTTGACCTGTGCACTGCGTGGATGTACAAAATGATAGATTCTTTTATGTTTGAAAACCGGTTCGACTGATTTACTGAAAAGAACCGGTTCAAAAGAACAAGTTGTTCACAAATCGGACATCACTATTCGTCACTTGGATAGCTGCTTTTGCATGCAAGTAGTGTTTCTCACTAAGACTATATCATTGTAAGACTATATCGATGTGTGACTGTTGTATTGGGTACTAATGGTTCAGTCGCGTTAGAACAGATTTACAATATGATAATCGTGTTGTGACAGGATGATCTGTACAGTATTTACAGGGTTGTTCCACAGTAAATGAATCGTAATCTTTACAATCCCGATATCTCTATGGGCAGTAGCTCTCTATGAATCGCACAGCTCTGTTGCTTTGCCACTGTTTTGAATTCAGTGATTGCTGAACTGTCAGTCTTCAACTGTGCAGACATTACTGAAGGTTGTCGGGCTCAGGGAGTAATCCTTGCTTTAGAGTGAAAACAATACATAACCTGACATAGGTTTTCTGAATTCCCTGGCTACTCCATTGATTGGTCCAAGTGTTTGTGGTATATGAAGCAAGGCACCAGAAGCCCAGTGGAGCAAAAAGAAAGTAAGTAATGGGCTGTTTGATAGTGCCATTATCTTCCTTCAGTGACCGCTCCAGAACCAGTGGCACTGACTTTACCGCTGTTTAGGGTCTTCACTTGCTATCGAGTTATCCTGCATTGGGAATGTTGGAGCTATGGGTGCCGGAAGGGTAGGCAATGCCTGGTGCCCACTGAGGTTGCTCTGTGAAAAACGGAAGAGAAACAGGAAAAATAAGGCGAGAGGAAAAACCACAACCCAGCAGACAGGTTTTGGGGCCCAATCTGGACCTTTTCCCAGCTTACAGGGCAGAAGTCTGGGAATAATTTTGATATGCTATTGCCACAGAGCTTTAGGCAGCATCATGTTCAGCTCCCCCGCACTCTGGAGCGTCTTCTTTTAACTATGACATCTGCTTCAAGGAGGTGGCAGCAGCTGTGGGCATTATTGTAGCCCAGCCCTGCATGATTCCCCAGGATTGGAGGCACTGGTCCTAGGGGCATGGTGACCTTCCCACAGGCCGGAGAGGTTCGCTTCTTGGCTCCCTGGGGTTGCCGTTGTGACATTTGATAATGCCTAGGTGCCTTGACAGTTGTTCATCATGTGCCAATTATATGATATACCTTCAGTACTGTGTTGGCACAACAGTCTGATTTAGAGACGACTAGGTTCCATTTGTGCAAAAACACGACATCCTTAACAAAATACTTTTTAAAAATATCCATGTCAGAGCAAATGAAACCTTGAGTTACACCAGTGTTGTACAGTAGTTACCAAAATCTGCTCTGCCTTTTTGCCTGATTTAGAAACAAACCCTTATAACAGAAATGGCACGTGACTTGGGATGGGCTTTTATGTCCACTGCATCTTCAGTAGGTCTGTAAGCTGTATCAGTCTAGAACCGCACCCCGAGAATGGTCTGACTGCTGTCACTGCTGTTTTTGCCTTAGATTGAAACAATCGACGAATAGATGAAACTACCCTATGATAGCAGAACATGCGCTTGGCTTTCAAGTGTGGTGCACTGGTTTAAAAAACGTAACATTTTGGGCTTTGTTGATTGTTACCATCTGTTTACCATATTGGGATGCCATGGGTGAAGATGTAAACGCGTTGTGTGTTGAACTAAATTAATCTGCTAATGCAGCAGCATGAGATAATGAGCTTGCTTTGTTCATTAAGATGACCTCATATAGTCAGACAAAATTCTTAAATTTCTCAAAGGGGATCAGCTCACAAAGATATGCAAGGTTTGTCACTTTACTGGTGGCATACCATTTATCAAAGTACCCTTTCTCCTGAACTCAGCAAAAGCTGTCTACAGCAGCGTCATACTGCAATTGTCTTGTGACTTCCCAGCACACTTGAAAGTAAAGCCAAAGCATAATCACACCATTGCATAGGAGATGCAGTGTGCCCAAATTCATTAAAATAACCATCCATACAACTGTAGCTATAGCAACCTTCATTGCTTTCAGCTCAAGCCGCCTCCTTTTCAGTCTGATGCTCCATCCAAACCTCCACTCTCCAGTTCAACTATACCTGCGTTGCATGTCTCTCTTCCTTAGGTGTGAGCTGCAAGTTCAGCAAATGCTCTCTAAAGCATGTATCACAATCTCAAATGAAGGAACTTTCACTCAGGCATGAAGCACGCAAAGTGAAGGACCCAAAACCACATCACCCCCAGTCTGGGCTACTTCCCAAACCTCAGGCCTTTCAGTTATGTGGACCCCTTCCTTGGAATGTGCACTGAACAAAACACTCCCCACTCCACCAGCCCTACAGGCTCAGCTAATTTTAGTGTCTGCGTTTCTGTTGTGATACCAAAATATTCAGCTAATAATGATGATCATCTTGACCTTATTTTATTTTTTTAACATTAATATCCTCCACATTAGGATTGCTCAAGAACTTCGCACTTAGCACTAAACTGATATACAGTATTTTCAATAAGGAAATTGCTCAGCAA
>JAODLD010000044.1:3217071-3227337 GCA_026781065.1 Mormyrops boulengeri | reverse complement strand
GGAGATTCATTAGAGACAGTATCTATGGAAACAGCCACAGTAAAGTCATTGTTTTTTTTCCCCTCTGTTATACTGCACGGGAGTTTAATGTACTTAAGTTTAATTTTTCTTCTGGTTGTATAAAGTAGCAAAGGGGGTTTGTGTGTGTGAATGGGCTGGTTATAAAACTTTTGGAGAAAAATAGCCTTTGTAATTTTTTTTTTTTTCCTTTTGCAAATTTGAAACGTTGAAGTGACTTGCCTTGAAAATAGGAAATGCTTTTGGGGGGGGGGCTTTTATCTGAAGAGAGTAAATAAATTTCAAGCAAATGGAGAGACTCATCAAACTGCACCCATATGGGGAAAGTTCTGGGCATTTTTTGAAGGCGATAAGGAAATGTGTGATGGAGGAGGGTGGAGAAGTCCTGGTCAGAAGTCTGATTGTTGCAGATTGGAGTCCTAGTCTACAGCCCTTCTCACAGCTACAGAATGGAGGGTAGGTGGGTTGTACATTTTGGAGCTTGTCTTGGGTCTTAACATGCTGGGAGAAGGGGGCTGTATTAAATAATTACTTCAAGAATAAATAAAATTGAGAAAAATGTTTTTTTTTCCCCCTGTATGTCATGTTTTTGAAATGCATTTAACAGTCATTGTGACAAGCTGTTTACTGTAAATGCATGTGCAGTTTTAAGTTTAGATTTTGACACAAGTTAAATTCATCAGTGATCATAACACCAAATAGAAAAATCAATTCAGGACAGGGTATGCCTGACATTTCTTCCTGACAAAATATTCTGTCAGTTAATAATCTGATGTAACACTTAAAATCTGGAGACTTTTCGAAATGGCAATCTTTTGAAGAAGTGTGCCTTTTACATTGAGGTAAGGTACCAAAAACAGTGTAATAAAATGTCTATATTGCTTATTTGAGCAGAACTAATATTTGAGTAGATGTCATTTGATCAGCTTGGTTGGAATTAGTCTAAGTGTTTGGGTCACCCTCTGCTTAATGATGACATGGCATGTTTAAATTGTTCCACGGGCACTTCACTAATTCACTAAGCACAGCTAAGCCATTGTTTTTCTTTAATTTGTGGGGGTTTCACAGGTATGCACTATTCCTTGGTTTCATTGTCATGCATTAGGATCATATTAGAGTAAATCTTTATCTAATTCTGATCCTTCCTCGATGTTAGGCATATGATTTCTGTGGATGTTACTTCCACTTAAATATGTATCTGCTGGGTTTACGCAGCAGGTGTACTTGACTTTACCCAATTTTTCCATTTCCTTCACTGATGGAGTGCAAATATATATTTTTGGAATGATGGGAGTGTGTGTTCATGATCTCATTGCTTTAGGCTTTATTTTTTATGCTGCATTGGAAAGTCACAGTTCGGTGAAAAAAACTGAACATTACATGCATGAAACATTTCAGTACTGGAAAGAATGCATTAATTCATCAAGGAATGGTCCCCAGTACAGGTAGTATGTTAACCCTTGTTAAGTTACACTGTGTTCCACAGGATTTATAAAATGTTCTGCCATACTATGTCCACTGATCATTCCCAGAGGATTTAAAAAAAATTCAGCCATCTGTTTGGAACAAGTTTAGCAGGGTGATGTTGCACCACAGACACATTTGATAAACATTGTGCATTAACCGTTATTGCTAGTCATTCTGCAAGCAGTTGGTCCAAAGGCGTCATGCAGTTGATGTAGCTCTTGACACGTAGCTTTATTATTCTTGTATGGCGATAAGCGATGACTTGGCTTTTGCTGCAGTGTTTCTGACCGTAGCTGTCCCATTTAATCAGCTTCTTTGGAGACTGCACTTCATAGTCTCACTTCCTCTTGTCTCACTTGGCATAATGACCTTGGTGACGATCAGTTCACACTCGTTGATTATCATTGTACATATGCGCTGCTGCTTGATCAATGAACCCTGCTGTGTTTAAGGGTCGCCATGTGCTCTGGCCGCAAAGTCTTTTTTTCGAATCTGAAACTTCTGTGTGAAAAGTTTCCATTCATGAAGAATTTCCTGACTCTGATCACCAAGTACGCTTAGGTCTGGCGGTCAGTTTCAGTAGGGATTAATTATGGGAGGTAAAGCACTGTGTTTTAGTAGGTTTTGCTGGACCAGAGATGCAAAAACTGCAGCGGGCCTGAGGTTATGGGTTTAATATGGATGCTCTGGACTGAAACTGGGCAGGGTCATAACAATACGGTATAATCCTCATTTCCACACAACACAATTTCAAACCCTTAAGATGGATCGAAACAATGCAAGTGTCCATTTTTCTGTTTTTGACCACTTGGACAACTTCTCCCAAGCCATGAACATAATTTAGTAGCAATAGTCTTTCATTTTGTTAGTATCTTTTAGATTTTATGTAATCACATGACTTGCACGTCTACATAGCCATTTATCTTGATCATTGTATTTGGGGGCCCTGCCAGCTATGCCAGGAATATGGGGCACCAGGTAGAGGTGCGTTCTGGAACATGCCAATTCATCCCTGGAAACATACATGCATGAACTTACTCATAGACTATGGGGTCTATTCTCCTGTCAAGCACTTAAGTCAAAACGGCGCTTAAAAAGCCGTGTGGTATTGAGTTGTGCATGTTCTCTGCATCAGTGTGATCACATCCACTGCCCTTAACTTGGGCGCGGCCGTGCAGGAAGTATAATTAATTCATCGAGCAGGGAAAGGGTTATGCCCTCGGTGATCTTGGCAACAAGGAAAATGTGAAACATGGACCATTTCGTTTACAATTTGACATTTTACTCATTTTGAAATGAGTACATTGGTGGTACTGTAGTGTGCTACACTTATCACTTATGTTTGGTCATTGTCACAAACGTGAGAATCCTTTGACAAAAATGAAATGGAATTTGAATTTTGGGCAGAGCAATGACATTATTACCTTATTAGCTATATTAAAATTGTCATTTTATAGGTCTTATTTAATGATCCCTCAACCATGTTTCCCAAGTAGGCAGTACTGCAGCAGTTTTAATATCAGGTAAAACAAAACTAGATAAAAATGTTCTTGTCTTTCAAACTCTATCCACAATAGACTGTTTAAATATGTACATTAATTTCTTCAATCGCTTTGCATTATCAAATTGATTGGCAACCTCTCATCGGTAATTTGTGGGAATGCTGTGTTTAAGAACCGATCCGTATACTTCAGCTCCCCCCCCCTTCATTCTGAACAACTCTGTAAACAAGCATATATGCCTAAAAATGAAATATGGTGTAAATGTTAGTATTATTAGTAGCATGAACTTAATGTTTAGAATACATTGCTGATAAAATAGTAATTTGCTTAATTTGATAGTCCGAATGAAGCGTATATTCTACAGCATAGGCTACGATATATTATTCCAAACCAATTGTTCGTCACTACCAGTAAAGACCCACACGTGGGTTTTTTTTTTTTTTTGTTTTTTTTTTTTCTTTAAAGTGTGGAATGGTTTCCGATTAGGTGAATGTCCTGGTCAGGTAGTTCTTTGGGGACCCCTCATCTAGTTTATGTAGTGTACGGGTACGAAAATATGGGATAAATGGCCTCCCGTATTAGTTCAAAGCAGCGTGTTTCACGATCTACTAGGAAACATGCGAGGCATTCAGTGTTTGTCAAATGAAATACATCAAGATAAGAGCAACTGTCTGTCCCACTCTTGCTGCAGCGAAGGTACTTTCTCTGTGCAAGGGTACTCTACTTCCATCGTTTTTTTTTTTTTTTTCTTCATTTTTTTTAGTGGACCAGTCATTACACCTAATTGATTCACCTACTAGGTGTGTTGACAAGTCACTGGAATCCTGCTTAATTTGAATATATTTCTATATACAGGTGAAATTCAAAATTAGAATATCATGCTAAAGTTCATTTATTTCAGTAATTCAACTTAAAAGGTGAAACTAATATATGATATAGACTCAGTACATGCAAAGCGAGATATTTCAAGAGTTTGTGTTATAATTTTGATTTATATCAAACGCATCAGACTATATCATATATTAGTTTCACCTTTTAAGTTGATTTACTGAAATAAATGAACTTTTACACGATATTCTAATTTTTCGAGTTTCACCTGTACTATTGTCATATATAATTTTGATATAATTCGATGAATTATTCACATGCATTGTGGATTGTAAGATTTACTTCTAAATGTATAATAAAGTTTTGTTACCTATTTGGCTATCTGACCACTGCGATATTGTTTGGCCATGTCGAGCCACCTGACCAAATACAGCCCTCCAGAATGCATAGCAAAAAATGCAATTAAAAGCACTTAATCAGTGGCAGAATGCACGCCAAGGGTCTTTTGCCTTCTACACTCTACGTGCTTCTTTGCCTTAAGTGCATGGGAGAACAGACTCATGTGTGGTTTAGGTTATTGGTACTGAGTTTGTGCTGAATAAATCCATATGTAGCACTTTGGGATACATTTTTTTTTTTTATAAGAAAAATGTCAAGGCATGTCAGACTGCTTCAAAAATGGACTCCAGAGGGTTAAGGTACGATACCATCCAGTTCACTATACTTGAAGTCACAAATTCCAGCTGTATTTGCATTAGAGGGTGTTCAGTGCCTCAGGATAAGTCTGCTATTTAGGGACATATAAGGCCAGAGATGGAAAAGCAAGAAGGGCTGTAAGATTTTTATTTTTTTTTCCTTTTCATGCTTAATGTAATCTAAAATTTCTGCCTGCACTGCATGCCATGTCTTGGTATAGGTGAAGAATGGGGTAGACAATAATACCCTCTTCAGTGTTTTTTTTTTTTTTTTTTTTTTTTTTAACACGATACTGTTCTGTATGTTGTATCAGTTCAGTACTCCCCTAACAATCATTTGTACTTTGTGCCACAGTAACCCTCCTATTGGTTAACACCAGACAGGATAGCACATCTTGCATTGAGTCTTGACTGCCTAACACCCTGTTGCCAGTGGTTCTGTGGACCACTGTTGACATTACTTACTTTCTATGGGAGAGGTTATTGGGTCATAGGGTTTTGGCTGATCTCTGTGTGTGTAGGTAATGTCCCCAGAATATGATGATAGAATATGTAATTTAGTTCTGTGAACAGGTGGCGTTTAGCTCAGCAGAATATGGATCTCATCCCGTGTCCAGAAGGTCATGAGTTTCAATACCATACCTGGTAGATTGATCATATGCTCTAAGGCCGACGTGTATTATATAAATGCGTAATTAAACTGGAGAGCATACAATGACCAACTGTAGAACACTAAGAGCCAAATAGAGGGCCTGATGGATATTTTAGTCAGAACCCTGAATTTACTTTTAAACGCCAATGATCTTTGATAGCAGTGACAGGTACCTGATATAGTCAGATATGGGTGAACTTTCCACTTGCTGGCAATGGGATGAGATGATGAATCTTAAAAATATATAACATTTTATTTCAAATCTGGAAAAAAAATGCAGATATTCAGGAATTTTATTTATAAATTGAGTTTGTTAGTTTACCTATATAGGTTGATCCCCACCATCACCAACCACTAGAAACTGAGACCTACTCATGTGGTTACAAAGTAACCAAGCAGTCGTAGTTGACACTGCTGCTTTTGAATTACAGCCGCTGTTGTGGAAGTCTAAAATTCTAGACAGTCAAAATAAAACTCTGACACCAGCATGTAGGAAAGATTCTATTTTATTTCAAGTCTATGCGCATAGGAGTCCCCCAGAATGCAGCAGAAGGGAGAACTCCCAAGCCACAAAATGTCGGACAATTTATATTCTTTTATGAGTGATGCCCCTTGCAGGAGATCACCAGGTGTTTCCTGTTTTCTTCTTTACTTCTCTAAATTTCACCTTCACACTATCTAAACCAATACCCAAAAAATGATTGAAAGGTAAAATGAAATTGTCCAAAATGTCTTTATGCATACCATGACATTTTGGGCAATTCTATGCTTCCAATTTTGTAGGAAAAATTTGCGGACGGCCCTTTTCTGTTCCAGCATGACTGCCCCAATGCACAAAGCAAAGTCCACTAAGACGAGGTTGGGTGAGTCTGGTGTGGAAAAATTTGACAGGCCCCGCACAGAGCCGTGACAATACCATCGGACACCTTTGAGATGAACTAGAATGGAGAATGTGAACCAGACCTTCACATTCAACATCGGTGCCTGACCTCTCACATGCTCTTTTGGATGATTAGGCAAAAATTCCCATTTAATTTCTTCCAATTCTGTAATATATCAAAACTACGATGGGGAAAGTTGCAATGCAGAAGGACCGACTGTACTGCAATTGCATAGAAAAAAGGATAGAAGTTGTTAGGCTGCTTTGTTTGAGGACCCGCACATATTTTTTAATTAGTGTTCTATGAAATATCCTCTAAAGAGCGTTATGGTAATTTGTCTAATGAGTACATATTTTAGAAGACCAATCAATAATTAGGCACAGTTGTTCGCTGGTAGGTACTGGGCAACACATTCCAATACATCTGAACTTAGAAGTCCGAAAGTACATTGTTGCAATTTCTGTTTTTCCATACAAATTGCTTACATTTTTTTTGTGGAGTAGGGAGGCTTTACCAATGAAAAAGATTTAAAACGGTTGAATAATGTAAAATACAGGTTGACATGGGGAGCACTTTTAATACCTTCTCTGAGCTTCATTCAGTAATGTAGTAGAAGTGATCTAGAACAGCCAGAGAGCTATTTGTTTAATATACTGTGGATGCATTTCAGCTCACTGTGTAAATCAATGTGTTACGACTTTTAGAGACAGAGAAGAGAGCTGACAAAGGACAGTGAGGTTCAATATACTTTTGGCACCATGCTGCAGTGGGACTGCCAAAGCTTAGTTAGTGTAATTGGTTTAATCATTTTATTTTAGATGATAGTTTGTGAAAGTGGCTAACTGTTTCTTATTCAGGGTTCTCTGTATTTGATCTCTGCCTGTGTCCCATGTCTGCCTTTTTCCTGGTTTGTATAAAGTTTTTAAAACCCAAAGAAAACATAAAGATCAGTTTGCTAACCATGATAGCTGATGGTACAGTATGTATAACGTTCCTTAGTTCTCAGGAGTTAAAGGGGAATGTCTATCAGTCTTTTTCCAGATCTGAAATAATTTTTTTGAATTATTGTTGAAGACTCCACGTGTTGCCTAGGCAGCAAATCACACACACACACACACACACACACACACACACACACACACACACACACAGTAAAAGAATTTGCACACACAAAATATATTGTGATAAAATAAGAACATTATTTTCTGTCTGCCTGACTTGCAGCTCATCCCCCGCCCCTTCCACTTTCTGTGGGGCTTAACAGAAATGTAGATGTAGAAATGTACCAGTTTCCTAATTGGTTTACTCGTCTGGCAGCCTTGGAATCATTCAGTAGACAGGATCATTTCTGTTTCGAGTGCAATTGTACCTACAGAAAATAATCATGTAGTATAGCAGTTCTGAACAGCTTTGAAAGCAGCACGGTGCCCGTTTCATTTATTTTACATTTGCTGGCTAGAGCAGATGCTTCTCTATAGATGAGGGAATTGTGGGCCCATTCATCAATGATGCATATCAATTTTTATTTAAAACTTTATCTGAGCCTGTCTTTGCCAAAACATGACTCATTAGTGGCAAAAGCCCACATGCCTGGCTTCCACTCATGTAAGCGCATGTGTAGTGACACTAGGGGGATCTGATGCTGAAGTGAACAGCACCACTTGGTATCTAATGAGAGCTGTGTCATATCATTGTGCTTTACTCTGTATTGTGTCTTACACTGCCTGGGGGTATGGATGCAGTGGGGTAAACACCTCTGCTGCTCTGGGTGGAAAAATGTGATCCAGCTGTATTTGCATGTAAGTGCCCTGTGAATGTGACAGATCTCATATCTTTCTTGAGAGCACTATTGCAGTACATGTCATCAGTTGGATAAAAATAGGCTTGGGTCTCTCTCGCTGTCTCTCTCTTTCTCTCAGCACCTCTGGCTTTGTTGCATCCTTACTGTTTTCAGCACAGTCTGAAGAATGCACATCGCCCCCACTACCACCACACTGATCTCCATGAGCCTCTCTTCACAGGCATAAGGTCAGATAAAGACTTTTGTCTGTTAATTTTACCCCCCCATACCACCCACTGCCCGCAGGTCGGATCCCTGTTCAGCACATCGGATCGTGCAGTGATGTTCCGCTTGTGCAGTGATGTTCCGCTTGGCTCAGACCCATGCCTAGTGGAGCAGTTGCTAGTGCCCTGGCGGCCTGGCTGTCTCCCCCCCCCACCTCTTAGTGTGCTCCATCTCATTTCGTGTGGCCCCAAGCTGAGGCTGGCTTGCTCTGTCCTGCTGTCAGCACTTTCCTGACTCTGTGCTCTTCTCTCCTTGTTTATTCTTCTTCATTTCTCACTCTTAGCTGCTTTTGCTACATGTTTCTCTCCCTCTTCATTTCCCTCCCCAGTTGCTCCTTGTTTTTTTTTTTTCGCTTTCTCCTTAACACCCCCTTCTTCAGCTCCAGCCCTTTGTCCTTATTTATTATTGAGTTGTGTCCAAACCGTGTTCCCATTAGTCCGTGCTGAGTCACTGCTAAATGGAATTACTTAACAGAAAGGAAGGAAGGTACACCAGTTATACTATACTTGAGGGGGAAAATCAATATACTATTATACTATTTATATTAATTAACCACAAGCTCATGTTTATTCATCATTAATGAATTGTGATCCTAAACATTTATTATATTTACTATATCTGTTAATTCTGTAAAGTAATGAATAACACAAGTGAAATACTGATCTTCCGATTCGTCTTTTGTCAAATAGCTACTCCTATTTGTTCATGATTTCTACTTCAGTAGTAACTGAGTTACTACTGAAGTATTCATGCCCCCTCAAGTAAAGTGTTACCAGCAGACCAATGAAATCCATAGCTGAGAGACTGCTTTTTGAGAAAAAAAAATGCTGTGATTATGATGGGTGTGGTTTAGAAAAAGGAAGGCACTATTCAGGGAACATTAAGCTGCATTAAGTGAGATAAAAGGCTTGACTGTTGGATGGAGGTCGACCCGGAGCAGCTGCAATGGGAAGCAAGCAGAGGACAAGGCCAGAAGTTCTGGTGGGAGATACTGAGCATCACTGAAAGAGCACTGCGATAGCATCCCGATCGACCCGCCTATACTAAACTCCCTTCAGTTGTAAATGAATTATATCTATTACACCACTCTATAGAAAGTGAGAGTTAGACTAACAGCAAAGAAATACAAGAGGAATAAAAGGCTGGAATGAGACACTGGCTGATTACATTTCTCAGGAATTTAATTTAACTTGCTAATGAGGTAGATATGCAACTCTGGAGGCAGGGCACAAGTCAGTGGAGGAAGATATGCAACCCTGGAGGCAGGGCAATGTCCCTCTGTATCAACCGATATTAGGTATTTTGTATCTGTTTTTAAGTGATGATGCAGGATTATGAACCACTGAATATTCACACAGACTCCTCTCCTCACTTAATATGTGCAAATAGCACTGGAGACCCCATGGACTTTTCCGTTCCTTCCTTGCCTGTTTATTTATGTCCTTTTTTTTTTAAATAAAGATTTCCTTGTAGTTTTGTTTCCAGTGCTTTACTGTCTGTGGCACCTCTCTATGTAATCACAAGGCCTATTTCTCAGCTGTAATGGCCACAGGCTGGGTTTTAGTGTCTCGAGAGCAGTGCATTTTCCACGGCCAGGAGAACTCACTATTTGTCTCACAGGGACCTGGAGGAGGTCATCGGCCATCGGCCACCGCAGCCACGGTTCTGCATGGTGGGAATCTGACCCAGTGCCTGACACTTTCTCCATGCATTGTGAACATCTGGGACAGACTGTTGTTCTTTGCTAATTAATCCTCAAGCAGTCCTCCAAACCAGAGCATCTTTGACAAGGGTGCTAGAGGCAGTGGGGCTGGAGGCTCTACAGTCCAGTGCATGCACCACAAAGCCATGTCGCTCTCCCTGCATTATGAGCACGTGCTTCCTCTGCATTTTTGTAAACATTAGTCAGTGGATATCTTAACTGCAACTGTTTGGAAATACAAAGCGTTGCGCAGTGAAACGATGCTCTCACCCCAAAGAAAACTGAAGTAATCTGCTGAAAGCTTAATTTGCTAGTTACCAAATTTAATTTTGCAGATGCATTTATGACTTGCAGTTCTGTGACTATATTTTGTAAATTATACGTTCTAAAAGTCTAATATTAGAGAGAACTTTTAAGAGGCTTGACATTTAAAAGAGATTAACATACTGTCCCTAT
>JAODLD010000044.1:3206020-3216971 GCA_026781065.1 Mormyrops boulengeri | reverse complement strand
CCCCCCCGGCCCCCGCGGGGGGGGGGGGGGGTGTCTGTGTGTGTGTGTGTGTGTGTGTGTGTGTGTGTGTGTGTATATATATATATGTATATATGTATGTATATATATATATGTATATATGTATGTATATATATATATATGTATACATACATACACACACACACACACACACACACACACGGCAATAAATTAAAACCCAAATTATAGTTCTAAAAGCTATTCTGAAGTACAGCATTCATTGCCAAGCACTTTCATTGGGTACTTTTAAGTTAGTGATATATGATTAGTGATAGTGATGCCATGACATAAAACACCAAACATTTGTGTTTAGCATCCCATTGGGAGCCAATGACTAGAATAGCAATTTATATGAAAATGGCAAGAACAAAACTGAATCTAAAAAAATTGACACTTCATAAATAAAAACAGAAGATATGTGCAGATTTGTTAAACATTGCATGTCAGTATGTTTTTAGATATTGCAGAACCTTTATGATGATGCAGCATGCATTCATTATGAACAAACACACACACATGCAAATAAACACATTATAAAATACATTTGTGCGCATTATGGATAGAAAAATGAATGTGTGCTGGATCGTCATGAAGGTTCTGCAATAACAAGACCTGATGCTTATCGTGTTATTCCAGTCAAGCAGAAATACTGTCTGCAGAGTCCTAATAAGGTGGTGAGGGAGCTGGGAGGGGTGGGGCCAAAAGGTAATGAGCAGCAGCAGGAGAGAGGAATGACGTCACCACCGGCCATCAGCGAATCAGAGTGAAGGAGGGAGGAAGCAAGAGCGGCTCAGGGAGGGCGTGTTTTTCTGTTGGTACACCGTCAATATCGCACAGAGGCTGCAATCTATTCCTCTAAGAAGAAAAAGGAGAAACGGAAGCAGGAGGAAGACTCAAGGTGTTGCTGAGGTTGGAGAGTGAGCTGATTGCATACCATTGCTTTTTAGCCTGCAAGGTAAGACAAAACACGATTTGCTCTCTCTCTCTCTCTCTCTCTCTCTCTCTATATATATATATATATACACATTATTTGCATTATTTTTACATACATTATATTTGTTCTCATTTCTGTATTTGTGTCTGGATATTGCAGCAATTACTGAATTATGCTATTTTATTATGTGTATTTGAGGGTTCAGTCCTTTTTATTACCTGTGGATGAGGTGTAGTATCTTAGATTGCGTTGACTGATTAATCTCCTAGTTGGAAAAAATAGATGGATAGATAGATAAAAACAGATCTCTTTTTCTGAAGAAAAGGATTATTTGAAAAATATACAATATTTACAAATTTCAATAATTTTTAAAATCTTAAAAATTTTATTTGTATTTGAATGTTATATATACAATTAAATGTGTTCTAAGATGCTCATTCAGATGCTCGTTCATAACGCTGAAGTGGAATGTGGTTTTATGATCTTGAGTATGCGACATGCAACAGGATTCATTCTTGCTGTGAAACAAAAGGCTTTTCTGTACAGCACTGGCCTTTAATATCTGACCAGCTTTACAGTCTGTTTCCTGTTTACTTGCTCTCTCTCTTCCAGCCTCACTGCTTACTTCCATTTCAGCCTTTTCAGTGCTCCTCAAAAGCACCATAGATTGTGAGAGCATATGTATTAAACGGGTCTATGGAATGGGAAAAGCTTTTACTGTGGATCCCAGCGTCTTGGTCTGTAGAAATGTGTGAGAGGAGGATATGTTGGGCTGGTGTAGAATAAAATGCCCACAGACAGAAGGCAAAGAAGGTGAAACCAGACTGTGGAGAGAGAGCAGAGGGTGCATGGCCTGTGTGTAGAGTAGTGGAGGTGTGAAAATTGTTCCCATTGGGACAGTGAACCATAGAACACAGGAATGGTGTGCAGAATAAAATGGTATCTTCCCGTTTCCAGATTACAGGTATTAGCTAATGGGATCATACGTTTATTGTGCAATGAAATTCAGTCTTCAAATATCCCATCTTGCTTTCATATTTTTAAGAATTTCCTCTGCCTGGGTCTTCACAAGTCATAATTAAAGACATCAATTTGTACTTTTAGTCATGAATAAAAGACAGGTGGATTGAATGAACACAAACAATTGAAGAGCAAATTTCCAAAACTCATTCGCAGTTATTCAGGAGAAATTCTGTGGATTTAGCAAGTCTTAGAAATTTAATGGAAGTTCCTTGTTGGACTGAGTCAGTTTTGGTCTTGAATACTGTAACATATGATGAGGAAGCCTGACGTTAGGTCAATGGCTCTTCTCAAAAACGACAAGAAAACGGACTGAGTTTTGAAAATTTGCTCTTAAATTCCTAGTTCACTTGACTCCCATGCCCGCACTTTGCAAGGGAGGAAATTGAAAGAGGGTTTGAGTGGGTTGAAAGGTTGCGCATATATTAGGAAATCCTTCAGTGTCCCATGGCAGTTCCTTCACTGCTGTCAATCTGCTTCACCGTTTAGCCTCAGGCTAACTGCTGTAGCCTGGAACAGCTTGTTAATGTGACACAGGTGGGTGAGGGGTGCAGGGCATGGTATGACATGCCTGCATATAGCCCCATTTGCTCTGGCACCACTGTGCTTGCCAGTCTGCCAGCATCTGCCCACCTGCCCCCCCTCAATCTGGCTTGGTGCAATGCAGCGACCTGCAGCAAGGCCGCAGGCAAGGTCTAAGCCAACAAAGAGAAATGATTAGCTGTGGGGCTGCTGTGCAATGATGGAGATGTTCATGTCTGTTTCTTGGGCTCCTCATCTGCCTATAGCTGATGTTGGACAACAAAACAGCATTTTCATGTACAACAAATGTAGCCACACTCTTTCTACTGACCGATTAGTGTTTAAGTGATTTTTATCAGTTTAGAAATGTAATGTTACTGTGACACCACCATATTGAAATATGCATGGATTAAAGCTATATGTGCTTCATCATGTTACACTGTATTTGTGTGGTCACAGTAGGTAGAGGGTAGGAACCGTTACAGGCATGGTGTGTGAACTGTTCTCCATTTAATGATGTGCTCCAGTTTCCACTCAATTCTTTACTGCTATATGATAGTTGTGACCAACCCAATGACACAATAGTAGCAATAAGTATGGGAATGGCTACAATTATAATGTATGTGTGGTAGAGAATGCCAACTGATGGCATCTTGAAATGTTTCCACCTCAAAAGGAAATGTACTCTAGTTCAGATCCACACAATAAGAGAGAGTTCCTGACAAGTATAAAATGTATGTATCTTTTGTGCTTGGGCAATACAGCGGATTATGGTGTAACACAAGTAGTACTATGCAAAATATATGTTACATGGTGTCTACATGTTGGTTTCCTGTATGTATGTGTGACTATGAGGTGTGCATCACAGCCCATCACACTATGTGTCAGAGAGAGAAGTAGGATGAGCTCTGTGAATGAATTAAAAAGTGAGTGAGATGGAAACAGTGCAGTATGTCTTATAATCAGCATACAGTTTAAGGGAGTTTGTAATGCTACCCTTTTACAGACTCGCTGACTGACAAGTGAGTGTGGGAGGGCAGAGGATGACAGACAAATTTCATGGCAGAATTACTGTGTGTGTGTGTGGTCCACATATAACTTACTTTGTGGATTGAATACCTGTTTTTCTTACCTTATGGGGACCAGTTTTTTTATGGCTGTGTAGGGGTTAAGGTTGTCATAGTTAGCATTAGCAATTTTCCCATATAAATGAATGAGCAGTCCCCACAAAGATATGATGACAGGTGTGTGTGTGTGTGTGTTGCTGAGCAAAATGATGATGGGATGTTTCTCAGTTTTTTCTAGATTGGATACTGCTACACGATTTATGCACAAATTGTTTGATTGACCATGTCGTACAAGTGCATTGGAATGTAACTACACCAATCTGAAACACCATCAAAAATAAATAAATGACATTATGATTCACATATATTGCTGCTGCAAGTACCATTGCTGTTATCCAGAATTATCTATTAATGATGTGGATGGCTTAGGGAAGAGACTACAGTGGTACCTTGGAACACGAACTTAATTCGTTCCAGAAGGCTGGTTGAGTTGCGATTTGGTCAAGGTCCAAGTCAAATTTCTCCATAAGAAACAATATAAATGAATTTAATCCGTTCCAGACCCCCAAAGGACTGTCTATTTAAACTTATCTACCTACCTAATGATAAAAAGCCTTAACAATCAATGTAAAACTTATAGACAGATAAAAATAAATGACAATCTATGTGCACTTTACCTGCATTGAGGTGAGTTGATGGCATACTGGAAATGGCAGGTGGAGAGGAGGAGGGATGGTGAGGTTATTGTTTGGAGGGGAGACGCGTCTCGATCCATACAAATTTTATCAGGTCTGTTTTGTTTTGTCGTGTTCCGAGTTTTCGTGTGGCTAGATTTTTTTTGACTGACCCGTTCACATCTTGACCCTTACAAGTCTTAGCAGAAGCGGTTGAGTACCAGGATATCGGTCAAGGTACAAATAGAAAAAAATTGGACAGGCCTGTTTAACGTCCGAGTTGGTCGAATTAAGAGGCATTCGAGTTACTACTGTCCTACTGTATTGTTGAATCTAGTATTCAGTATTCTGTTACTGTGAAACGTCCTATCAGACACCAAGAGTTAGAACAAGTTGTGCCTAGGGTACTTTGTGTCCCATGATATATTTTGTGCTTTGTTGCAGCAGCGATTGAGGTATATCCTGTTTATGAATGATAGTTTAGTGTAGTCCCCTGTCTACTATACTATATTGTAAAACTGCTAAGGACACTTTCAGTGGTATTGCAGCTGGTAGATTAAAGCTGGTAAGTGTGACCTTGTATACCCTTCACTTGCTTAACTGTCTCAGAGATTAAAGGCAGTAGCATGCTTTCATGAGGATTAATCCAGTGTCTTTTGTCCACACCAGCCCCACTCAGATCTGAAGGCAGAGGATCCTGCAACTGCAGTTTCCACTGGAGAATTCTGAAGTCTAAAACAATAATAACACTTTCATTGTTCCCCAGAGGGAAATTCTCTTTTTGCCTACCCCATCTTGCTTTTCTTGACACGCATGTAGGTGAGAGCAAGCTTGGAAGAGAAGGGCAGCCACCTGCCACGGTGCCTCTGCAGCTGGGGGATAAGGGCCTTGCTCAAGGGTCCACAGACGTGACCATTGTGGCAAAGTCGGGCTTGAATCAGCAACCTTCCAATCACAGGCACCGAGGCTTAGCCCACTGAGCCACACGCCTCCCCCTTTGTTATGCGGATATTCTGGGTGTGGTCATTGTCATGGTATCACTCCACCATCTCTGCCACCTTGTTCCTCTAAGCTGATACTGGTGATCAGAAAACTTGTTTCTTGATTATGGGTGAAGAGAGAGTACAGCTTTGGGCTCTGGCAGCAGGCTTGGGGAGTCCACGTGTTGGAGAGAATGAGGTATAATTCTCAACCTGCAAACCCCTGGGGTCTGCCTGTCTGATTTGTCCAAGACCCAGTTGCAGGTCAAGTTTCATGAGATTTGCCACTGGCTTATCTTTTTACGTGTTTTTGTGTGTCTGCTCTCTATGTTTTTTGGTGTGTGTGTGTGTGTGTGTCTGTCTGTCTGTGTCCATCATGCTCTCTGTGTTGTTGAGTCTGTGTGTCTGGCTCTGTCCATCATGCTCTCTGTGTTGTTGAGTCTATGCGTCTGTCTCTGTCCATCAGGCTCTCTGTGTTGTTGGGTCTGTGTGTCTGGCTCTGTCCATCAGGCTCTCTGTGTTGTTGGGTCTGTGTGCCTGCATGTTATACTCATTAAACAAGCTGGCTTCTCCCAACAAACTGCTGTGTTACTGTCCTATTGGGGGGTCTGTTTGAGCTAATCAGCGCTCAGTGAGTGAATGAGTTCAGGGGCTCTGATTTCTGTTACCCCTCTGCCATCTGTCACTGTGACTTTTTAACCCACACTGATACAGCTTGACATACTATCGTTAACAATCAGCTAGTTCACTGGTCGAGACAATATGGAAATTTGAACTGTCTGGAAAATGGTGTGATTTGCTCAAGACCGACCATAGAAAAGAGTCTGAGTGTCTATGCATAGGTGAGAGAGATCAACTAATGACACAGAGACTTTGAGTGGGAAATGGAAAATAATGCAGCTAACCACATAGCAGAAGGGAGACTGAACAAATAAGAAACCAAGACAGGTGTTTGGAGCCGGCAGAGAAGGAGCTTGACTTCAGTGAGAGAGAGAGGGAGAAAGCCATTGACAAGAATAGCACACACTAAGATCTGGGCATCATGATAAATGGTGTAATTAGCTAGATGGCTAGGAGGCATATGTTTCAGATAAATGGTAAAGCCTTGTTTTTATTTTGCCAACTTTATACCATATTTGCTCATAAAAAGAGACAGAAATTGATTTCGGGACCAAATGAGTGGGATCAGAATCTGTGCCTGTGGATTCGCGCCTTGTGGCTGGTACTGTAGAATGCTCCAACTTCAAAACCTGCTTTTAATTTAGCTTTTCAAGATTCTGGAAGAGTGTACTTACACACTGCAGCTTTATACTTTGAATGAGTATCTTAGGACCTAGAGAGAGCCACCAGTGTTATCCTGAATTTCACCCTCTGACTTGTCCTTTTGTTGGTTTTTGAGGCAAACACACAGGGACACACAGGTTCTATTCTAGGCTCTGCTGACCCTGGAAATCGAACTGGCAGCTTTCTGATCACAGGCACAGTGGCCAAATACATCCTTAGATTTATGGGAATACAATGCTTTTGTTTGGTTACAGGTGCAAAAGAAAAGCTCAAATCATATATCTATCTATCTGTCTGTCTGTCTGTCTGTTCGTTTGTTTGTTCTTTAAATTAGCTCCATGCTTGTGTAGCACTATGATGTGATGTCTGTCAATGCATGTCAGCTCAATTCCTCTCCGAAAGTCACCCCAGTATTTGCAATAATGATCCAATATACCTAGGAATTTGTTGACCACTAGCACACAGTCTTTGGTTAATCCCCACCCACAGGGTATTGAGTGGATCAGACTTGTTGATGTGGGATGTGAACGAACGCTATCCTGTCTGGTACAAATTGCATCACAAAGGCAAACTGTTCCTCAAATCAAACAGACTCATTCAATCAGATATATGTCCAGTCAGTCCAGTCCCCTTAACTGATTTGGGAAACCATGCACTGCTCCCTCAGTCTCTCTGCCATCTGTGTTGACACATTTCCCCCTGTGTGTGTGTTTTTTTATGGGTATGTGTGTGTGTAAATTCAGATTGCTGTCTTTCTTGGGGATTTGAGAAAGCAACACTATAAAGACAGTGATGAAAAAGCCACCCATTTTCAGCTATTAATTTGATTCACACCATATCATTTTTAAATTAAAAGTTCATTGTTTCTAGTTTGTCATGCCAGTGTTTTTGCATGTATGTAGGACGGTATATGCAGTCATTTTAGCTCCCTGTCAGCAGGCTGACATTTACCCTGCAGAGGGCGGGGTTTATGGGTGTGATGCGCCATGTTCTCTTGTCTCAGTAGGAAACCGGGCCCCACCCTTCTTGTCAGACTCCAAGAGCTGATAGAGCAGAGAGGAAGAGAGGGGTAAACGAGCGTGTTTGTGTAGTTGCACCACCTTTGGGAAGGAGAGATGCGATTGGAGTGGATGAGAGAGAGGGAGGTTGATCCAGGGGAGATGGTTAAATGGTTTGTTCCATTCTGTGGAGAACGTCTGGAGGAATTACTGCTCAGGTCAAAGAGAGGCACCTTTTACCCGCTTTGAATATAATTATAATTGTGAGGCAGATAGAAATGCTGCATATGTCAATGTGGAATTCTTCCTTCCCACATCAAAGATGGAGATGGACAGGTGTACAGATGAGTGAGACCATTGATTCATGTCAGATTTGTGTTTAGTCTTTGGTTTTTGCAGAAACACTTGGATGCCTGATCGTTTCCCATGTTCCTGCCCAGCCTGCGAATATTTTCACTAATGTTACCTTCCCTGTTATGATGTGCCGATACTCATGACATTTTCTGTAATACTATTTGTTAATTTTTGTGTTTCATATTTCTTTCTTATTGGCTGGTGAGAAGATGTGATGACTGATATAACCCGGAGAGATAAATGTGTCAAAAATTCATTCGACATCACTGTGGAGCTTTAATGGAGACTGGCCAGGCAGGGGAGGAGCTCTGAGGCCAGCCCCCACCACAAGGCCGGCTGACCCTCTTATGCTTGTGAGATTTATAGCATACAGACAAATAGTGTCCCAGTGCCCATTGTCACCAGTCATGGTGTGTTTGCTATGCGTGTCTGTCCGCACACGTTTCATGTGATAATTTCCTTACTGTATCTAATACATAATGCAAACACAGCATAGGAGCGGTGGAACTAGTATGCTGATATGAGGAGGCCATGAGCTAAAAAGCAAGGCGCTCTTGTGCTTTGGGGAGAAGGGAGTGTTTTATCCATCTCAAAAAAAGGTAGAATTTCAATCATGGATAAGATTTAGAAAAACAAGAAATAGAAAAATAGAGGTAGAAGGGACAGATGTGCTAAAAGAGAACGGGAGAACAAGCTCTACACAGACGATGGGGGAGGGGAGAAATATTGCTATGTGCTGCGGGTGTCAGGAGTTGCCATGGAGACAAGGGAAAGGAGGTAGGCAGGCAGAGAGAGAACCATTGGCACCTTATGCTTGTACTCACTGTGCAGACACACTCTGACACACACAAACACACAGAGAATACACAGAAACATATTGATACATCTACTCACATTTTATCATATCCTTGTGATTCCTGCATCGAAACCATAGGCTGTTTCTCTCTGGTATCTGGCACAACTGCATGCATGCGAGCAAGTCATCAAGAGCTAATGAGCTATCAGAGTAGTCCAGAGAGTTAATGCTTTCAACGCAAACACTGGTCTTTCCATCTCCCACTTTGAAGACCAGAGCGATAAGACAAAAGTAATATTCATGCGAATATATATGGTGTGTGTTGCCATTTGTTAGATGGAGAGAAAGAGATGTGGCAACAAGTGTCTGCACACTGAGTAACTCAGTTGCCATTAGCGGGGATTTTCTGAGGTAAATGGTTTGACTAAAGTGTCGCCAGCTGCTTTCAGTGTTCCTTTTGTCGACATTAATGAATCTCTGCACAGGGAGGTCTCTGGACAGCGAACGAGAGGCAGCATGTCTGAATTGTGGAGTGCTTAATACAGTACTTTGAAAAAACTGATTTGCATTCTGACAGTGATGATAACAAGGTTTTATATCAGAGATCTCATGGGTTAATTACAGATGTTGAATAGATGTACTTTCAATTCCTATTTTCTTTGAACATTTTACAACAGCATGGAGCAAGAACAGTTAATTTAGTGGTGAATTGTAGGTCAATAGTGAGGATTTCAAGAATTTCCATGTGCCAAGCAGTAAATGTGTGATTAAATAAAGCATAAGCTAGAAAGTATAACTGAATGTCAGGTACCAGGGTTGTGGGCCATACAGAATTGAGTTGAGAATGGCCTTGGATTCTAATTATATTTATGACTCTGAATTGGATTTGAATTGCAGTTGAAAACCGCAGGCAGAATTACAATCCAAATTCGAATTTAAAATGGAATTCAGAAAAATCCATATACATATTGTAGGTTCATTTTTTAACAATACAGCATCCTCTTTTCTTACGTTGAAAAACTAGTCTCTTGTCACCAAAGCTTCACATTATGTCACTGTATACCTGAGTCAACCGTGTCTAGCACTGGACAGGAAACGAAACCAGCTTTGCTAAGCTAGAACAACTTGCCTTCAAATTCCTTGCTAGCGCAGATTTCACTGCACCTGTTAAGTGAATCTTCAGCATAGCCAGAAAAAAATTCAGGCCAGGACATTGCAATCTAATTGATAAAACAATGAGTCGCGTATTGCAGTAAGGCAAAACTGCATTTGCCACAGATTTGCTTTTTGCTATAGTACTAAGGTTGAAAGACAAAAGTTATAGTTCTACACATATGAAAATAAATTTGAGCAACTACAGCTACATGAAATAAAGGAGTTATTTTGATATGTATAGTTTCATTTGCTTTTCATGTTAAAAAATAAATTTGACACATGACTCCAACCATACGGGGGGGGGGGGGTGTAAGTTGGCAATGAGTTTCAGCCATGGGCCAGTTTTTCATCAGTGCTCAGTAAAGGGCCACTACAGTAATACAGATGCATGGAATTGCAGCTGTATGTTTTGATTAAGTTTTGTTTGAATATTAGTCTTTTTACAAATGGAATTATTAAAATTTCTTTATCTTTCGTTTTGAACTAAAAAGGGAAACCTCTTTCAGGAGGCCAAATATTCTAGGTGGGCTGGATGTGGCCATTTGTCAACCTAGGCCCAGCAGGTACCACAGCAGCCTATAAACAGCCTATACACATAAACAGTTTAATATGCAAAGCAATAAATATGTGCCCAAGGAAAAGAACTCAGGCCAACATAAAACAAATGTATGTTGATAGCCTAGACTAAAGGTTATGCACAATCATGCAAATATGAAGTACACTTTACCCACTCGTGTATATATATACTGCTCAAAAAAATTAAAGGAACACTTTGAAAGCACATCAGATCTCAATGGGGAAAAATCATGCTGGATATCTATACTGATATGGACTAGGTAATGTGCTAGGATTAAAAGGATGCCACATCGCTTGATGGAAATGAAAATGATCAACCTACAGAGGACTGAATTCAAAGACACCCCGAAAATCAAAGTGAAAAAGTGATGCGGCAGGCTAGTCCATCGTGCTGAAATGTCATTGCAGCAACTCAAAATCGAACTCAGTAGTTTGTATGGCCCCCACGTGCTTGTATGCATGCCTGACAACGTCAGGGCAAACTCCTAATGAGACAACGGATGGTGTCCTGGGGGATCTCCTCCCAGATCTGGACCAGGGCATCACTGAGCTCCTGGACAGTCTGAGGTGCAA
>JAODLD010000044.1:3194371-3205650 GCA_026781065.1 Mormyrops boulengeri | reverse complement strand
ACCAGATCAATATCCCAGAAGTTTAATTGACTTGATGCTATACTCTGATTAAAAAGTGTTCCTTTAATTTTTTTGAGTAGTGTACAATCTCAGTATACACCTATCATCAGTAAAGAAACTGTATTATATAATTATGTGTGTGGCTCACCGGGCTCTCTGTGCCTATGATCAGAAGGGTGGTGGATCAAGCCCAGTCTCAGCAGGTTAGTCACATGTCTGTGGGTCCTTCAGCTAGGCTTTCAGCCCCCAGCTCCATGGGTGCCACATGATGACTGCCCTTCACTCTGATCCCAAGCTTGCTCTCGTGGGTGTCTTACGGAGAGCAAGGTGGGGTAGGTGAAAACAGAATTTGCCCAGGGGGTTCATAAAGTACCATTCTAATGTTTTTTATTCCATTTGCCAGTTTAAATGACATTCATTGCAACCAAACAACATAGAAATTTCGTTGAATAGAAATGAATTAAATCCTTACCGCAATTCCAATTCAAATTGCATTTCAATCTTCTGTGGGGTGTGGCCAATTCAGCTCAATCCATGACTGGAATGGGGTACTGAAATTAGCACAACCCGGCTATATAGTGCCGATGGCTTTTGTTTTTACATGCACCTGCATTCTCTTAGAAAATGATGCAATGCTGTAATTTTCAAGATGTTGCTCTTTGGTCCGCAATGCTTTGCCAGATGTAGGCGACGTGGCCCTTGCTGGCCTCCTCACCAGGCATGCCCTTGTCTAACAGAACCCCCCCCCTTCACTGGCTGCTGGGTGACTCTTTTCTGGTGGCTGAAGCCTGAATCAGAATTTGAAGGATGTGGAAATAAGGCAAGCACTGCTGGGTTGGGTAAGCCTGGGGGGAATGTGGGGGAACAGTTTCTTGCCAGTCAACCAGAAAGCATTGTTCTTTTTTACAGTAGAAAGGCATGCTTCAACCCTCATGTTTGACTTGTGGAATTTTCCGTCCACTGAAGGGGACTTTACCTTCATTGGATCAGACCCAACTGCACTGTCATTTCTCCGAAGCAGCGTGGCCACACAATGCAATGCCCTCCTCCACTTCAGTTCATGATATTGACAGAGAAGCACCTGTCCAGCATAAGGTCACACAGGACTGTCTTGGGGCTGAGGGTAAAGACAGGTCTGATGATTCCCTCTTTTACGGCTCATGTGGCACCACCACTTTCGAACCCCAGTTGCTTTGCTTTGTGAGCTGTCACCACATTCTCCTTCTCTCAGATGGGTTGTGAGGAAGCCACTGCCCAGAAGCTGCACAGAGTAGAGCATTAGACACTGTCCAGTAAACCCAGGCCCAACCCCTGCTGTCCAGCATAGGTTCCCTCTTCTGCCTGAAGAAGCCATTAACACAGGGAGGGATGGTGGAACACGAAGGAAGAAGTAAGGTCATAGCTGAATGAGGCACACAAGGAAGCAGGCGTGGTGGGGGAGGGGGTGTGCCAAGGCAATAAAAGCCTTTACACCCAATTTCATGATGTCATGATTGCTCTTATTTGCTCAAGTTAATATCCTACATTTGAGTCTTCATAAGATGGCTATGTGCCTCTGACAGCATCGTTGTCCTCCTCAAAGTGTGCAGTGTTGTGTGCATGTTTGTGTGTTGCGTGTGTGAGAGGGACACCCGTGTCTGACTGAATAACGTTCTAGTCATGTGCTTACTAACTCGTGACTATATGTCTCGGTTAACAAAAGCTACTCTCATTAACATCCCACCAATGACTGTTTTAGTGCTTTACCTCAAAAGATTTGTATTAGTTTGTGTGTGTGTGTGTTTTTTTTAATACATTTGTTTTTGAATTATTGAAGTGTCTCGGTTGTACTGAGTATTAAGGTTTAATTTTTAAATTGTGATTCTTGATATGATGGTTGACTAGTTTTTGAAGGTTAATGGACAGATTGATATTAATGATTTATAATGTTTTATAGTGATTTTTGGTCTATTGGTATCTTTCGCAAAGAAAAATAAATGCAATCTCTCCTCAGAATTTGGTTTTCTGTATAAAAAAGCAGGGAAGAAAAGAGTGAGTTTCTGATTGGCTTCCTTCTTGCATATCGGTTGACTTGCATGCGAGGCAGGACGACCAGCTAAGATGCACAGTGCTTCTCTTCATCATCACAGTGGGTTGACTAGCTGCTGGCTATACTAACAAGGCTGCTGTGCAGACAGTCTGATACATGAGCATGGCACTGATGTGTCAGGCTCCAGTCTTTTCACGTGTTTTGTTAGTTACTGCACTGAGTAACTAAAATAAGGAAATCCCAGTCTCTCTTCAGATTCAGCCGTCAAATGGACTGTCAGGAAAATCTGCATGGTTTTGGGTGTCTGATTGCCCTGTCTGTTTCTCCAACCTTACCCACCCTTTTCCCATAATCCCACAGTCATCTTAACAAGTCCATGCCTCCATTTTAATAATTCAGCACTTGAGTTTTTTTTCTTTTCCTCTATGTTTATTATGTCCAGAGGGCAAAAGCATCGATAAATAAATAATCCTCACAGCACAGCACAGACACAGAAGATGGGGAGGGAGAAAGAAAACTATGACAGCAATTCACTAAATTACACAGGACTTACTGCTCTTTCTTAAAAACAAAGCATCTATAACTGTGCATGAACAGGTATGCTCAACTTTGGGCTTTCTGAGTAGTAAGTAATGTAACTTCAGATTGACCTCCTCTGCATCTGCAGACATAAAAGTATCATTTTATTGACCTGTCTGTACCGATATCACCCCATCTTATCGCCGCTCCAGTCACCTGTCCGTCTCCTTAGTGCACATTGGCAATACTGCTGTTTCTCCAAATAAATTAATTTATCCTCCTTCTCCATCTCTCCCCACTTTCTCCCTCTCTCTGCTGGACTCTCCCTTCTACTCCACTGGGCATCTGGGAGTGTAGCACTTAACTACTATAAAACCTACAGTGTGACGTCATTGCATTTTCTTCTCTTTTAATCCGCAGACGTTTATAACTTCATTGGAATGACCTTAAGCCTCCATCTTCAAATATTTAGTTAAAAGGAATGATGTCCTTCCTCCATTTGGAAAATAATAAATATAATCTCATCATCAGTTACCTTTCTTCGTGTTCATGGTTCACTCATTTTCACATGTATTTTTTCCCCTTATTTAATTTCCTACAAAAGGGTGGTGTTTTGTATTTAATTGTTGTTTCCTTAGTTTTGCCTAATACAGATACATGTGAAAAATACAGAAGGTCAAGCTCACCTATTCCTATTTATCACAACTTGCTGCCATAACTAGTGCTTAGCCTAAAAATGATCCAGTTGTTTGTCAGGACTGTGGTTGGAGATGGCTCTTTGCAACATTTTGTAAGGGATACACTCGGACCTGCTGATGGACTGATCACTGAGCCTTTATTAGCCCAGCAGAGTGAGACGGGTAACAGGGATCACACAGAGATGTGATTGTGCAGGCAGGGTCGAAATCCAGGAGATCAGGAAGAAACCGCAGGCACAAGGTCGGGATCCGGGTTCGTGGTCAGGGTCGCAGGAGAGAGGTCCGGCTACTGGGGAATCCGTCCAGACACACAGACAGGGCACAAGAGGAACTCACAGGGAGGAAGAGCAGGAGGGTGGTTGAAATGGGTGGCGGGAGAGTCGGGCAGGGCGGAACGGAGCTAGACGGGAGACAGGGAGAATTACGCTCAGTATGTTTCTGTACATGAAGCAATACCTCGCGTTGGACTGCGGTTATTGTCGTGCTTATATCTAACGTGATTCATGGGAATTGGTCGGAGGCAGCTGCTTCCCATTGCCTATCCGCAGGTGGGGCGTGACACATTTGGCATGGTCACCATTCATTTTACCAGTTCCACTGGTAAATCATTCAACTAAGCTGACATCTCTGTTCATGTTTGGGCTCAGAGTGTGGATGGCGAGCTGATGGGTTAGGATGGGAGGGAGGCATTATGGGATTGCTGTCAATGTTTTAGGCTTGGGGCATGAAGAAATTATGTGTATGTGCTGTTTTGCTGATATGACAGGATGTGTGGATCTTTGTTAGACTCGTGACCTGTGTTACAGGGGACAGGGTCGCAGATGAGGACTGCAGATTAACAAGCAGACATATAAAAGGAAACTTGCGGTTATTAGGGTTGCCAACTCTCACACATCTGGTGTGACACTCACACTTTCAGACTCTCACGCAAGAGATCTTACGGCAAATAAATATTATTCCATTACAAACTGAAAATTAGCTACATCAAAATCATTGGGGTAGTTTGCAAACCCAACATAATATTTACAAAGTAATAGAACTGTTACATACATGTGAGCAGACTTGTCTTGACCAAAAGTTGGCAACCCTGGGGTAGGCCTCGAGCCTGTTGAGATCAGAATAATTTGCTGAGGCTAAGAAAAGTGTACTTGAGGGTGATGAGAAAAGAGGTTTAAAAGAAGGCACCTGTTGTGAGAGGAAGAAGCTTTGCTTTTAATCATGTATTGCAATGTGATAAACTGTGCTAATGCAGAAGAATTTGTATGCATAAAGGACATATAAGCTTAAGATAACAGCAGCAGCAATAATATTGAGCTATGGGGGTGAATAAAGGGCGGGTTTTGAGACAAACGTGGAGTGAGGAAAATGGAGGAGGTGAGGCAGTGTAGAATGTGGTGATAAGAATTGTATGTGGAAGATGGGTTAAATCATGTGATGATCGTCGAATGGGGTGTCTAGGGGTAACCACGGCAACCAAACATAAGTGATGTGCCTCTTGAAGTATTAACCAATCACAAATCATATGCCCTTTTGCGAAGCTGGAGCGAAGCATATAAGCTCGTGAATTTCTTCACTTAGTATGTCGCTACATTGGGACAGTGACGCTCTGCTTCTTTTTGCTGATTATTCTCAAGCTGAATTTTTCTCAAGAGTTTCAACAACTGTTTAAGTAAGAAAGAAGGCTCGATTGAGTAGTAGTTTTTTTTTCTCTTCTACAAGAGTTAGGTCACAAAATCAGTCTTGTAAATGAAGCACGGGAGCAGCCTTGGAGAGATGCAGATACTGTACCAAGGAAGGTGGAGGTATTGCTGGGCTGATTTATGGTTAAACCTCAAATTCTGTGTATGATGAGTGAATATGAATAATGAATCTTAGTATTATTAAATTTAAGACAGGGCGAAGGTGGCTATAAATAATTAACTCTGCAGGGGGTCTGTGATTTAAAGCCTCTCATTGACTGTCTTTTCAGTCACTCTATTTTTTCTTGATCCATCTGGATTGTCTTTTTCCAGCCTCTATCTAGCCACTTTGCCTGTTGTGATCTGCCCGGTTCTACCCTTGTTTGACTTTCTTTTTCCCTCAAAGATGGAAGGACTCTTTGCAGGCTTGGGAGAGATGGAGAGGCATAAACATGTTTAATCTTTCGCCCTCCACCCCTCCTTCCCTTCCCTTGTCTCTTGCACATCCTCTCAGCTGGAGGGTGGCAAATGAATTATTCAAGGTACCAAGATGACAGGATGCAAATATACACAGATCTGCGCATAAAAGAATGCACCGTTTTAAATGCAAACAGAAGATCTAAGGTGACTCTCGTTAGCCTTGGGCTCTTGGGTATTTTACATCAGAGCTTCCCAACCCGGTCCTTGGAGACCCCTTGACAGTCTACGTTTTTGGTCTCTGCCGGGAGCTGGGAGGGAGGAAAAATGTGGACTGTCTGGCAGGGAGCTGGGAGGCAGCAAAAACATGGATTGTCTGGGGGTCTCCGAGGATTGGGTTGGGAAACATTGTTTTACGCCATCTAGCAGTCACAATCTCCACCTGGGGCAAGTCTATGTTTGGCTCCTATGCTTTTCTCATATTTGTCATTATTTTTTATCACATGTTTAGCACAGATTGTTTGTTAAGCCTTTTTTTTTTTTTTACTTCTCCATCAGCTCTCCTCTCACCCATCTGGTACAAATGCACTTGGTTGATCTCCTGGCTGGAGAACCATGGACTAAGTGATGAGTGTGCCATCTTCTTTGGCAAAGGGCAGGGGATAGAATGGTGCTTGTGGAGGGGGGGGGGACATCCCATAGATTTGGCATGTCACAGTTGTGCTAATTTGGGGGGAGGGATCTCTGTTCTTCATGCTTTTTTTCCTTTGTGTCCATTTTCTTTCACACATACACCACACAGGCACACATGCACAGAGCCTGTGAAAAGCTGCCCTTGAAACTTTCTTTGCTTTCCCTGGTCTGCAGTTCATAAACAAGCTCATCAGCAATTAGTCACTGTGCCCATTCTGGGAAATCCCCTTATCGGCTGTGGCTTGTTTTCCAGATATCGTTAGTCTGGGGGTAGAGCGGTATAGACGGAGAGGGACAGGGACAATGGAACAGATTTAATCTACTGGTTGGAATACTGGGCATGCCAATAAATTGAGGACTGTATTACTAATTCAGTCGTCAGTTCCATCATCTGCCAGATGCTCCAGTGTCATGAGGGAGAGGTGAGCTTGAGTCTATAGAGTGCCTTGGTCTTTGCAGGTCTTTCGTGCTGGATATAGTTGCTGATGCCCCGATTATGACAAAGCAGTACAATTCTCTTTTTAAGAGTTTCCCATATTACTCACTCATTATTTTCACATCTCATCTGTGCTTTGGCAAACACATAAAGAAAATCAAAATTTGTTGTAAATTTGCTGAAAATGCGCAGATAGGACAAAAATAACTGAAAAAAATCACACTAAGTGTTGACTCTCTTCCTATTTTCACTCAGTATCCTTCTCTCACATTTTCTCTGCCCCTTCAAGGTCGGACTTCTGTGCCAGGATACTGGGGTTTAATGCCAGGGCTCTTCCTGAGCAGGCCGCAGTAACTGCAAGCTTGTAAAAAAAAAAAAAAGTTGGAAGGAAATCTTGCCTCCTTTTCTATCAGTTTCCTCCCTGTTAGCAAACCCTGAATTTTTAAAAATGTCATCTATTTTTCCACCCATGGATATTAGATATGTCAACAATTTAAGCATGTGATCCAGTTCCAATGAAGATTACTGTCAGTAGGCGGTTGCCCTGCTTGGTCATTAAGAAATTTCATTAGTACATAACAGAACAGTCCAGAAGACTCTCAACATCATGGTCCTAATTGTTCTATAGGTATATTTTATTGTGTTCAGTTGAATGCTCCTCCTGTACTAATACTATATTACTTATAATACTATTTAACTTGAGTGATCTGGATCTTTTCATTTCTTGTTGACAGTTGATGTTATTGCTTACTTTAATTTTATTCTGTTCAGATATGACCGTATTTGTGCTCATTTTATGCTACTGCTGTTCTCTTATGGACTGCCTCTTCCCTCTTCTCCTTTCCCTAGTCTATTATGGCCCCTCCCCACCACTCCCTTACTCTCTCATTTTCTTCGCTTCCAGAGCAAGAGAATCCAGCAGCAGGGTGCATATGTGAGAGAAGAAAAGCAAGAGTGGCGAAGAAAGAGATAGTGAGCGTCGGATTGCAGTGCTGGGAGCTGGGGGTGCTCGCGGTGACCAGGCAGGCGTGGGGTCCCCCTAATTAGTGTTCGGCAGCTGACCTCATTCTACCTGTGCTCAAGAGGAATCGTCGGATCTTTTTTCGTATGTTGGCTGCCTGTCACTGAGCATTCGAGTGGGTGCTGCTTGGATGGAATAGTGAGCAATGCCCTCCGCACAGTGTCACCAAGCTGGCAGAAGGGGACAGTGCGTCCCCATCCCGCTAGGCTTGCCTCTCCTTCTCCTATCACTTGTCTTGGAACCAGGCCAGGCTGTGATGCATATCCCTGCTAAATGTAAGTTGCTGGTTTCACTGTCAGTTTTAGCACTGTCTTCTTTTATTATTTTATGGAGTAGTCGGAGTGTTATATAATAACGCAGTGCTGTGTTATGTATCGTATAGTGGTGTATACCTCTTCTTAGGTGTGTAATCCTTCCCCTTTATCCCATTGTCTCCCTCTCTCTCTCACACACACCCCACATCTTGGAGATCTTCACTGATTAGGGGAGACAAATTTGTAACTGTCTTAGACAAGGGCACCTTTACCCAGTGCTTAATAAAATTACCAGCATATTTACGATGGAGCATCAGCAGGAAAGTCCAGATCCATGCAGTAGACATTGAAAAGAAGGTGTGGTCGTAGGAACCTCATATGGACATTATTCTGGAATATCAATTGGAATATACTGATGACAGTGTTCATGGGTATACCAGTTTTGTTTGTGGCTCCATGGGTTTTACTGTGTTTAGTAATGAAGTAGATTTTTCTGCACGAGTGTCATGGTCAGTAACCCTGTAATAATCATATACAGCTGTCTATTGATGTGCAATGTATATATCATATAACACGATATTAACTCAACCATGTCAAATATTTCTAATTTGTAAGTTTTACAGGTGCTTTATATGCATCATGTTTTATCTATTGTTTTTTACAGAGTGTATGTCTTAAAAGGTGCATATTTGCTAGTGGCCAAAACTGTGGAAACACTTAGCATTTTTGGCATTACGCTTTCAAAATTACTAAATGAATATCGCTGGTAATGTTCATAAACAATTGAACATTAAAATATGATACATTGAACAATTAAATAAGTAACTGTAGTAACTGGAATAATGCTCTGCGATCTCTAAAAATTGGAAGTCTTTCCACAATTTTGGCCACTAGTGTATCCCAATATTTACAGTTTAGCTACTTGAATTTGTATATATCTGTGTGTATATGTCTCTATACTGTATGTGCATGCATGCATGTGTGTTTGTGAGATGCAAAACTATTTTCTGCTGTTTATTAGAGACATTCTTGCTTTTTCTGCTTTACCCTGGACTACCAGACCAAATAAGTGAATGTAAGTGTTTTAACTTTTTCCCATTTTATTAAATATGACAGTATTTTATGACTTAGCTTTATGCCCCCTAACAAGAGAGACTTTACAGTATTTTCATTAACATAATATCATGCAGCAGTTCTGCGCAGCATATAGCAATACCTACTGCCTTAGTGGGTTTCTGTTTATTTCATTACTCTTTTGGCATGTCTCAGGTGTTGCTGCCCCTTTTCCCAAAGCTTGTTTTCAATAGAAACCAGGAATATCATCCCAGGGGGATGACATATTGGAGAAAAAATTGAACTCCTGTGATAACAATAATGCAGTAGTGCCTGTGGCAGGGAAAATAAATTTGATCAGTCGTGAGAACCAGCATGTTATCTCCATTAAAGAGAACGCTCATTAGTTTGCCTCAGTCTTTTCCTCCCTCTTTTTCTTCAATCTCCTTGGCCGACAGCTCCCTGTCTCACTCTCGCCTTTGCCTTCTCCGTTTGAATATCCCTTGTCCCTCCTTAGCTTCTCTGATTTGAAATTAGTTTCTCCTGACCACCAGTCAGTCCATCTGAGCAATCGCATGCAGACACGGCTGACACTCCTCTGTTAGCAACATGGCAAAGCTACCTGAATTGGTTGTTTTTACTTGGCACAGAGGACAATGAACTGGAATGGAAAACAAAGCTTGTGCAAACATAAGCACATAAGACCTGAGAATAGTAAATCAAGTACCTTTATGCACAGGCAAACACACATTAGACTAAATCATGAGTCATCCATGGTGAGCAATTCATGGTGACGTATGGTAGATGTGTGAAACAGATACAGGTATTAGCTGATTGCCTGCCTGTTCCCAGTTGCAGTGTAAATGTTGTGCATCTGCTATTGTCTTCTGCTACAAATTACTGTATCCCGCGGCAGAACCTTCTCTTTTTTATCCAGTCCATCCTCATGCCTTTTCAGCTCATCTTGCCTTAGACCTGATGGGCTCTTTTCAAATAATGCAGCTAATTATTTTTCCATCAGTTTATGATGATGGAGGTAAGCCCCTAAGTGACTGCAGTGGTTCACACAGCCATCAGAAATTGTGTGCATGTAGTGAGTCAATAGCAGGTTAATGCCAACGTGGGCGAAAAAAAAACCCAATGGGAAATGAGGATTTTATCCAGTGTTGTTGCAGTTGCAGTTCCCATTCTGTGTCTGGATGATGTGCAGACCAAAGGGCAGTAATAGTGGGTCACACTTCTTGTTCTCTCTGCAGTCAAGCAACCACCCATAATAACAGTGCAGCCCGAGTCACTGACCGCATTCACACCTGACGACATCAACCTGGCCTGTGAGGCAACTGGGAATCCGCGGCCCAGGTCAGGCGTCCTCTGCCACCCAGCTTGGCCACGCCGCTACCGTCATGTTCTTAAAGCTCCAAGAATGTCTGAAATGACCACACCGAACACGTGACCTTCGTGTCTCATTGTGCGACCAAAGATTCTATATTCTACTCTGAAAAGGAACTAATGAGCAGGCTAATAATAAATTAATTAATGAACTGCCTAATCGCAAACGTATGAGATGTAAAATTATAACATTAATGTATCTCAGTTTTTCCTCTGTCTCTCCTTCCTTTGTAGTTTTCGTTGGGTGAAGGATGGGGAAGAGTTTGACCCCACCAGCAATCACCAGTTGACAACATTACCGAATTCTGGATCATTTTCTGCTTCTGGAAATGACCCCATCAGCCAGTATGAGGGCAAATACAGCTGCTACGCCTTTAACAGCCTCGGCACCGCCGTCTCTAACGAAGCGCAGATAATAATAGAAAGTGAGTTATTATATATATATACCACGGCTGTCACATTCTTGAATCTGAAGGCTGTTGATTAATTTCCTATAACTGCACATGTACTGCCGGCCCGGCAGATCACCGAGATACATTTTCACCAAAAGAAAATGCCACTGAAACTGAAATAGTAGTTCTAGTAATAAACACATTTTGGCTGATAGATGTGAAAAAAATATCTCAAAGTACAAACGCCAACTGTGTAGTGACTATAGCATAAGCTGGTTAATGTGCTCCAAGCTGTGCATTATACGTTTTCAAACCCACTCCATGTAGGCAGCTGCGCTAAGCTTCGCATCGGCTGGTTCTTCACCTCTGCAGCCGTGCATTTAAAAACATATGAGGCACGACTCGTACATTATCGTACATTAACCTTTACACACACACACACACACACATACACACACACATATACAAAACAAGCCTACATACAGTATATATTATTTATGTTTATATATTATATATTATTTATGTCTTATACATTAATTGATGTGAAGAGAGGGAGTTTTCCTTCTAGTTACTAGTAAATTGAAGGAGCAGCTTTGCTGAAAGACCACACTGTACAGTGCTGAAATTATTGTCTTACAGGCAGGGCTAAATAGAGCCAGATGTGCAGGGTAATGGCGGCCAGACCAGGTGGGGGTATCT
>JAODLD010000044.1:3085080-3099153 GCA_026781065.1 Mormyrops boulengeri | reverse complement strand
CAACAGGTCCACATCAGACGCCATTGCTGCTGTCCTTCACTATTCCCTCTCCCACCTGGAAAACAAAGACTCCTACATCAGGATGCTCTTTGTTCATTACAGCTCCGCCTTCAACACGGTCATCCCCCACAAACTCATCCACAAACTGACCACAGTCGGCCCGCGCCCCACCCTCTGTGACTGGCTCCTGGACTTTTTGACTGGCAGACCTCAGCCTGTCAGGATCGGTAACAGGACTTCAGCCAGCATCACCACAAACACTGGCATCCCTCAGGGTTGTGTTCTCAGCCCCATCCTCTACACCCTACACCCTACACCCCAACATCATCCTGAAGTTCACAGATGACACCGCAGTGATCGGTCGCATCACTGGATGGGACGAAGTGGCCTACAGGAGAGAGGTGGCCGGTCTGGTGTCATGGTGTGAGGACAACAACCTCACCCTCAACATGGACAAGACGAAGGAGATGATAGTGGACATGAGGAAGAGGAGGAGGCCTCATCACCCACTCATCAGCTTGAAATGGATAGGGTGAGCAGCTTTAAGTACCTGGGCGTCCACATCAGTGAGGACCTCACCTGGTCACTGAACACCACACAGCTGGTCAAGAAGGCTCAACAGCAGCTGTACTTCCTGAGGAGGCTGAGGAAGTTTGGTATGTCAACCAAGATCCTCAGCAACTTCTACAGCTGCATCGTGGAGAGCACACTGACCAGCTGCATCACCACATGGTACGGCAGCACTACAGCTATGGACTGCAGAGCGTGGTGAAGACTGTGGAGAAGATCACCAGGACTCTGCTGCCCTCTTTGCAGAGCAGCTACCACGGCTGAGTCCAGAGGAGAGCTGCCTCCATCCTGAAAGACCCCACACACCGCCAACATGGACTGTTCACACTTCTGCCCTCAGGACGGAAGTACAAATCTAGAACCTCCCGACTTAACTCCTTCTTCCCCACTGCTATCAGATTCCTTAACAGCCGACAGGAGTATGAATAATGGACATCATACTACCATGCTACCATACCATGCTATACTACCTCATACTGTAATTTTTTGCACATTAAGCTCTTTTGCACATTACACTTAAAAGTATTTTTTTCTATTATATTGTACCTCGGCATTTTTTGTGTGGACAGTGAAGTAAGAATTTCATTGCACAGAGAAATGCACTTTTCTACCGTACATATGACAATAAACGCTTTGAATTTTGAATATTTAGAAAACATATAGCTCATGATGGGAGACATCCTAGACGGGCACACTCTCCCAACACGAGGGAAGTTTTTCTTCCACATAATCAATGTATTTAAGAATGTATTTAAGAAAAACAACAGTGGTATATTTTAATGTTGAAATAATTTGCGTCCAAATCATCATCGTTGTTATTTTTTGCAAATATTAACGATTTTTTGACGCATTCTAGTAATAAAAGATGAATGATTCTTCACCCTCAAGCATTTCATCACTTGCTTATTATAATACAAACATTGGGCTTATATGAAATCTCCTTACTGGGAAATTCAGTAGAGAGCAGTACGATAAAGGTTGAATAAGGATCATTCAGACCTCTTTTCTCGTTAATGTGTAACTGAGTTCTCAGAGAAGTTGGGCAGGTGTTATCGTGCAATGAATTAATTTAAGTCCGGAATTCTACCCAGAAATTTCTAAAACACTTTCTGGAGTTTTGTAGGTGTTGGTTAACTCACAAGTCAAATTTTTAAAGGTAAGACATCTCTCATTTAATTACGTTTCAAGGCAGATACTTATGCAGGGTTACTCATGGTTTCTACTCTTTAATGGGTCAAATCAGTTAAATGTTTTAAGCTATGCTTTTATGTGCATTGGTTTATAGATGAATTTTTAAAACTATGTAATATTGATTTTGTTTACTATTATAGTGAAACCGACAGTTTGAATATTTGCATTTATTCTGCATTTTGTTAAGACTTTCTCCACTGTTAAACATACATACATTAACATATTGCAAATACTGCATTTTGGTTAGACATAAAATATATTAAATGTTACACCATTGATCCTCTGGCTTCAAATAAATCCGTTTCCAGTTTTATACTGCAAGAGTGGTCTTATTAATGGGGGCATTCATGAATTCTAAGAATCATTCATTTGTAAACTAAAACTGACATACAGTATAATGTAGAATTTGCAGAATTGCCATAAACTGTTTTACAGAAGGCGCCAAAGAGAGACTCTGTGGGGAGGTATTGATATGGCGTCAGAAGGTTGTGGGTTTGAAACTTGCTGTTGACTCTTTGTGTGGAGATTGCATTTTCTCCCCATTTTTCTGTCAATTTCCTCCAATCTTCTGATAATATGTAGATAAGCTAGAATGATCTCTTTATATTTAAGTCAAGGGAGGTGATGCTATGATAAGATATTGTATGTAGTGTACATAGGTCTGTGCCCTGTGATGGTCTGAGAAGCAGTTCTTTGTGCTTTGAGCTTGCTGGAATGATTCACTCAAACCCTGCGTTGAATACTTATTTATAGAACATAAGGATGGATGTTATACATCATATTTTTAAAGAGCAAGACAAGATCACTGTACCATCACTACTAATATTCTTCGTAACTAGAAACTAATCTGTATTGAACCCGTACACCGGCTGTGCCACTTGAAATGTGTTATTCATGGCATTCCCATTTTGCTTCTATGATTAGAATCATATTTGTGTAAGCTGTGTAAGCTATGCCCTTCAAATGCAGACCTGTTAGCAATAATGATAAACTTCTGCACTCCAAAATGTAGTTTAACTGAACACAACACATATTAAGGGGCAAGAGAAAACTGCCTATACACATAGTAAAGTATACACTTGAAGTATGTGTCAAGCTATGGTGCGCTGTGCTCATTTTACTACTCTGTTTGTGCTTACACATTAACCAGTTCTATGTCTAAATGTCTCTCTCTATGTTCTAGTTCTAAAGTTGTACTCTTCACACTTTGGGTCGATGGAAACATCTGGACAATAGATCACAAGAGTTTTCAGCATTTTTATATTTCTGGATGGCCCATAGTGTGCAGATGTACCCTGTCATTCACCCAGACTGCTGTTAATGCCTTGGTGTGAATTGTTCTCTTGAATAAATAGATTATTTAGAGGGCAACTGCTCCCCTTCCATGTGTTTGGTTGATATAACATTTGGTAAAATGTGCTGGTGGTTTTGTTGCTCGTTTTATTTTTTCTAAAAACATTTAAGCATAATGAAAAGTTAAAGCTAATAGTTTCCCATTGCTATCCATGATAATTCAAGTTTCTATGCATTTCAAAACTGATGCATCCTATCCAAAAGAAATAATTTCTTAAAGGCAACTGTGAACAATAAGCATAATAAATGAGCACAGGAAAAAAATTATAAAGACTATGTCTATAATGAGGCATCAAACCCTCTGTTTTATTTAACTGAATATTTTGTTATATGCATATGAAGTAGTTGAGTTTATATCTTATTTCATAATCAAATGTAATAGAATGTATGTTTAATTTGCTGCTGTCTTCATAAAATGTATAAAGTGTAAAGTAATACTTGGAACAACATTTTCAAAAATCGGTTATTTTAACACCAACAGTACAGCCACATACGTGTTTAGGGTTTTATGGATTTAGCCCACAGTCTAGTGAGATATTTCAGGTGAATTTGTGACTATTCATTAGAGAAGCGTGTGACATAGAAAGAGGTATGTGTTATAGCAAAGGCATGGCACCATGTTTCTGACCATTTAACAGGCTTAAAATCACTGTAAGTGTTCTCCATTGATCCTTGTCATTGTAGTACTAACCATGGAGACTCCTGTTAATGTTTAAATGTTAAGCATGAGTCATTTGGGGGCTCTTTCGAAAACTAAGACGGAGTGATGAGGAAAATGATAAATTATTAAAAGTTAGGCAAATATTACAAAATGTTTTCCAGGTAAAGCTGAAAACCTGAAATTAACCTGCAGTACAATACAAATCTATGCTTCATCTTTTCTTTCCAGGGTCTGCTATTCAACTGAGCACTGCAATGTGAAATTCCTGACCGTGCATTTTTCCAGTATAATTAGTGTCATGCTGCAAGGCGTAAATCACACCATCACCCGGGTGACAGGGTGCACTGGCAACAGAATTACACTTAATGTTGTACCAGCAGAGTGTGATAGATCATTTAATTTAAAACTCGTACCATTTTCTTTTGGGGGGAGGGTTCAAAAACCAGTCATCTAAATTATGGACATTCCACACTAATTCATTTTAACTCTAGCACTCCTTATTTAAGTCTGTACAAAGTTAATTATTTTTAATCAGGTTATCTAGTGGAATTCCTGTGGTTACTTAAGATACTTTGGGAACCACCACCCCAAATCACCCCAAATCATGACCCTGGTTCTGATATCAAGCAGCATGTCCTACTTTTCAATTAACCCAAATGTTTCAGAAATTAATAATAAAAAAAACTAAGCTGATTAAATGAGTTTAGTCTCCTCTCATTGCTGAGTGCCGATTGTTGAGAGCTGCTGATCTGCATACATGCTGTGATCACAGAATTTAAGGCTAAATGCTTTAAATTTCAAAATTCTAATAATACAATTCAATATCTTGTAATAGAGGAAAATCCACTGAGTCAGCTAGCATACAATGTGTCAAACACAATCAGAGGGGGCCAAAATTAAAAACTAGACTGAACTCAAAGGCCAATCCAGATCAGTATTTATTGAAAAAGTCTTAAATTGACCATGTTTAGTCAGATATATTATAATAAATTATTCATACAATAAAATGCAGGAAAACGGGCCTCACTTCTGGTGATACAACAGTATATAAGAGTGCTGACCACAAAGAATCTATAAAGAATTACAAAGACGGGTCACGCTTTGCTTGATATTGTTTAATTAATTGAATGTCACAGCACAGATTCATCTCGGATTGATGCCTTCCTCAGTGTGCTACTAGCACTGCGCGCTTCTAGTTTAAAAAGACACATCCCTGTTGGACAACCAATGATAATACAGCAGGTGTCATGGGCGTCGTCAGGGCATCTTCAGAGCACACCCCCAATGAGTGGTATCTACCTTTAGATAAAGGTGTTACTACCTTTAAGGAAAGGGGGATGTGTTGATATGTGAAAATGCTTGTTTTAATTTGGTCCTGCACAGCCAATATAATGGTACGTGATGCAGAAGTAAAAAAAAGAATGAGAGTGGGTTAATTATGCAGGAGCAGATATGTGTTGACCATCGATTCCACAAACTGCGCATGCAATAATGCATGAAGGCGATAATGAATGAAAACGTAATGGCAACTAACCTAAATATGCGAAACTGTCAATGTAATAATTCATAAAGCCATTACAGTCAAAACAAATCGCTAAAGAGCTGAATATACATCAATAATAAGATAAAATACACATTACACATTAATACACATTAATAACCTAATAAAACATGTCAGTGTGACACTTATCAAGCTAAATACACAACTGCTTATAGTGATCACGTTTGTCTGGGTGAAATTGATCACTATAAGCATTAAATTGTATATATGTCAATTTTTCTTAGCTTCTGAAGCTAAACCTTTAAAAAATGCAAATTACTACCAATTTATCACTCACCCTTACTGACAGTTCACCTTATAACAGATTTTTTTCATCTTTATGTCTCAGGCAGATTACCGTCTAATCTGTACATTTATTACATGAATATAAGGTAATAAAACGGACAGTGTCACTACTTCAAAATACAGTACAGCTGTTTCAAGCGCTTTTCGAATGACAGTACTGTACAAATTAAATTACTGAACTGTGTATCAATCAAATATGCTATAGTACAGTACAGTACATAAATATTGAGTTAAATTCAATTTTATTTATACAGCCCATTTTCACATTGTCTCAAAACGCTTATTGTAGCTTTGCTGCTGCATCTCGTTGGCTCATTTCTAGCGGTTTATCATGAGCTTTGATGATTTGTCATTCGTCTTGTTTTCTGGGCACGCAGCATTAGACTAAGGAACTAGCAAGAAGCAGACAGGATACCACAAGGCAAAGTAGGGCGTTCAAAGTAATGTAAAAATTATCACAGTTGTAATTTTTTCCATATGTTGTCATGTTTAAAAAGACCCAAAATGAACACGGTAAGCGGACTACTTGATTACTATAAGCAAATTATCTAAATGGTATTTGTACAGGAATGATTCTGTCACATGCTTTTCGATCCATATAAGTGGTAGGAACTGTAGCAGCTTGGATCGAGAACTGGTTAACAGACAGGAAGCAACAGGTAGTTATTAGAGGCACAATGTCACAGTGGGCTTGCGTTCATAGTGGGGTACTGCAGGGTTAAATTTTAGGACCACTATTGTTCCTAATTTACATCAATGATATTGACACCAATACATACAGTAAACTGGTTAAATTTGCAGACGACACCAAGGTGGGTGGTGTAGCAGATACTAAACTAGCAGCACAGAGGCTACAACGGCTTCTTGATTTAATTAGCAACTGGGCTGATACCTGACAGATGAAATTTAATGTACATAAATGTAAGGTAATCCATGCCGGGAGCAGAAATATAAAATACAGATATTTTATGGGTTCCACTGAAATAAAGGTAGCTGATTATGAGAATGACGTCGGAGTATATGTTGATGCTTCCATGTCCCACTCTCGCCAGTATGGGGAAGCAATTAAAAAGGCCAGTAGGATGTTAGGTTACATCTCTAGGTGTGTGGAGTTTAAATCAAGGCGGGTGATGCTACGATAATACAATTCCTTGGTAAGACCCCACCTAGAATATTGTGTGCAGGTTTGGTCATCTTACCTTAAAAAGTACATTGCTGCCTTGGAAAGGGTGCAACATAGCACTACAAAAACGATTCCTGGTCTTAGAGGAATGTCGTATGTGGAGAGGTCAGCTGAGCTGAATCTGCTTAGCCTCACGCAAAGGAGACTAAGGGGGGACATGATCCAGGTATATAAGATTTTAACAGGTTGGGATGTTGTTCAGCCAAATACCTACTTCAGTATTAGTTTAAATACTAGAACTCGTGGCCATAGGTGGAAATTAGCAGGAGAACATTTTAAACTAAATTTGAGGAAACACTTCTTTACACAGCATGTAGTTAGAGTATGGAATAGTCTTCCTGTTCAAGTAGTGCAGGCTAAAACCCTGGGTTCCTTTAAATCAGAGCTAGATAAGATTTTAACAACTCTGAGCTATTAGTTAGGTTCTCCCCAAACAAGCTTGATGGGCTGAATGGCCTCCTCTCGTTTGTAAATTTCTTATGTTCTTACTATAACCGTGATCACTATAAGCAGTTTCCACTGTGTGCAGTTACAATCGACAAAACAAAAAAGAGTTGTAAATGTATTTTATTTACGTGAACTCTTGCTGCAGGGGTGAACTTGAAACTTATGTAAGGGGTAACCTGAAACTATGAGCGTCAGCATCCATAAAGTACTGAAAAACTCATCTGTATAAATTCTTCACCCGTCATCTGAACCGCTGGTGATTATTGTGCATGCACCATGTAATAAGGAGTACATAACAAGGTTACCCCATTACGCCCTGCTTTTTATCACAGCTGCAGAAATGCTTTCTATCCATATAAAGAATTCGGATTATGAAAAATTGACAGTGTTAAGCCAACAATTGGTAATCAGTCAACTGACTGACGCCACAACCATCTTCATAGAAAATAGTGATCAAATACCTAAAGATATTCTAAGGCAGTGGTCTCCAACTTCGGTCCTGGAGAGCTACTATCCAGTAGGTTTTCTATCCTTCCCGGCTTCTGCTGAGGCACCCCCGTTCTCAGGTAAATACCAGGGACAGGTGTGGCTCATCAGAAGCCAGGTAGAATTGAAAACCTACTGGATAGTAGCTCTCCAGGACCGGAGTTGGAGACCCCTGTTCTAAGTCATCTGGACTGAAGCTAAACCTTAAAAAAAAATGCAAATTACTACCAATTTATCACTCACCCTTACTGACAGTTCATAAAATTCCTGTTAAATCGACTGTTAAATACACATTTTAAAGGAAACTAACACAGACATCCCAAGTCTCCCGGAAGTTCCGGGACTCTCCCGCATATTGATAGCGGCTCCCTGATGCCCGCAAATGGAATAAAATATCCCGGAAACTAGAGCAAGCAAACAAGAGCATGCACCCGAGACAGTAGCGTGTCAATCGCGCACTTGAGAGAAGCCCGCACACAACGGAATGAGTGAGAGAGAGAGAACGTGCCTATGTGTGGATCACTGCGAGTGTGCCTGGTCATGTAGCCAGTGCTGGACAGATAGCATCCTGATTGGTTTACTTAAATTCTCGAGGACCGAAGTTATCGGTGCTGTGGAGCATCATGGCAGAGGGAGAACTAAAATATAGAACGCATTTCACCTCAGACTACACAAAAGTGTATCCTTGTTTAGTAATAATGACAATGTTGGCACTGTACTGTTTACAACAGTAATTTCAGCATTGCTCATGGCGGTTTAAACGACTGTAAGACGCATGTTGAGGTGAATTTAACAAGTGTCATTTTATGTGCTGTATTATTCAGGTCTACACTAGTTTGACACTTCGTTAGTTGCCAAGGCTGTCATGAAAAGACCAGACTCCTTGAAGACTTATGTAAAGTAGCAATGGAATATAAATAAGGAATTTGCATAAATAGTAAAAGTATAATGTACTTATATTATTGTCAAAATAATACATAATATTGGCCTTTGTAATTTAGTGTGCTAGCTAGAGAAAATTATTAACAAATAATTATACATATAGCCAATGTAGAAATGCTCCCTGAAATGAGTTTTTGCAGGTTGGGATGTCTGCTAATACATTAAATAATCTAAACATTTGGAATAATTTAGCTAGGCGTAAATCTTGTCTGAATTTGTGGTCTCAAAGAGACATCTCTGTTTTTTCACAACATCATATCCTCTGAAAGTGCTTTTACAGCGTTCCTGCCCAAAGCCCCCAGTCAGCAAGCCAGATGAGACAGTGGCAAGGAAAAACTTGCCAAAAACCTTGGGAGGAACTAGATTCAAAGGGGGAAGCCATCCTCCAAGATGGCGAAGTCCCATTTCATACTGTCCCAGTTTTAACATTTGAGAGTCAAAGCGGGGAGCAGGCAGATGGCGGCAGGTATTTGCTGGTATTACTTGAAATGGCAGGATGAACACCGGTACGGCAGCAGGGCATACAGGGAAGATGTCACAGGCAGAAGGGTGAGTAGGCCGAACAGATGCTACTGGTAGTGGAGATGTCGCTGGCAGTGGGGTAGGCAGGATATCCCAATAATTTGGGGTCTCCAGGCAGCACACCCGAGCTGGAGCAGGGGAAATAAAATTTGCAATTAGCCAAAGTCGGGGAGACTAGAGGCAGTGCGAACAGTTTGGTGAGTGCAATATGTAAGCTCCGGCGGATATGGCTACGGCAGCATAAGTAGGAGGGAGAGGCAGATGGGAACGCAGGCATGGGGAGTCCCTGAAATGTCAGCACTCCAATTCCACGAAGGAGTGTGAAGCTAGAGTGACAGCACTGACAGTTCAGTTCATCCAAAGCCAGTGGTACTGATCTGCATCCAGCTCTACACCTCACACTATAGGTCTAACTGGGAATGAGCAGTTAGCTAGAGTCCTTGCAGGCTAGACTAAACAAGTGTGTTTTTAGTCTAGACTTGAATATTGAGAGTGAGCTTTACGTATGTTCATTTATTTAATTAGTCTTCATTTTAGTTATTTTATTTCCCGTCCTTTATTTTTGTGCGTGAGATCTCCTTTAGTTGGTTGTCCAATGTCTGATAAGTTAGCTTGAAGCTGTTCGGAATTTTATCGTGCCATTTATGTCTACAGTATATATAACTTCCAAAGTCTAAATAAAGAAAAAGAAAAAAGAAAGAAAGAAAAAAACATGCCAGCATGACAGCTATTGCTTTGCAATGTGGGATTTGTAGTGCCAATGATGTGCGTGCTATGTACACGTGGGCCTGTTCTGATAGACATAAGTTATTATTGCATGGGCTGGATACAATTGTACCACACCGGATGTGGCCTGCGGGCGAATTTGCGTTTTACTTAAATACACCAGACTAAATTAAATGATACTTAGCTCTTAATTAACTGTTATTCATATCATAATATATAATATACATACAAATTTAGAAATTAATTACAATCATATCTTGCTTGTAAATCAAATATTAAGCAATGGATTAGTAAGAATACTTAGAAATGAGGTATAATTAAACATTTACAATCTCTTTAATAAAAAGAAAGGCATAAGTTATTTTTGTAATACATTTCTAAATTTGGAAGTGAATCTTCATCAACTAATATGTTATCAAATGATTTGTGACAAATTATTAATAGCTAAGGAGTAGAGCACATGAGGTTCAGGTATAACTAATTTCTAAGTATGCTTACTAATGCATTCTTTTTTAGTTTTCCCCATGTTTCTCTGTTTTACCTTTTCTTTTTTGCTTTAACAGAGTGACTTTGATGTGACAAACCAGACACATGGCAAAGGATACCCGGTCATCTGCAGGGAAATGGCTGGATTTTAGTGCTCCCAAATTTCATATGCTCCTGTCACACTCCTATGACTGAATTCTGTGAAGGATGGAAGATGCTGGTCGTCTATTTAATGTTTAGCTCTAAGGATGACTTCTAATGTTGCTTAATTTGCCATTGCTTATCTGGAATATTAAACTAATAATGAGGTTTTATTTGTATTCCCTGATCCTTTTGGGGTTCAGTGGTGCCATCTCTACTTACGGTCCCTACCAAAGGGCTCAGAAGAAGGGGGATATAATCCTGGGAGGACTTTTTCCAATTCACTTCGGCATTGCATCCAAAGATCAAGACTTGGCAACACGACCAGAATCAACAGAATGTGTAAGGTAATGGCAAAAAATTCCATTTCATGAAATCATTGTTACAGTGGACTTTTGAAATTGATAAAAGTATGATGTAGCTCATGCTTATCCTGGTAGCATTTCTATTAGGTTTGTCAAAGTTAATGTGTTAAAGTGTGTGATTAATTTTAAAAGAATAAAGGGTTATATTTTTTTTTATCTTGTTGTCACACAGCCTATCATAGAACTTGGGGTCAGGACAATGCATTTATGGAGTTTTCTGTACCACAGTGTTTATTTGCTCCTGTCATGTATATGGGGCTTTAGAGGTTACCATAGTTACTTCTGTATGTTTTGGACCATATATTTCTTTCCCATAAACCAGGGTTCAGACTATTTTTTCCACTGGTAACACTGGTACTTCTTACTGAAATTTTTAGGAGCACCAGCAACATTTAGGTGCAACAAGCAACATGCAACCCAACACATTCATAATTTTTGCATCTTAACTGTACAGTGATCCCCCGCTATATCGCGGTTCAGCTATTTCGCCCCCGCTATATCGCGGATTTTTCCCAGACGTGTGACAGTTCTCTGCGTATCGCGTACCTTGCTTGTGGTCCGATTGTTTTCGTTTTGTTTTAAGCCCTGCAATGGCTCCCAAGAGTCCTGCATCTTCTAAGCCTTCTGGTAGTACTAAGCCTAAGTGCCAGAGGAAGACCTTGACCATTCAGGAGAAGGTAAAACTCCTGGATATGCTTCGGGAAGGAAAGCGTTACGCAGCCGTCGCTCGCCATTATGGCTTGAATGAATCGACGGTATGCTACATCAAGAAGGATGAGAAGAATATAAGAGCCACCGCATCACTTTCCTTTAGTCAAACAGGAAAGAGGGTGGCAACTCCTTGGGATAAAGCCATCATTAAAATGGAACCACATAGATATACCTTACATATTATTTATTATTATTATTATTATTATTATTATTATTATTATTATTATGTTACTCGTATCCTTAGCCCGACATCCATGTGTTATTTTTAATAAGTTTACATGTGTTTAAAGCATGTGGGAGGGGTATTTTAAAGCTTAAACTATAAAAAAATGTTTATTCATATGGTCTTTCTATATCGCGGATTTTTACCTATCGCTGATTGGTCTGGAATGCATTTTCCGCAATAGGCGGGGATCACTGTATTAATAAAGGCTTTGGTAATAAACATACACTTTACAGAACTAACAATGTGATGTTTTGTTTTAATGCAAAAAGTCCTAAAGGGAAGAAGTGCTTTAAGAGAAAAAACATTAAGTTAAACGGTGCTTTTTTTAAACATAAACACCAAAGTTCCAAACGGCGTTAAGAGGGTCCATCCCTATCCTGAGAATGGCATCTCTCCCAAACATGATTTACACAGCTCTTCCTATAGTCATTTAATTATCTCTTGGTTAATCAGGAAGTCACATTTCATTGGTTAGCCTGCCAATAATCTGACACACACCCTCATCCGACATACACATTTCTGATTGGTCCCTTTCCTTAGGCATCAGCTCAGCATCCACGCAAGACCAACCCACTGATCCTTGATTATCGTATAGCAATGTTTTTCTAACCCTTGATTGTTATTTTGCTGTTATTTTCTGATAATAAACTAGCTACCCATCACATGGTGCCGACACTAGTGCAGTTGTCAAAACCATACTGCCTCCTATGTCCTCCAACTTTGGTCAGAGGATACTCTCTCTAGCAACTACAGCCACCCACTGTCTATGCAGCTATCGCCACATACTCTGGGTCATGACACCCCAACAACCCAATAACAAAACCACTTCCTTTACTAAAATTAGATGTCCAGCATAAAATGGGATAAATAGAACAAATATCAAAAATAAATTCAACCTACCATACTATCATAAGAACTACTACTAAATCTTAAACTACTTGAACTTACCAACAAGGATCTTCCTAAAAACCTCTAAAACTACTGAAACTCATATAAAACTCTTACTAAGGACCCCAATAGATTTAAAAATTTTCTCTCACACTATGTCATGACAGGAAGGAAGTACAATCCACATGTAGCCCTGGGTTAAACTGAAGGAACAGGACCATAGTGGATCAAAATAGGAGGACGAAAGGAACATTCAGGAGGGTATGGGCTAAAGTAACATGGGGATAAGATTCAGGACAACAGGATATCAGGAACACTGACCACAAAAGACTCTCCAAATGCTTCAAAACATAATTTCCAGGGAAGCTCGGTATCTCTGGGAGTAAATTGGGGTTCAGAATATGCTTTAAATAAGTGCAGCAAAGCTAGATGTTTATTGGGCAAATGTTTCAAGAGGTCATTTCCAGGGAAGCTCAGCATCTCTGGGAGTAAATGGGGCAATGGGCGGGCCAGGACACTGGCTGCTGCATGATGATTGAAGGAAATCTCTTGAGGATTTTTGGCAAATGAAGTCTTTTCTTTCTTTTTTGCTTTTCATTGGTACATATCCTGCTGTAAATAAAAATCTAAATATAGCGTTCTTGAGTTTGTTCCTTGTCTCGTTAGCAAAGTTCATTCGTTTGTTTTAAACTAGATCATGGGGGGGGGGGGGGGGAACTAGCTGTACACCTGTACCACCAGCTGCCACTGCAATATGTATGTATTTACACCTAAACTGTATATCTTAGTGAATAAGTACCAGCACACCAAATTCCTTCTGATCACAGAAAAATAATTGAATTTTGTACAAGGTAGAACATAAAGTTCAGTGATAGAGAAGTGACAGTGATGTTCCAGTTGCTGATTATGACAGTGATGACCAAGTTGCTGATGATAACAATGACGGCCCAGTTACTGATGATGATGACAGTGATGGCCCTGTTGCTGGTGATGACTGTGATGGTCCTGTTGCTGATGATGACAGTGATGGCCCAGTTGCTGATGATGACAGTGATGGCCCAGTTGCTGACGATGACAGTGATGGCTTAGTTGCTGATGATGACAGTGATGGCCCAGTTGCTGATGATGACTGTAATGGCCCAGTTGCTGATGATGACAGTGATGGCTGAGTTACTGATGATGACAGTGATGGCCCAGTTGCTGATGATGACAGTGATAGTCCAGTTACTGATGATGACAGTGATGGCCCAGTTGCTGATGATGACAGTGATGGCCGAGTTACTGATGATGACAGTGATGACCCAGTTGCTGATCATGATAGTGATGGCC
>JAODLD010000044.1:3056749-3070294 GCA_026781065.1 Mormyrops boulengeri | reverse complement strand
TTTTTCTCATTTTTTCAGTGTGAGATGAAGCTAGTTCAGTAAATGGTGCATTTTTTCTAACCCTTTTTTAAAATCTTTAAAATCTCTTTTTTAAAATCACAAGGGGTGCCAATAATTGTGGACAAGGGGTGCCAATAATAACAAACATTACATGATTATACAATTATAATGTTTGTTATTATTTTATAATGTTTGTTATTAATGTATATTGCAGCTGTTAAGGGATGTTAAGATGTTATGGTACATACATGATGTTTATGAATGTTTTATGAATACTTAACAAATACATTATGAAGGTGCACTGAACGTTTTATGAATGTAATACAAAAGTATTATGAAGGTGCAGTTAATGCAAAGCATTACCTTTTATTCTACACGCATGTTCATTAAATCAGTACAATTTAAATAAACTGATCATACAATGCTATTTACAACATATAATTTTAAGAAACTGAATTTCAGTACAGGCTCTAGACACCCATGATCATTGATCTTTTTTGTGGGGACAGAATACAATATACATTTTATACATAAAGCTTAATCATTGTCTGGTTTGGTAACTGCTATGCCTGTGGCCACAAGACCCTGCGTGCAGCTGAGAAGATCACCAGGAGCTCTCCGCCCTTCATTGATGATATGACACGGTGCGCCCGAAAGGCCTCCAGCACCCGAAAGGCCTCCAGCATCATGGAGGACACCTCCCACACACTCTTTATTCCTCTTCAGTCTGGCAGAAGGTCCAGGAGCATCTGAGCCAGTTCTGCCAGACACAGTAATACCTTCCCCAGGCCATCCAGCCTCTGATCTCCTCGCTGCCCCTCTCCCTACAGATTTGAACTTTACTGTAACTGTGCCATCCACTAGCAGTGTCACTTTGCTATTTGCACTGTTACTGCTACTATTGCCAAAACTCATTTATCATAATTTATTTTTCATTTTATTAATTATTTAATAGGCCATACCGCTTTTGTGCTCTGCTGCTTCCATCATTACCCATTCTAAACATTCCATCATTGTTTAGTTTTACATCATGTGTCAATGTTGCCAACATGTTGTCATCCCCCAACCCCCCCCCCCCCATCCTGTCTACCTCTGAACATTATTTTATATTACTGTGTGAAGTGTACTGATCATGGTTGGTGTGACAATAAAGCCCCACTTGACTTGACTTGACATGAAACATCATGATTAAAAATATAACACCTACTGTGATACTCACGCTTTTACATGAAAAATACCAGACATAAATTAGGCATCTGAACATGCAGGGAGCTAACACAGGATTAAATGAACTTCATTAAGTAACAAGCATAAATTAATGATTCTTTTCACCAGACCTGTACCCATAGTACAAAAACTATAGACCTACATACGGAACTGAACATAGACAATATGAAGTTAATCAGCACATTACCATTGGAGTCACTAATACTATCTCTGCTAATTGTTAGAATGCAAACTGAATACAAAACTATTCTAGATAACATTATATAAAACATAACACCTACTGTCTCATAGACACAGAAGAACATGAAAAGTGCACAAATATGCTATTCTGTGACATCATTTCTGCTACCAATTACAGCAACAAGTTTTCTGCTCTTTCTCAGAAAACTTTTAACAAGCAATTCTGAGTCTGTTCAAAAAAGGCCCTGCAGAAGCTGCATCAGTCAGGTCCTGTAGGATAATGAATGCGATAGATGGCTATAGGCAATTTCCCATTTGACTGATTTGGAGATCTTCAGCCGTCCTGCCTGTGCCAGGGCCAGCGGGCACCTGCCAGCACCCAGCATCTGGCACTCCTGGCTGAGGAGAGGAAGCTAAGAACCATATGGACTTTCTTTCACCCCAAGCATTCCTAGGACTGGCTGGATAAAGGAGACATCCACCACTGAACTGGTCATCTTGTTCAAGCTGTCCTTCTGACTACAGTATGAGTCGTGTGGACTCCCCACGGGAATGCAGGTGTGGTCTCTCTTGCACGAGCAGTGGGTTCCCTCACGATCTGCCCCCCTTGATCCCCCCTCTTGAGCCAATGCCGGGTCCCAGCATGATGCTTTTGGGGGGCGGAGGGGGGTACTGTGATGCAAAGGCCCATTGAAAATCCACTGTACACAAGCAGGGGAAGATTGCAACCATGCGGGCTGATGGAAACCATGGTTTCCTCACCAGAAGGTGTGCCAAGAGGACACAGCTGGTGGCCAAAAATTGCCCCAATAAAGGGGCAGGTTAGTCTACCCTAGAAAGACTTAAAACCCATGAAGAAAGTCAGATCAGAGGAAAAGGGAATGCTAAGTGTGCATGTCCAGTTCCTCTTACACTGCAAAACATGAAAAGTATAATTTTCTTGTATTTAAACAAAATTCAAATTTCATCAATAATTAGAATTAACAGACTAACAGTGCATCTTATTTATAAGGTTAATTTGCTTGTTGTTAGGAAATCTTACTGTTGTGTAAGCATACTATTAAATAACAAGATAGACGGAGACCAAGTTGCGCTGTTAGGAACCGAACTCTTTAATCATACAACCAATCGCACACTTCCCAGAGACTTCACCTGTAGGGAGGGCCCTTGCCCTTTTTATAACTCCCTCATGACGCTTTGAATCCTGGGAGTTGTAGTGAACATACACATACACAACACTTACCAAGGACAATTTTCTTACTGCCCTGGCAGATAATTTAGCTAGTTTTAGGCCATCTTGTCTCAAAACAGAAAAAGTTTATCTGAAATTTGAAAGGCCATTTTTTTGCATTGTACCTGATCCAGTTATCCTTTGGGTCTTTAAGCAGCATCTCGAAATTTATGCATTGATTGAAATACTGCTGAACACTGTCATAGAAAGAACAGTACTTCTCTGGCTTCTCTGGATTTTGAGTTTCAGTTTGCTTGGGAAGTATTTGTAGTGGATGACTTTTATTGTCTTTCCACTCATCAGCTTAAGGACTAAACCCCTCCTTATGGAGTTAGGATGCATGTCTGATTTGACTGATGAAACGCTGGGAATGAGCTCACAGATTATGTGTTAGCTTTAACAGCTACTGAAACACATGCGATCCACACTCATTTTCTGTTCGGCCATCTCGTCCAAGCTTGTTAAGCATACAAACGAATAGGTCCGAGGTGCCAAATTAATTTTCCTCAAGGGCCAACTTCAACCAAACTGATAAGGGACAGTGCTTCAAAAAAAAAAAAAAACCTTTTGTCTATACTCACTATTTAACAAGAGGAGTTACAGAAGCCTGAAGATACAAGAGGTCAGAAGTTGGTGTGTTTTTCTGTTGTGGCAATGCAAAGGCACTGATCCAGATGTGCACTGGAGAGTCTGTTCCTATCTTGGCTTTTAAAAATGTTCATTAGATAAAATGATAACTCACAGATATAAGTGGAGGGAATGACTGGAAGCAGCAGTATTGCAATCGCTCTTGTGTGTTTGAATTGGGGAACCATGTGTATGTGTAGCTCCACCCCTATCTGGGTCCCATTGGTAATACTTCTGCAGTTTATACACGTATGTGGCTTTGTTTGTACTAGAAGTTTGGTTAATATTGTTGGCTAAAAGTTGTTTTAAAATTATTTTTAGCAGGGCATCTGAATGGATTAAGTGCTGGTGACCATCTTGCAGCTTTTCATAGTTCAAGTATGTTTCTTTTAAATGTGGCGTTTCACTGAGTGGTGCATTGTAGCAAGTCAGCGTTCATATTGCCTAATTGAATTTGAATGTTAGCTTTTAGCGGCGAATGTGGCCATTTGAGCAATACCTTGAACTATGGGATTATCACAGCTGCAAGCGGGACAGAGGTGGGTGAGCTTTTCTTTAAGTTTTCAGTCGCCTTTTAGTACATTTAGTATTGATGTTGGTATTGTATATTTTCCAGGATAGTTGTAGTCCCAGTAAAGGGTTCTTGGAGTGGTCGGGATTTATCGCAGCTGTTTTCACCTCTGATGTTGTTGGTGTGGATTCATCTTCTGTTCCGGACGCCTCTTCATTGGATTTTGTCATTCATCTTGGAGAATTGATGTGCTCTCCTACAGTCTTCATTTCGTTGTTGGATCGGACTGTAGAAGCATTCGGGAATGTAATTTAATTTAGTGTCTTGTTAAATTGCCAGTGAAAGCAATCTGTCTTGTATTGTTTTCCATGGTTACAGTATATGTATTGTAACTTTCTTGAACTGACCTGCAGCTTTGTCTTTTACCTGGTACTGGGGAAAGAATCGTGGGGAGGCGGCGCCCTTGTGGTGGGATTCCGCACTGTGTCTGGTTCAGATTTTAGTGCTGCGTTGTGTGTGTCTGTGTGTGTGTGTTTATACACTAGTGGTTGTGTTTTGTTTGATTTATTTTCGTAAGTTTTACTCCTGCTGGTGCCTCCCATAAATACGTGGTAACCTGGGTAATGTGTGTTGTTGGGGCAGAACCTGGGCTCTGGTTTTAAGAAGGTGACTTGTAAGGGGGTGTGGTTTAGCTCATTACCATAGTCTTGTTCATATTCAGTGTATTGCTTTTCTAAAAATATATTGCGGCATCGGGCGGACCAAGGCATCGCGGGAGCAGAGAAAGACAGAGACTCACTTGCCAGGGAAAACATGCTCTTCATTAGCAGTCCTTAGAAGGACTACAACAGGTACCCAACGAGCACCGAACCAGAGACATAAATGGGAAACACAAGGTTGTCAGATGCCGAACTGCCAGATGCACACATGGTGGGAGATTTACACAGCAAAATACATGCGAGGAATGGACCGGGTACACAGAAGACACGGGCAAATACACGAGCGACAATAGGGAAATGCAACCATTAACATTAACAACAACATAACAAGGGCTATTTACAATTGCACGCAGGGCATGCTGGGATATGTGCCCCACCGGTGCTACACTGCCTCCTCCTCAGAGGTCGACTGTCCTGGCGACCAGCACCCCCAGTCTCCCCCTCAGTTCCAAGGTGAGTCCCAGGGGTCCGGTGGCAGCTGACGGTTCGTTGCGTCCGATGACGGGGCAGGCTGCTCGCCGAGTGGTGGTGTGGCTAGCTGCTGGCTGGTGCTGGCATGTCAGATCCCCGGCGGGACTGACCCTTCTTCCATTCCTTATGCAGACCTAGCACAGCTTCCAGGGGACCACACCCAGTGACTCCCACAGCCAGGTTCCCTTTTCCGGGCACACCCAGAGCAAGGGGCTTCTGGAGACTGCCAGCAGAGCGGCCCCCTCCTGGCCCCGGCCCTTTTTCCTACTCCGCTTAGGAGGGCCCTGGTGTTGTGGGGCAGGCTGGTCTTGCTGCTGGGCCCTGTACAGCAGCTCGTGCTCCAGGGGCTCACGCAGCCGCTTGCCCTGCTTCGGTTGGGCTGCCAGCTCGGCGCGCTCCTGAGCCAACTGGGCCTCCAGGGCACGGCACGCCTCTCCGTAGCCACGCAGTGCGACCTCTGTCTCCTGCAGCCCAGCTGGGCCTCCAATCCGCGACATGCCTCCTCCTGGCTGAGCAGCACGATCTTGCGGCCATGCAGTGCTGCCTCCACTGCCTTAGCCATGCACTTCTGGCAGTCGCGCTCCTTCTCCCAGCTGGCCAACTCACCGTGCAGCTGCTCCAGCTCCTGCCGCTCCTGCTCCATGGACTCCTGCAGCCACTCCCAGTTGTGATGGTCCTGCTCCGGCTGCTCGTTAAGCCTGCATCGCTCTTTGGCGGCCTGGGCCTCCCAGCTGCGGTATGAATCTTCTTGCTCCAACAGAGCAGCCTCCACCCGCTGCCTCTGCTGGTCGTGCTCACAGCCAGAGCCAGCAGACGAGCTTCGCATCTTTCCTGGGGCACCATCGCTTCCACCTCGAGGTCTGCCAAGCTGGAGCAAGCTTGCTGGACGATGATGATCAGCGCCCACACCAGCCGCACCAACAGGATCGCTTCCGTGATCCCAGTTCCGACACCAGTGTGGCGTTGCGTGGACCGAAGCATTGCAGGAACAGAGAAAGACATGGACACTTGCTTGCCATCTCTCGCTCTTTATTAGCAGTCCTTAAAAGGATTACAACAGGCACCCAACAAGCACCAAACCAGAGACAAAGACGGGAAACACATGGTTGTCAGACGGCGAACTGCAAGATGCACACACGGTGGGAGATTTACACAAGCTAAATACACGCGGGGAACGGACCAGGTACACATAAGACACGAGCAAACACACGCACAACAATAGGGAAATGCAACCATTGACATTAACCATTTACAATTGCACGCGGGGCATGCTGGGATCTGCGCTCCGCCGGTGCTACAATATTTTTGCACTGGCAGCACGTCTTTGCTCCTGCTTCTTAGGTGGGTCGAACCTGTGCCTCTAGCTGTAGGCTAGGAGGAGAGTTACTGTATGAATATCCCTGGGAGAAAGCCCCAGGGTGGCTATTTCAGTGCTTTATTCCACCTCTTCTATCTCCACCCCTTCGCTCCAGAAGCACCCTTTTGGCATCTGCAGAGACTGAGAATGGCTGTCGCAGAAACATAAACAAGTGTTATGCTTGTTTTAAGTGGTCCATTTTCACTAATGGATGAACATTATGCTTCCTATGCCATATTTTAGTGTGCATTTTTATGCAAGACATTTTTACATTAGGGATAACACATTTTTAAAGGCACCACTCAATTTTCTCTTTTACTGCACCATCTGGTACCAAGTGAAAAACAAGCAGAGGTGGTGAAAGGAATCCTCAGGAGAGGAAGAAGTGGCTTAGGCCATGAAAGAACACTAAGGCTGTAAGGAAACGTACTAAAGACACCCCAGTGCTCTTGGTTGATTATTTGAATGTAGAGATTTAGAGCAGATTATGATCGATTGATTGATGATCATGGAGGAAAGTCAGGGAGAAATGGAGGTTTCATTTGGCACTATTAAGATGATAAAGAAATAAATGAATATTTGTTGGGAAGTCGGTCAGTTGGTTTTGCATGGGAGGTCACCATTGTGTCTTGCCTTGCTCCTCTCAGACACACCAGGAGATCATCCTTTAAAAAATCATGACAGCATATGACAGATACAGACAAACAGGAACAGTAATCACAAGTTGAAGCTCACTGACATGGATAGACGGACTCCAGCCAAAACAGCAGAAAAATACATCTTCAAAAATGATCACAGATCCCAATCTCTACAAAGACTGAGCGTTATGAAACTTTCATATTTCCATTTTTTTACCCTGGAGGATTAAAATTGTTATAGCTCGAATCCTGATCATATCAATGCAAATAATTGCAATTATATTTCAGACTCGTGAGAATTTTAAAAAGCCAATATCACACATTTTATTTGAGTGGAGAAAATCAAATAAGATAAGGTGCATGTGGAACTGAAAATGACTGTATTTGCATAACACCCCAGATATCAAACTGTGAGAATGCTTATATCTCGTTGCGCCATACTGTACCCTCTTGCAAAGATTGTAAAGATACAAAACAAGTTATCTGAACAATTTCCATAGTGAAAGAAGCAGAAATCATTCTGAAACAGATGACTGATTACTATTAAAAATATATAGTTTGTGGGCTTGCTTTGCCCCATTTCTAACTCCTGACTTCTTCTCCTTTTGCTTCTGAGTTTTGTGCAACATTTGAAACCCAGATAGAAGTCTGTATATAGCACTTTTTGAATTAAGAGATGCTCATTGATTATTTTATGGCACTGGTTGCATCAGTCACTGTTCTCTATCAGGTTCTTCCCAGAAATACAAGTGGGTTAGAGTTTGGGGGTGTAGTCCACAACCACCCCCATTATAACACCTACCACCTCTCAGGAACAAACCTGCTAAGAAATCTATCGAATAGTCTCTGGTAATAGATTATTCTATTTTGAGAAATGTGAGGATGCATACCTCAGCGATCATAGTCAAATGTATTTCTGGAGTCAAAATGAATAGCACTGAATCTAATTTAAAAGTGCTGACTCAGAGGTTCTTAACCATAATGTCTTGGACACCTAATGTCGAGCTGAGACAATTAGAAATCACTAAGGATTATAAACATAATTATCATATGCTTATATATCTGTATACTGAATGCGATTGACTGGTATTTGAAAGTGCAAAGCAGATCTGGTGAGATATTCCTACCCCAAGGCACAGTGATATACACTCAGTGACAAAAAAAGTTAAGCACCCAGAAGTAGTGGTCCAATTTGGATGTAATTTGGTACATATGCAGACCAGTGATGGGTATGTAAAGGATTCGATTTGCAAGGAGCCGGCATGTCTAGTCACCAGACACAGAGGATGCCTCTTAGACGTATTAGACAGCATTACCAGCACATGACAGAGTTCGATAGAGGTCGCATTGTGAGTTTGCATGAGGTTGGATGGTCGTATCATGCAATTGCCCGGCAACAGCTGATGACACGGGGATTCCACACGAGGTTAACGAGGGGGCGTGGCACACAGGGGGATTGAATGGGCAGGGTGTGACAGACAAACCACACCAAGGGAGGATTGTTGTATCGTGCATCAAGCATTACAGAACCCCATGACATCTGCACCTGCCATCCGGACACAGGTATTGGACACTCTACAACACCCCGTGTCATCTGGCACCGTGTCTCAACAACTGGCATCAGCTGGACTACGGGTTCACCTTCCAATGCATAGGCTGCCATTAACACGGCTGCGTTTGGAGTGGTGCCGTAACCAGGAGACATGGACTGATGACGAGTGGCGTCATACCATGTTCAGTGATGAATCTTAGTTCTGCATTACCATGGATGACCGTCGTGTGCGTGAATGGTGGTGTTGATGGGAGATGACCAATCCTGCCAATGTTGTGGAGAGACACACTGGCGTTACTCCTGGCATCATGGTGTGGGGAGCCATAGAGTATGACTTCAGGTCATCTCTAGTAGTGATTCAAGGGACCTTGACGGCACAGCTTTGTCAGTGACATCCTGCGTCCGCATGTCTTACCCCTCCTGAGACAGTACCCTAGTACAGTCTTTCAAGAAGACAACACCCGTCCACACACGGCACATGTGTCTATGGACTGCCTGCATCATGTTGAGGTCCTCCTGTGCCCAGCCAGGTCTCCAATCTAACATGTGTGGGATCAGCTCGGACGTCAGCTCACACCCAGTGCCAATCTGTCACACCCTACTGACACTGGACCAGCAGTGTGCCTATACTGCCAACTCTGTTGTCCATTTGGTCTGATATTATAATCATTGCGTTACAGTCACATGACCTTTCACCACGTGCAGCTTCATTTAATTTCCACCACTCTGGGCGATTAACTTTTTTATTGTCACTAAGTGTGTGTGTGTGTGTGTGTGCTTGTGGTCAGGCATCACATTTTCTGTCTCATGTATATATTTCACTAGTCCATTAGACCCGCTCTCAAGGTGCCACTTTTGTACTGACACTAACATGCGGAATAATTGGTTACAAAAATCCTGAAAGCCAAAACAAATGTTTTGTCATACTGCAGAAGCGCACGGACCAGGGAAACAGGATAAGGAGCCGCAGGATTGGGAAGCAAGGGATTTATTAGGGAAAACAGCAAAGAGCACAGGGCAAAACAGGTAGTGACTTCAGTGACAGGACTGGGGAAACGTACTCTAACACAGACTTAAATACACAACAGCTATTAACAAGACTAGAAACAGCTGAAGACATTGGGATTCCACACGAGGTAGCGAGGGAGGGGGGGGTGTGGCACACAGGAGGATCGGATGAGCAGGGTGTGACATGTTTTTAATACTTATGACTGTCTGAAATAATTGCTGTATATAGCCTTAGCTCAAATTTGAATAAATTTCCTTAAATGAGACGACTACGACGGCGTATTAGGGCAATTGTAGGTAGTAAATGTTTTATGATGTCTCCGAAATTAAATCACAGAGAATTACTGGGTATTTTCTTACAAAATTATGACTTTACAATCTCAGAGAATATGAGAGTTTTTTCTTGTATATTTATGACTTTAGTAATTAAATAGTTTTTTCTCACAGTATTACCATCCCTGCCACAGCTTAGTCATTTTTTTCCTACAATGGCCCTAATAATGCCATCATAGCCACCACACTTTAATATTAGTATTCATATTCTTCACAAGTGGTGAGACTTGGGAACATGGGACTCTGGAGATCTGGAGCACTAGAGCAGTTTGTGTTATGCTGGTAGGCCTCACCAGACCTTTCAGCTATATATAGGTACATGTGAGTGTCGTGAGCTGTAACAAGGCCAATAACTACTCAGTTGAGGACTTCCCTTAACCCATCAATACACAAAACAAGATGAGTGGCAATATAAACAGGCCTTATTCATGTATTTCATAAAACACACATAGAACAGAAGGAGCATGTATTACAAAGCCAGTTTAACAAACTCAGGGTGAGAACCTAAGTGTCAGCTTAACAATTCATAATAAGTGATATCATGACACTGACTAAGAGCTGTCACGTCCCATGGGGTGGGGCAAGCCAATTAACATTTCACCCTCCCCACCTTTAAAAATCGGACTTGCCTGCCCGTTGCGAAGTATTGTTTTCTCATGTGCATTATCAAGCACTACAATAACCCTGTCCTCCGTTTCTCTTGTCTGATTCCTGCCCTACCTGTTCCTGCCCTGCCTGTTCCTGCCTGGCCCGCTCCTGTCTGGCCTGCTCATGCCCATCTCTTCCTCGTTTCCTGTGTTGGTGTAGGATTGACTCTCCCGGCTTTCAGTTCTCCTGGACTTGTGACCCCAACTCCGATTCCAGCCCAATGACTCTACTTCTGTTTGACCTAATTCCTAAAAAACATCTTAGTCCCCTGCATTTGAGTCTCCTGGTTTCTGTACCCACTGGTCATGACAGATTACTTGCAAGGCAAAATTATGCAGCACACAGTACCTCTAATTCTGCAAGTAGGGCTGTTGCATATGGAAAAGATCCGATTGCTGGTGCTTACCTCTGCGAGAGACCTGATCATCCTGGGACACCCTTGATTGAAGAAGCATAATCTTCAGATTGACTGGCAGTCAGGTGAGCTATCTTCTTAGTCTTCCTCAGAGAACATGTCATCTATTGCTGAAGAGTATTGGGACTTTATAGAGGACTTTAGTAAATCTCAGACTTTCAGGCTGCCTCCTCATTGCTCCAGCAAATGTGCCATAGGCTTCTTGGAGGGCGTACCCCTCCACAAAGGGCATCCACTCTCCTTGTCCAGGCCCAAAGAGGAGGTGAAGAATTCCTACATTGAGGATGCACTCGCTCAAAGTATAATCTGACTGTCCACATCTCCCGTCACTTTGGGGATTTTCTTTGTAAAGAAAAAGATGGAGGACTGCATCCCTCTATTTATAATTGAGCTTTGAGCACGATCACTGTTAAATGGAGAGACCCCTTGCCTTTGTTCCCCTCAGCCTTCTAATAGCTGTGGAAGGCAGTCCTGTTCACTAAACTAGACCTGCACAGTGCTTACAACTTAATTCAAATTAGAGAAGGAGACAAGTGGAAGACATCCTTCATTACCAAAACTGGTCAATTTGAATATTTAGTCATGCCCTACGGTTTAGCGAATTCTTCAATATTCCGATTGTTTATTAAGGAGGTTCTGGCCAGAATGATCAATTGATTTGTCATCATTTACATAGATGACATTCTGATCTGTTCCTCATCCCCAGATCAACATTTACAGCACATCTGGGAAGTGCTCTAACGGCTCTGAGATCACTGCTTGTTTGGCAAAAAAAAAGTGGAAAAAAGTGTGAATTTCATTGGACATTGCTCACTTTCTGTGATTACCTGTTTCAGGCTGGTTTGGTGGTAATGGATGAAGAGAAAATTGAAGTGGTGCATGAGTGGCCTCTCCCTAGAACAACTAAAGAATTACAGTGCTATCTGGGATTTGCACATTTCTATTGTAGGTTTATTCATGGCGTTAGTTCGGAGGCAGCTCCTTTAACTTCACTTCTGCGAGGGAAGGACATGGTGATCTGGTGGAGCCCTGAATCTGAAGGTGCGTTCAGTAAACTAAAAGAGGCATTCAGTTCAGCCCTGGCTCAGTGACAACCTGACCCAGAGCTCATGTTTGAAGCCAAAGTGGATGCGTCCAAAGTGGTGGTAGGTGCTATCCTCCTCCAGAGGAATGCAGAGACCAGACATAGGCATCCATGTGCTAATTTCTCTAGATTACAACATGGGAAATCACAAGCTCTTAGCAATTAAACTCACATTAGATAAATGGCGACACTGGCTAGAGGGAGCTAAATACGCTTTCACAGTGTTTACTGACCACTGCAACTTAGAATATCTCCAAATGCTAAACGGCTGAATACCCAGCAAGCTTGCTGGCCCTATTCTTCACTCGCTTTGATTTCAGTGTCATATTTCTCAGGGTCTAGGAACTTGAGAGCAGACGCATTTGGTTCTACTGGTTTCTGTGCCTGCTGGTCGTGACATCAGCCGTCTATGTTGTGGAGCCAGGCTTTGTTACTGAAACCACGTTTCACTGAAACGGAGCACATGCACATGTGCAACAATCAGCCAATCGCGTAAGCATGAACCACAATAGAGCAGTGTATTTTTCAGCAGAGGAACATCGAATTGTAATGGAGATATTTACAATTAACAAAGAATTTACAATGGCAGTTATAGCAAAGACCAAGTGGCTGCCACCAGGACAGGAAGGTATGCTGTCAGTGGATTGATGAAAATGTAAGTGCATATGTACAGTTTGATTGTCGTTTCAATGTGAGTCACTTTATTATCTTGTATCCTGTATGATCATTTTGCTGTGACAGGTGCTTTGAGGTAACGTTAATTATTGTTAGTCTTTTTATTCATATTCATGACCTTTTTTTGTTATTCAGTATTTTTATTATTCAGTATTAGTCACCCACATGTGTGTGCGCACACACACACACACACACACATTTAACTGACCACTTCAGCATTTATTGAGTGCCTTCACTTTTTCCCCTATTTTCTTTATCTGTGATAATGTATACCAAGGTAGGCTATAGAAGTCAGAACTGCAAGAAGTTTCTATTTTGAAGAAATTGCCCATTTGTATTCCAAATGCGAAACAACTGCTAAATAAAACAAAACATAAAAAAACAATCCAGACTGGTGAATATTTAGCGTCTCCATGTTTCTATAGGGAATTTATTTAACGCAAAATAAGAACTTCTGTAATTAGCAGCCAGCAGAAAGTGGTGCTCTGCAAGGCAGACAGGATGGGGACCTCCACCCCCACAGTATACACTGGATCCAAGGTGGTGTGTGTGCTGACCCAGGTGCAGCACCCTCCATAGCTGCTCTCGTACAGTGTCTGCATGTGCTCTTACCCGGGTGCAGCATCCTCCATAGCTGCTCTCGTACAGTGTCTGCATGTGCTCTGACCCAGGTGCAGCATCCTCCATAGCTGCTCTCGTACAGTGTCTGCATGTGCTCTTACCCAGGTGCAGCACCCTCCATAGCTGCTCTCGTACAGTGTCTGCATGTGCTCTGACCCAGGTGCAGCATCCTGCATAGCTGCTCTCGTACAGTGTCTGCATGTGCTCTGACCTAGTTGCAGCACCCTCCATAGCTGCTCTCGTACAGT